>CM053756.1:40808347-40836870 GCA_028658305.1 Pachyuromys duprasi | reverse complement strand
ACACAAGTGTAGCACGAATAATTACTTCTGGGGATCTGATTGCCATCAATCTGGAATCCAAGAGTGGGTACCAATGAGGTACAAGAACAATGCCTGATAACCCGGGTCAGTGACTGTGGATGGTTGTGTGGGAAGGCCAGAGAAACAGGAGTGCACTATCCTATCTAGAAATTCACTGAACTTCAGAAGGCCCCTTAGAGAACTCTTAGTGAGCATCTATGCTAGAGTCCCATTCACCCCAATCTCCTGATTCCTTTCTGGGGTTGTCTGTGTTTCTTTTGGGTGGTTCTCATTGAAGACCAGTTGCCTCTTCAGATGGATGTGCAGTTGGAATTAAGAACCTGATATCTATCTGTCATTCATGATGCTAAGACTGACAGGTGGTCCAAACCCTTACACTGTGTCCTGTCTGTCCGAATTATTACCCAGGGCCAGAAGGAGTGAAGCTGGAGAGGCATTCTGAAGGATGCCAGTCTTGCTGTGTGATGTCTTATCTTAAAATGAGCTATCATATACCATATAACTAAGCAAGTTTCCAAATATGAATGTCGCTGGGCCCTCGCTCTGATTCCTCCTTCCCTCCCAGCCGTCTTTATTTTTGTAATCTTCATTGGAGGAATTCAGATGGGCAGGGTGGGGTGGGGCAGACAGCAAGGCAGATTTGAAACATTAAACAATGTGTGTGTGTAAGGGAGAGGAGGAGCGAGACCAGTGTTCTTAGCCAGGCTTTATGCTCTTTTTCTAAAAGGGACACCTTTCCTGAGGGGTGTTTTTCTGTCCAAGTGATTGACAAGTCTGTTTTCATTAATTCTTCTGGGAGGGGACAATGGTATGGTGTTTTTTCTTAAATTTTATTTATTTATTTTTGTTACAGGAAGCTGTTTGCTAGCTAATAAACTTCTGTTCTTCCTGGTGGTTCACCAAGCTCACATCTCCAGTGGGGTCCAGAGTTTCTGTAGATTTTATTCCTTTATAAACTTCTGATTATGAGTAAGAAGTCTGTCCTTGATGCCCTTCCAACCTGCTAGCATTTGACCGGCTGCCTAAAGTAGACGCACGCAGCAGCATTAAGCCCAAGCGTCCTGTCTGGATTGATGTTTTGCAGGCATGGGTGTGCAAGTGTGGCCTGGTTATGCTTCACACATACATGTCACTAGAACCTGTTCAGAGAAAACAAAATATAACCCGCTTTTATGTTATGAAGGGAACACACATTAAGTAGATAGTATAAGAACACTGCCTGAAAAATCGCAGAGATGAAGAATCTTTCTTAGCAGGAATCTATTTCTTTTTTTAAAATTTTGTTTATTTATTTTTTTTATTAATCACAGTTTATTCACTTTGTATCCCAGCTGTAACTCCCTCCCTCATTCCTTCCCAATCCCACCCTCCCTCTCTCATCTCCTCCCTGCCCCTCCCCAAGTCCACTGATAGGGGAAGTCCTCCTCCCCTTCCCTTTAACCCTACTCAATTCCAAAACACAGGCACCATTTGCCAGCATCTGGGAATGAATGATGCAGGTGGGCAATTGTGCAACTCTCTTCATTAGTATGGAATTAATTGCATAGATTTGATGCCTTGTATCGTTTGTGATTTTTTTTTTATTCTGAGTTCTGCTCTTTAATATATTGAAGTAATATGACAGATGGACTCATCTTTTTGCTTATTTGTTAGAATTAAAAAACAAACAAACAAACAAACAAACCAGACTACCCAAGGAACAATACCTCTCCCCACCCCATCCATATAACCTCGTGTTTAATTAGTTCCCTTTTGTCAGGTCAATTAACTTGGAAAGATTCCATCACCAGAGACTGATCTCTTTGCAGTTTTGAAGGTCTCTACATACAGCAGTGCCGGAATCACTTTGGCGGTGTGGCTCACTGGGCTATTTTATATTTAGCACTGCAGTAGGCTTTTCTTCTTTCCTCTTTTAAATTGTATGAGATTTGGGATGACTCAGGCTGCCGCCTCCTTTCGCAGGCTGGTTGCACTGAGATCAGAAACTCTTACTCAGAAGTGAAACTCTGCCTGTGTTCAGCTCATTATATTTGCTTACAGGGTCAGCCTCACCCACGGGTAAAGCTGGGAGCCACTGACAAAATGATCCAGGAACTAAAAGAAACTCCCTAGGCTAAAGCCAGCGAGAGCACAGCCTGTTTTGACTTGGTCATTTAAAAAATTTACACTGCAGGCTAGGGAGATGACTCTGTGGGTAAAGGGCTTGCCGTGCAAGGGTGAGTGAGGACTTTAGTTCACATCCCCATAACCCCTGTAAAAGGCTGAGGTGCAGCATGAGCATCTGTAACCTCCGCCTTCCCATGGGGACATGGAAGGAGGGATCAGGAGAGTCGCCAGATGCTTGCAGGCCAGGTAACCTGCCTTAGGGGCAGGGATGGAGGAGGAGAGTATAGGGAGAGAGGACTGGGATTAGAAAAACAAAGAGACCTGTCTCAAATACATTAGAAAGGCAAGCATCAAAACTGGAGGTTACCCTCTTCCACACGTGCTGTGGTATATGGGCACCCACATTCACGCACACACATACACACTCACACACACATAGCAACTCTAAAATTTAGTTTCTTCACCTTATAGTGGGGTTAAAGTTTTAATTTTAGGATCACTTGTGTACAAAATGAAGCATGAGATCTTTGCGTACGGGAGGTGATTAACAAACTCTGATGATTGAAGCCATGTAACTACCATGGCTGCAGTGTGTGGTCACCCTCAGAAAGGCAGAGCTCTGAAGTCTTCTGGAAGCATCTCTCACTAACCCTCAGTGGTCTTTTACGGATGCTTGTGAGTTTACTCACGCATTCTTTCAGCACAGTGGTAGTGCATAGGACCGAGATGTGAAGTTTCCATCCAGAGGGCAGTTGGATGCTTGCCACTGTGACCACGCTTCTTCACAGTGAAGAACAGACGTGGTAAGAAAGATAGAGGCTCCCAGGGTCCACGAAGTCAGCCTTTGATGTGGGACGGTCAGAGGGAGGTTGGAATCTACCTCTTACAATAGGCTAAAATCAGGAGAAGTCCAGAGAACATTCCTGGGACTGCAGAGAGCTGTGTGGAGGTAAATGGGAAACTGTCTGGAGGCAGAGTTTTGTATTGTTTCCTGAAGAGTTCCCTTAATCTTTCAGGGAGCTCGAGACAGGTAAAACCATGCTTTTGTCTTTACTGCAGAAAAGGATTTCAGGACAAGTGAGTATGAAGCCAAGTTAGAATATATTAAGAGATGTTTAAGAATAGGTCTTAACTGTGAGAGCGGGGATGGTTAGTTTTACAATGAGTCACAGTCTAGAGCTCCTTGGGAAAAAGCCTCAGTGAAAGATTGTGAGATCATATTTGCCTGTTGGCTTCTGTGAGGCACTCTACTAACTGATGTGAAAAGACTTAGCCACTATGGGTACCACCATTCCCTAGGTTTGAGTCCTTGATTTTGGAGGCAGAAAACTGATTCTAAGGCCCACATGTGTCCTTTCTCTTGACTTCCCTGGAACTGTCAGCTAAAATAATCCCATTATCCCCTAACTGGACTTTGGCCAGATGTTTTATCATAGTGATAGAAATGGAGCCAGGACAAGCATTAAGAGGAAGAAATGCCTAGGCAGGAATTGAGAAAGCCATACCTAAGAGCCAGAGTCCAGACTTCTCTAGGAAGAATAGTCTTGACTGTCCTAAGGGTCATTGCCTATAGAATTCTGGAGACTTATGGAATTTAGTGGTTCAGTTGACCTTCTCTTATCTTTCCATTTTCTGTTGCAAGAATTGATATTACATGATGGCTGTGGATGTGCTTTAGGTGGGACTATAATCTGATATGTTAAGACCAGGAACCAGGAAGGTTGCACAAGAGAAGATAAACATGTCCTTTAACTGGTGAGGGGCCCTGAGAACTGCACATTTCAAGTTGGGAAGGGAGAAAGGCCTTCAGCAAAATGTTGTTAATTATGCTAGAATTCCTGAATCTCCTCTGGAGAGATGCCTCAGCCAAGATGGAGTACAGCACTATTTTCCTTCCCATGCTCCCTAACTTCCCTTCATTTCATCTGGCTTTAGAACTAGGTAAGTCAACAGCTAGTTCCAGGGTCTGGGGTTGGTCAAGGATTTTAAGGATCAGTTCCCTCCTGAAGCCATGGCTTCTGAGGTCACTGAAAGATTGCCTTGCAATATGGAATGGCCTACGCTTCACTGAGGTGAGGATGGAGGCTTGCTGGGAGAAGGAGCCAGCCACCTGCTAAGGTGGACAGTGGCCACAAATTTGCCCTTATTCAGTGTCCAGAAATCAGATCCAGGGATTTATATGAATTCTATCATATTCTCTATACTAGAAATCACCTCCTGCCATAATTTAAGCCCTAATTTCCTACTTTGTGAACAGAAATTAAAGGTGTTCCTCTGTGTTCACAGAGTTAAGGATTGATTGAAAGTTTTCAGCCTCAGTAATCACTGGTCTTGCCACATGGCCTGATGAGGAAACAATTTGGCTTCTTGCAGGGATCTTGTACGTGAGGCTGATTTTAGTGGTGACTCCAGGTACAAACCCGAATTTACAGTTGGTCAGAGAAAGAAAACAAACAGAACACCCCAAATTATAATTAATAACCACAGGAATTAGGATGATGATCTCCAATTATCAACTGTTTGCTGTCGAGATCAATCAGCTGTGGGAGATTGTCATGACTGTAGTAATTCATGTGAAATCAATGTCATATATATATATATGTACATATATATACACACATGTAAGCAGCTATATATGGATAATGTGCTAAGTAAGACATGCTATGTGAGCATGTGTCTGTCTGTGTTGTGTATACACACACATGTAGCAGAATTTCTTTTTAGTTGTGAGCTTCTCTGAGAAGAGCCTATGTTGTCTTTGAGGACAGAGCCTTGAGTGTAATCCTGGCACATAATCACCAAAACATGAATATTTGTAGATTTAATTAAACATGCCCTAGTTTATAAGTAGTTAATGAGTGAACATACAGAATAGTGTATGTGCCTGATACCATCCTAAGTAACATATGTACAGATACACACATATAAATCCATATGTAAATGCATTTTAGTGGCACAAAACATGCTCCAAAGCCAGTGCTGTTACTGTCATCTATTACAGATCGGAAGCACCGAGAGGTCACGTGATATGATCAAGGTTGCATGGTCACTGCAGTGGTGGGACTTCAGATTTTAACTGCTTCCATAGCACAGCAGTGGAGAATTTGACGCTGGAAAAATGCTGAATTGGTCTGAAGGGGACTCTTGCAGCAATCAAAGCCAGCCAATTTATGAGACTCCATATGAATAAGAATTAGCTTAGGGCTCTCTATTACTTTCCCCTGTGAAAACATGTAGATGTCAGATATGGTTCAATTTAAAATATGACCTATGGGTCAGGCACATAATTCATTGGAGAGGCCCTGGGGTGGTGCTTCGGAAGGGGGTAATCAGCTGAGACTGTGGTGGAGGCGGACAGGAAGGCTGCGGATAGAAGTCCGGAGGCTCGCTGATGGTGATGGCGAGGGCTCTGAGTGCTGGGAACTACACTAAGTGATGTCTAATCTTTGTGCCATTTACTTGCTACACTATCAAGAAGTCAGTGCATTTAACTCTTTTTAAATGAGGAAAGTGAGACTCAGAGGAGGAGGAGTTAAGAAACTGGATAAAATTAATTCACAGTTAGCAACATAGCTGGGACTCAAATGCAGTTCTTTGTTCTATCTGACTTTAAAGCCAAGAGTTTCTTCCTTCCTCTATTCTCCCATCTCTTTCTCTCTCTCACACACACACCGCTCTCATACACACACACACACACACACACACACACACACACAAATGTAGTTCTTTGTTCTGACTTTAAAGCCCAAGAGTGTTTCTCCTTCCCTCCTTCCTTCATCCTCCTTTCCTCTCTCCTTTTCTCCCTCCCCTCCCCCCCCAATGTAGTTCTCTGTTCTGACTTTAAAGGTCAAGTTTTCTCTATCTCTCTGTCTCTGACTCTCCCTCATATACATATTGAAGTTAAATAGTTGCAGTTCCATTTGGCACATTTTGATAGATTTTGGAATGAATATGAGGGAAGCAGAGCGTAACAGTCAGTAAACTTTTGCATTGCAAGCAAGACTTGGTAGACACAATTCATCTATGGTTCTAAATTTACCTCAGGTACATTTTAAAGTGGCTAAAGAAGGCCATGTGATGTTAATCTGTAATTTGTTTTTGTTTTTGCCGATAGAAAAAAAGCTGTCCATGTGGTGGTCATTATTGTCACTTTGATACGATCTAGAATCATGTAGGAGACAAACTTTTGGGTGTGTGAATTGATTTGAAAGTTTCTAGATTGAGTTAACCAAGGGAGGTGCCATGCTAAATACAGGTAGTGCCTGGGATCCTGGGCTGAACTGAGGAGAAGAAAAGGAGCTAAATGAAAGTATTCATCTCTCCCTGCTTTCTGATTGTGGCCATTATGTGACCTGCTGCCTCATGGAAGTTTGGTTGCTTACATAATTCATTAAGGATCTGTTAGTTCATAAATTATGTAGAAACCTTCTTGATTAGTGCATATATTCTTTATTTATTTTAGTACTGGAGATTGAACCTAGGGCTTCATGAATTTGAGGCAATCACTCTATAACCTAGCTAGCCACCACTGTACCTCCTTCTTTTGATTATTTATGCAGAAATTGAAAAAGAGTTCCAGGTAAGACTGTTCAGCCAACCTTACTCTACTAGCCTCTCTTTTTTCCCCCCTTGCTTTGACTAGATACCTGGCCTAAAATGAAAAGGAGGAAGGTAATATTTGGGTTTCTACTTCAGAAGACTACGGCCCGTCATCAGAGTGATAGGAGGATAGGTTGAGCAAAGCAGCATTCAGTAGGCGGGAGATGAACAATGGCGCTCTGTTTGTTTCCTTCCTTTTCCCTTTTTATTAATTCCAGAACCCCGTCCCATAGGAGTGGGACCGTCCACATTCGAGACAGTTCTTCACTCCTCAGCCCTCAGGATATACTTAGCGGTATCCAAATGCAGTCAAGTTGACAGTCGAGTGCAGTCACCCCACTAACTTAAGAATTTCTGCCTAGGCAACGTGGGTTTGTGCCCACTGTCAATTATGAGGGGAGGCTGAAGAAAAATTAAAGTGTGCTGCTGTCCTTTGCAATGGACTGCAGTACAAACGTCACCTGGTGCTTATTTAGATGTACTCTATGAAACTTCAAGGCCATTCATTTGGGTGTCAGATTCTGGTCTTGGGGCTGAAAATATGACTCTGTAACTCTTGGACTTATATCAAAATAATACTTCAGAGGTTTACACTGCATTGGTATCCATAACTCACTGGGCACTACGTCGATCCCCAGAGTTTGAAAGGGCTTACATATTTAATTCTAACTTAAAGTCAAGAAAGGACTGACTTTCCATAATTTTCACATTATTACCTGTATTTTCAACTGCATGGCCTCTCTTTTTGAAAATTTGTAAAAGTTCAGTAATGTCTTCCCTACGTAGTTCTACCCATTCTTCTACCACTTAAAATCAGGTGACTGGACAGTCAGATGGTTTGGTGGATAATGGTGCTTGCCATAAAGCCTGGCAACCTGAGTTCAATACCCAGGACTGACATGGTGGAAGGAAATAACTGATTCTCACAAGTTGTCAGCTGACCTCTATTAGTGTGCTGTGGTACATGTGCTCATATGGGTACAACACAAACACAAATAAATGTAGAAATTTCTTTAGAATTACATGTAAACTTAAGGCGACTGCCATAAAATGAATTATTCAAAATTAATATACAAGTGAGTCACTAGTTAGAATTAAGTATTTTGAATCATGATTTTGATTTAGTTTTCTATTGTGTCTCATTTTCTTTGCCTTTGTTTTTCTACGACAGAGGAGGGTCTACCAAAATAATAGCTTTCTGAGTCTTACAGCTCCACATCATAAAATGTTACGACCAAACTATAGTGTTTATATGGTGTGATAAAATACCATCTGGGTGTCATGTTTCTTTTCATCTAAATATTTAATTGGCTAGCCAGTTTATGAGGGGCTGAAAACTGTGGAATTACATTATTGCTCAGATTGCATGTGTGGAATGTCATGACAGCGGTGCCTACACAGACCCGCCTTCAGAATGTTTGAACAGGCTTTTCCCACATACATGCTAATATGGTCTGGGTCTGGAGAGGTGGTTCAGCGGTGAAGGGGGCAAACATTGCTCTTGCTGAGGACTGGCCTTCACTTTCCAGTTCCCATATCAAGGAGCTTACAATTCCCTGTATGTTAGCTCCAGGGGCTACTGTGTCTTCTCTTTCCTGTAGTGAATTCAACAACTTAAACATCTAAAATGCTCTATTCTCCAACGGTATTTTTTTTAAATATAAAATTATATGTTTTATCTGGCTTCCATTATATCATCTTCGCTGTTAAGATTTTTGAAAGGGAAGTAGAAAGCAAAGTGTTTCTTTTGTCTCATTTCTTCACCCATTGACTAATGAGTTACAACATGGCTTTAATCCCATTCGTTTTCCTGAGAAGGTGGTTCGTGGACCTTTAGCCCATTAAGCTGAATGACATGTCCTCCTTGCTTTTACCATGTTCTTTAACAGTGCTTATTGGCCCCTTTTGGTCACCTTCTCCCTTGGTATGTGTATTGCCCTTGTTAGGCCCAATTGGGGGACCCTAACTTCCTTAGGGGGCGAAGAGAACTCAGGAGACCAAGTTTTGATGCAATAGCAAGAGAACATTTTATTTGATCCATGGCGATGGGACTGCCCCCAACAAAAGCAGGGAGGGACAGCAAGGAGAGACAGAAGGCTGAAGTTTTTAAAAGGAGAAGGGCGGGAATCTCAGGGGTTTCAGGCTTGGCAACACTGGATTGGGCAGTTGACTTTTAAAATGATTGGTTCATGTTAGACACCAAGTCCATCTGATCCTGCCCCAAAGTGGGTGGGGGAGCTGTGACCTCTGGACTGGTTGCTAGGCAACGTTTTCTCTACAGTGGATCTGGACACTCCTCCAAGGTAGGGAGGAGACCTTTCGAATCGGGGTGGGGTCTTGTTTCAATTCACTGGCTCTTCTTTCTGCTTTCTGCAAAAGTGCTAGGAGAATTCACTTTAACATGGGGTACAGAATTTATAAAGCAACCTGTAAAGCTAGCCTGTTCCTTTCACCCTTCCCTTGTCTAGAAGGTTGATGGTAACCTCATTTACGGAGCTCAATTTATTTGTCCCCCCCTTTTAAAACTTGATGATGCTGGAGATTTTATTTTTGCCTTTTCCCTATCACCCCATTCATATTCTCAGTTATTGTCACCCTTCCCCTTATCAGCTCTAAAATTTTACATATTTTTGTGTTTCATCTGAGAACTTTCTGTTGGATTACAGGCCTCTATAACTAGTCTTTCAGAGAAAAATCAAAACTATACATCTTATTCATCTCCCCCATTCACTTACCACTTTTTTTTCTCTGTTTAACAAAACATAAATGTATCAAACTCTTCTTTCTGTCCCTGATGTAGTACTTATTTAACCATCATCTCTTAGATCAGTGGTCCTCAACCTTCCTAATGCTATGACCCTTTAATATAGCTCATGTTGTGGTGACCCCCAGCAATCAAATTATTTTGTTGTTACTTCACAAATGTAATTTTGCTACTGTTATGAATCATAATGTAAATATTTTTGGAGATAGAGGTTTGTCAAAGGGGTCATGACCCACATGTGGACAGGTTGAGAACTGCTGTTCTATGTGAGGCTTGGAAGTGCCATCTCCCTAGTTAAATATGTTTGAAGGTGATTTATTTAATCCATCTCTGTGCAATCCTGGCTGTGTATTTTCCCTGGGTGTTGATAATCGACACCGGTGGCTGAGGCTCTGCTGTAGACCAGAACTTCAGTTCCAGCATGCACAGGAATCACCCCAAGACTTGTAAAACTACAGATTTTGATTAGTTAGGTCTGTGTTGTAAGGTCCCACGTAATGGTAGATGCTTTGAATATTAAAGCTTTCAGTGGTGCCACAGTAATATCACCAGCTCACCTGCACCTTTTACCTATTATTTGGTGGAACATCTGAAACATTCAAATGTGGAATATAGGTTCTTTCATCCATGCATTTAGACATTCACCTTTTACATAAATTAGAGATAAACCGAGCCTTATTCTTTTATGTAGTGTGGAACCCTGCTATTAAGGTCAAAGTCTGGCATTTCCAGACAGCCTCTGAGCTCTGAATATGTTGCTGGGCCCCCTTTCTCAGCTGGGTTCCCTCTGCGCCTGTTCTGGGGAACCCCAGGTCCCCTGAGGAGCTTCACATAGCCCTCGTGGAACTTTTCAGGCCTGACCCTTTGCTGATAATAAATCTGTATCACCTAGTATCTCTAGCCCCATCAACTCAAACACATTCACCCTCAAAACAACTCCCACTACCCAAGCTTTTTATAATTCCCTGTTTCGCACAAAATAAGGGGGGAAGGCAGAATCATTTATTTCACTATGACCCTCTGAGATTCTTCATTTATTCTGGGGAAGGAGGACTCTGCTTTTCTCTGAAGGCGACCATGGGCTTCCGGACTCCCTTCCTGTGCCTCTCCTGTCCCCAGGCTTGGCTGCCAATCAGGCTGCCGCTCAGCTGGCTGCTGGGAACCTTCGCTGTTTACTGGTGTGTCAGCGTGGACTGCCTCCAGCACTGCTCTGCTCACCACAGTGACTGTCTGTTGGAGCAAGTGCTGGCTGTTCCCAAAGCAGCCATTTCTGTCCACCTGGACAAAATGGGACTCCCACCTCTGCCTCTCTTTGTTTCAGAGCTCCAAGTGAGCCTCCGTTATTGGCTGCTCAGGAAGCATAGACCTGCCCAAGTCAGGTGGGGCCCAAACCACGTGACTTGGGCCCCAGAGTCCTGAGTTTCTTTGATCCAGTGCTTCACCCTTTTCTACCTGGAGCAGACCTTGCACTTCTGTTTCTACTCTGCAGGGAATGTGGAACAACAATGAAGCTACATTCCCCCCACCCCCCAACACTTTTAAATACTTTTATATATTCATTTTTTTTTTTCTGTTTGTCCTTTGGGAGTTTTGCACCTCGTGTTTTGATTACATTCACCCCCATTTTCCATAATCCACTCCTAAAGGGACCATATATACCGCAAACCCTCTCCAAGGCTCAGGAAAGTGTAGGAGCCAGAGGCAGTGGATGGCTACAAGAAAACATCTGGATATAGTAAAGAAGCAGAATGTATGAATTTGAAATGTTTGTGATAGCATATAAAAAACTTGTAAGAGCCGAAGCTAGACTAAATTTCATTGTGGGGAAGGAATTTGGGCATTCAGTTCCAGAGGAGCTTAGCCAGGAGCTATTGGCAAGTATTATATACTACTTTTGCATTACAAATTTACAGGTTTTTATTTTGTTTTATTATTTTATTTTATTTTTTATCTTAGCCATCCTGACAGTGTAAGATGGAATCTCAGGGTCATTTTAATTTGTATTTCTCTAATGACTAAGTATATTGAGCATTTCTTTAAATGTGTCTCAGCCATTAGAGATTTCTCTGTTGAGAATTCTTGGTTTAGCTCTGTACCCCAATTTTTAATTGAATTATTTGGTTGGTTGATGTTTAACTTCTTGAGTTCTTTATGTATTTTGGATATTAGCCCTCTGTTGGATGTAGGGTTGGTGGAGACCTTTTCCCAATCTGTATGCTGCTGTTTTGTTCACTTACCAGTGTCCTTTGCCTCACAGAAGCTTTTCAGTTTCATGAGGTCCTATTTATTAATTGTTGATCTTAGAGCCTGAGCTGTTGGTGTTCTGTTCAGGAAGTTGTCTCCTGAACCAATGAGTTCAAGGCTGATTCTCCACTTTTTCTTCTAGTAGATTTAGTGTATTGAATTTTATGTTGAGGTATTTGATCCACTTGGACTTAAGTTTTGTGCAGGATGGTAAATATGGGCCTATTTGCATTCTTCTACATGCAGACATTCAGTTAGACCAGCACCATTTGTTGAAAATTCTTTCTTTTTTCCATTTTGTGGTTTTTGGCTTCTTTGTAAAAAAATTAAGTGTCTGTAGGTGTGTGGGCTTATTTCTGGGTCTTCAATTTGATTCCATTGATCAACCTTTTTTTTATGCCATTATCATGTGGTTTTTATTACTATTGCTTTGTAATACAACTTGAGACCAGGGCTGATGATACTGATTGTACAACATTGTTTTAGTTATCCCAGGTCTTTTATTTTTCTGCATGAAGTTGAAAATTGCTCTTTCAAGGTATGTAGAGAATTTTGTTAGAATTTTGATGGGAATTACATTGAATCTGTAGATTGCTTTTAGTAATTTTAACAATTTTTATATGTTAATCCTGCCAGTCCATGAGGATGGGAGTCTTTCCATTTTCTTATATCTACTTCAATTTCTTTCTTTTAGAGACTTGAATTTCTTTTCATACAGGTCTTTCACTTGCTTGGTTAGTTACATGAAGATATTTTACATTATTTGTGGCTATTGTGAAGGATGTTGTTTCCCTAATTTCTTTCTCAGCCCATTTATTGTTTGTATAAAGGAGTGCTACTGATTTTTTGAGTTAATTTTGTATCCAGCCATTTTGATGAAGATGTTTATCACCTGTCAGAGCTCTCTGATAGAATTTTTGGGGTCACATATGTACTATAATGTCATCTGTGAATAGTGACACTTTGACTTCTTCCTTTCCAATTTGTATCCCCTTGATATCCTTTAATGTCTTATTGTTCTAGCAAGGACTTCAAGAACTATGTAGAATAGATATGGAGGGAGTGGACAGCTTCGTCTTATCCCTGACTGCAGTGGAATTGCTTTAAGTTTTTCTCTGTACAGAGCTAAACCAAGAATTCTCAACATAGGACTCTCTAATGGCCGAGAAGCACTTAAATGCTTAACGTCCTTAGTCATCAGGGAAATGCAAATCGAAATGACTCCGAGATTTCATCTTATACCTGTCAGAATGACTAAGATCAAAAACTCAAGTGACATGCTAGCAAAGATGTGGAGCAAGGAGAACTGTAGTTCCTTGTCACATTTCTCCCCGGGGTTCCCAGATGACACCAGACACCAAGCAGAAAAAGATGAAGTAGAGTCCTGGATTTTAGTCTGGCTGGGCCAGACACCCTGGCGGTGGCTGGGGTGTTTGTATGTGTGAGTGGGGGGAGACCTTCTCTGAGAATGAAACTTCAACTCTTAGATGATATTTAGTGGAACAGCTTATTCATACCTTTATGGATGAAACAGCTCAAGTCCATGTGTGTGTGATAGCTTATGTGCATTTGCACATTCTTTGATGAACAAGTACTACGTAAACTTTGTGAAGCAGGGAGGAATTTTGTAGTGAGTACCTTCAGTTAGTAGGGGCAGGCATGCTGGTGATTCTCTTTGCATCCAGGTGCCTGCTGTATGACTGCTGTATGACCTGAGAGCACCTGGTTGGGGGTCACCAGGTGTGTGCTCAGAGGCAGGCATGGAAATGGCGAGAGAGCTTGTCCCAATCCTGCCTTCTCAGGATGAGATTTTTAACCTCAAGTTTGAGATTTTCAGGGTTTGAACATGCTCCCCCTCGCCAGTTCTACAACAGTTCCCATGGTAGCGTGATCCACACGCCCCACAGGGAACACTCCTACATTGCTGGTAGGACTGAAGACTTGTACAAACACTTTGGAAATCAATCCGGAGATTTCTCAGAAAATTAGTTATAGATCTACCTCAAGACACAGCTATACCACTCCTGGGCATATACCCAAAAGATGCTCTACCATACCATACAAGGACATTTGCTCTACTATGTTCATAGCAGCTTTATTCATAATACCCAGAAAGTGGAAACAATCTACATGTCTCTCAAGCAAAGAATGGATAAAGAGAATGTGATACATTTACACAAATGGAATACTACTCAACTATCAAAAGCAAGGAAACCATGAAATTGCAAGCAAATGGATGGAACTAGAGAAGATCATCCCGAGTGAGGTAACACAGACCTAGAAAGACACACATGGTATGTACTCACTTATAAGTGGATATTAGTCATAGAGTACAGGATAACCATGCTACAATCCACAGACCCTATGAAGCAAGGTAACAAGGAGGGCCCAAAGGAGAATGCTTGAATCACACTCAGAAGGGAAATAGAATAGATATTGGGAGTAGATGGAGAGGGAACTGTGTGGGAAATGGGGTGAGGAGGGGAACAAGGGTGGGAATCTTGTGTGGGGAGGGCAGGGGTTGGAGGGGTAGGGGAGGTAAGAAGGCTGGGTCAAGGGAGGGGAAACTGATGGGCGACATCTGTGGGACAAGCTAGAGACCTGTGATGTGGTAAGCTCCTGGGATGATGTGGGGGAGACTCTAGCTGAGACTCCTAGCAGCAGGGAATAGGGGATATGGAGACTGAAGCAGCCACCTCCTATAGCCAGGCAGGGCTTCCGGTGGAGAGAGGGGGACACCAACCCACCCACAAAACTTTGAACCCAAAACTTACCCTGCCTACAAGGTGTGCAGCGATAAAGATGGAATAGAGATTGAGGGAATGGCCAACCAATGCCTGGCCAAACTTGAGACCCACCCCATGGGAGAGAGCCAATCCCTGACACTGTTAATGATACTTTGCTATGCTTGCAGATAGGATCCTAGCATAACTGTCCTCTGAGAGACTCTACCCAGCAGTGGATCGAAACAGAGCTCCAAAAGAGAAACAACAGAAGCAGCTAACCTGGGCCCATAGAGGCTCACCACCAACCAAAGACCCAGGATCTAGGACCCATTATACATATGTACTTGGTGGGCTGCTTGGTCTTTTTGTGGGAACCCTAGCAAATTGTGTCTGACACTGACTCTGTCACCTGCCTTGGTTCCCTTTCCCCTACCTGGGCTGTCTTGTCTGGGCCCTGTGGAAGAGGATGCACTTATTTGTGATGTGACTTGATGTGTTTCTGAGGAGAAGGGTTGCAGGGAATGGGAGTGTGGAACCCCCAGAGGAGAGGAGGCTGTGATTGGAATGTAAAGTGAATAAAGAAATAAGTTGCTGAGGACAAAAAAAAAAAAGGAGAAATGTACTTTGGATATGGGATTGTAACCACTTCCGGTAGTTCTAAGTCATCCTGTATGCAGAAAGACTCTTTACCTCTTGTCTGTGTTCCTCTTCAACCTTTACTCACTCTCTTTATCAAATAATTCCCTGCCCTATCGCTGCACATCATCAGCTGACAGGGTTCTACATACTCAGGCATGCCCTTCCCCCATCTGAAACACCATTCTTCACGCCCCTATTCAGATTGCAGATCATCTTTTTTCTTTCTTTTTCGTGTGGTCCCATAATGACCTTTAAAAAGACTACCAAACACTCCTACCATCTGTAGCTTTGTTAATTTTTGATTCACCCATGTATACCCTTCAAAGAAGGCACTTAAACTTCAGTACTTAATGTAGTGTCTGGCACACTTAGAAAATCAATAACTTACTGGGCAATGAACTGTAGTCATTGTTGAAATTTAAGGTTGATTAATTAATTTACATATTTATCAACCTCCAGTATTTGATGTATTATTAGATTTTTTTTTCTGCCATGATCTGGACAGACGAGGTAGCCAAATTAGAGTCAATAAGGATTACATCTGAATAGGGAAATGTAATTTCCATCATAGTTTATCCCTCTTTGGTTCATAGATCATGAACTCAAACTTCCTTATTGATTTCAGTTCTCAAATGGAGTTTTGTTGGCGAACAGACTACAGGAGCCTTGTGGTTTCCACAGAAAAAAGGCTTTCAAAAGACCATGAACTCTTCTTTCAAAACCCACTTTTTTCTTTTGTAATCAATGTCCACCTAATAAGAATAAGACTGGTGACTGTTAACACATCCTCTACTTGTACCTCTCTAAGTGATCTTCTCAATCACAAGAATGTTTGGCATTTGACATGATGACTGATGCTTTTGAACTTGGCTTAAGAACCCCATCTCATTGCACACTACCATAGCCCTAAAAATTAAGAGTTGCTAAGTGTTCATCTTTCTTCAGTGCTGCCATGAAGTTGGAAGATGAAGAGAGAATTTAAGTCATTTGAAAAACTGCAACCCTTGAGATAGACCAGATAAGGTGCTAAAGAATGATGTTCTTTACTGAATCCATCATCCAGGCAGGCAGCTTTCAGAGTGGTGTCTTCTGGGAACAGCTCACAGCTACCTTTTTTATTTTTATTTTTAAATCTGATATCACTTCTTATTGCGACATCTCAAAAATATGTAGATATTATGTAGATATTTAACTTTGCTTACATCTCCATACTTGCTATCACTTCATATCAAAATCAATACCTTCAGACAAAAGGTACTGCCAATTGCCAAAAGACTGAAGCTACCGAAGAAGAAGCTGCTGAGGGCGGTGCTTCATTTGGGTGAAATTTACTTGGCTTGAACCAGACCAAAAGACACCTTATTTTATTTTTATTTTATTCATTGAAAAATAGATATATGCCTAGGAGTGGTATAGCTGGATCTTGAGGTAGCACTATTCCTAATTGTCTGAGAAATTGTCTGATTTCCAAAGTTTACATTCCCACCAGCAATGGAGTAGGGTTCCTCTTTCTCCACATCCTCTCCAGCATGTGTTGTCACTTGAATTTTTGATTTTAGCCATTCTGATGGGTGTAAGGTGAAATCTTAGGATCGTTTTGATTTGCATTTCCCTGACGACTAAGGATGTTGAGCATTTCTTTAAGTGTTTCTCTGCCATTTGATATTCCTCTATTGAGAATTCCCTGTTTAGCTCTGTACCCCCATTTTTAAATTGGATTACTTGATTTGTTGCTTTTTAACTTCTTAAGTTCTTTATATATTCTGGATATCAGCCCTCTGTCAGACATAGGGTTGGTGAAGATCCTTTCCCAGTCTGTAATCTGTTGTTTTGTTCTGAGGATAGTGTCCTTTGCTTTACAGAAGCTTTTCAGTTTCATGAGGTCCCATTTATTAATTGTTGATCTTAGAGCCTGTGCTGTTGGAAAAATGGATCCATTTAATTTGTGACTTTTCAAGTTCCTGAGATAACGAAATTTTAAAGATTGAAAATGTTCATTTAATGCCAGCACCTAGTCTCCTAAGTATTAAGAACGTGAGCAGTGTTTTGTCAGTTCTCAGGCTTATGCATTATATCCTGGATGGAAAATGCCACCATGCACTGAGCCAATTATCACCAAGAAAATGGCTTCAGAAAAGTCCTCTTTTCTGTTATAAATGCCTCATGGTTTTAGCCGTTGGATGATTTTGTTTAAAACTCTATTTGAGCTCAAGAACGATGTCCGGGAAATTCCAGACATACAATAATGAGTTGATTAATGTCAAGCGCAAGAGAGCCTGTCTCTTGGCTTCCCTCTCTGGGACATTGTCAAAGCATCAGTTGTAGATTGACTTGAAGAGCTTGAATGTAGCTCACCTCAAGCCTGCTCACTGACTTACCATAATAAAGCAGAAAGGAGCTGGGTGTGGTGGCACACCCCTATAATCCCAGTCTTGGGGAGGCAGAGACAGGCAAATCTCTGTGGGTTTGAGGCCAACCTGGTCTACAAAGTGAGTCCAGGACAGCCAAGGCTACACAAAGAAACCCTGTCTCAAAACAAAGAAAGAAAGAGAAAGAAAGAAAGAAAGAAAATGATAACAAAAATAAAACAAAAAGCCTAACAAACAAATAAAGTAAAAGGCAGTCTTGTGTTAGTCAGGGTCCTCAAGAGGAGCGGAAACAAGTGCATGGGTATATAGTACAAAGGTGATATGTTACATTGACTTACATTATAGTTTGGACTGTCCAACATTGCCTATCTGAATTCTTTAGAAGTGACAGAATCACTGCTCAGTCTGTGAGGCTAGAGTCTTAGCAGTTACATACAGCTCAGTGCTGAAAAAAGAGGTCCCTGCTCTTCTTTTGTCCACAGTGGGAAGCTGGGAAGCTTAGTTTCTTCAGTGATGGATACAATAGGGCAGATGTGCTCACCAAAAAGGGTCTACAGCGAGCAATGGCTTTCCCTTGTTTGGAATTCCTCTCTCTCTCTCCCACTTTCTCTCTCTCTCTCTGTGTTTTGCCCCACGTGTCAGTCCTTCTAAGAAATGGCTTTACAGACTTACCTGGAGGTGTGTTACTCAGTTGATCCAGATCTAATCATGTTGAGTATCAAGAGTAACCACCACAAATCTACTTCCCTGTCTCCCCTGGGCAATAAAGTGTTAATTAAAAAAAAACACCTCAATAGTTTCAACTCTTTACAATGGTCCCTTTGTGCTCAATATGCATGGCTCCTTCCCAGACCTTTAGTAAAAGGTCTTCTTGGCATGTGCCTATATAACTCAACATAACCTGCCCCCATTTTCTGCCTTTTTTCTCCATGGTCCAACTAAACAAGTCTTTGATATTTTTCTAGAAGTTCCATTTGGTTCTTCTAAAAATAGCTTCTATTTCCTTTCTCACATGTTCCTGTATTTTTTTCTTCTTTTTAAAATCTGTGAACATACTTCTAACAGCTGTTCTAACACCCTTGCCTGACAATTCTATTATCTTTATTATTTTTGAATCTGTAGCTACTGGCTTATTTTTCTCCCGGTTTGGGTCATATTATATTTTATTTTTCTAGCATCTTTGCAGTTTTTTTTTAATTCTTTTTTTCTTTTTTAGTGGAAGCTACACACAACAGATTTGACACCGCTGTGTGTGTAGATTTTCTTTAAGGACTTTTCAGCCTTTGTTTTGTATTGCACCAAGCTGTTTTTTGCTCCTGTCTGATTATTCTCAGATTTATTTTGTTGACACGAATCCCAAATCATCTTTTTAGGGGATTGCTTAGCCTAGTACCAAAATGGATGAGAAGTCAGAATGTTCTTTTAGCCTTCCACATACCTTTTTATACTCTGAATTTGGTACAGTATCTGACCTAGGTTGTTTTCTTCCGGTCTATGCCTCCATCTCATTTTAAACTTTATCCTTTTAGATGAAGTGTGTGGGGCTAGAGAGATGGCTTTGCCGTTAAAAGCACTTGCTACTCTTCCAGACAATGCTAGTTCAAGTCCCACACCCATATTGGTCAGCTCATAACTGTAGGGGGTCTGACTCCCTCTTCTGGCCTCCTTGGGGACCAGACACATGTGGCACATGCACATGAATAAATAAAATAAATCATTAAAACTGAAATGAGGTGTGTGAGTGCATATTTAACAGCTGCTTTTTTACCCTTGACTGTGAAGTTCATGGTAACAGAAAGACTAACAATGACAGTTGCTGTCTCACACCTGAAAGCAGATACATTCTAGAACTTACACACAGGTCTTTTTCCTAATGAGGTTGCAGGATGGGAAAGGACTCAGCCAGGTACCTCTAGTCTGTAAGGACTAGAGTCAGTTTCCCTGCTAATGATTCCTTCCCCTCTCTCCTATTTTCCTTACGAAATTTCCAAGTCTACGGATCCTGCTGAAGAAGCAGTGACTCACCTGATCTCATTCCCCAGAATGTGACTGGCCAGAATGAGGATGGATGAGCAAACTGAGGCAATCCAGCAGTTTTTTTTACTGCAGAAATAAAGCTAGGCTGGAGTTTTCTTTCCCAAAACAGAGCTGTTCTTGTAGTTCTGCGAAGCTACTGAGCCACAGGCCCAACATAACTCTGGACTGTCTGATAAAACATGACGATCAGAATGGGTACGTTCAGACAGATGAGTTGTAGATGGCAATGGTGTTCAGAAAGGTTCATAGCTAGGTGTAGTAGAAGTAGGCAAGCCAAATCCATGAAGAAAAAAGTCCATAAAACGTCTATGTGTGTTCTGATTATGTAAAGAGTTCCTGGGAAGACTTCAGCACAGGACAATGGTAGCCAGTTCTCCATGGCTGCAGCAATAAAGTGTCACAAACGTGGTGGCTTAAAACATATAGAAATTTATTCTGTCGTAGAGGTAGGACTCTGTAGCCAAGGGCCTGCAGGGCTGGTTACTTCTGGAGACTGTTTCATATCTCTTTCCTAACACTCCTGGCTGATGGCATCATCGTGAATCACCACATCCATCTTCACACAGTTTTTTTCTCTGTTTTGTCTGTTTTTCAATTTTTCACTTTTCTTATAAGGTCACTTGCCATTGGGCAAAGGCTTACTCTCAATCCTTAATGATCTTACTTTGAGGCGCTACATTATGTTCAGAAGATGCTAAGCTCAAGTAAGTTCACCTTTACAAAATAGGGTGACTAAGGCACGGGCATAGAATGTTTGGTCCATATCCAACCCATTGCATTGGGTTAGAAAAATATGGATTTAACATGAGGATTGAAGTCACACACCTTTAAAAAGAAAAGGGGTCTAATTTAAGGAACTCAAATTTCAGGTCAAAACAGGCCTAGCAACAAATGGAATCAAAGCTTAGTGGGTCCAGGAAGGCCCTTTGGTGTTCCAGCAGGTTATCAAGTAGCCTCAGACATGGATGAATCCATTGCTCTGCAGCAGCAGGCATGTCTTGGGAGCCAGGACAACAATGGCCGTGAAGCAGGGCTCAGGCAGCTGCAGACTCAGTAAAGAGAAACAGGGATCTTTACAGGAATTAACAATTTAACCTTTTGCTTTTAGTTAGCAGTTTATCTTCTATAGATAATATCTCCCATGAGAATGTACATTATCTTCTTCCTTTCATTATGTTTTAAATAAAGAAAAAAATATATAGAAAAATACATAGAGGAAAATTTATATAGCACCCCACAATCAGCCTCATCTGGGTTATGAAAAAAAGTCTAAAGTTTTACTAAACTTCGGTAGTTTTGTAGTTTTCACCATTTTCCTTTTTTAAAAAGAATCATTAACATTTCAATTATTAAAAAAGTAAAGAATTCCAACTGTACAATGCAAGTCTACATCACAAATACCACCACTTCGAGCTTTTTCGACAGAGAGCTCCTTAATTCCATTTTTAGAAGATTTCCCAAGCACTGATGTCCCATTTCTAACTATATTAACATGAGTTCCAGCACATTCAGAAACATGTGTCTTATCCCCCCAAATCTGGTCTTTTTATTTATTTTTTCCCCTATGGTTTCCTAAAAATGAAGGTTAAACACTGAGGAACAGTTTCCTCTGTGTATGTATGTGTGAATGAACAGCACAACTTGGAGCAGGCAGGCCGCCAGTAAGCCGCAGGGGCTGAGGGTTCAGAGGCTTAGCTCAAAGTTGCAAATAATTACTTCCTTGGAACACCATGACATTTCCGTGCCCTTGCATATTCAAATGGTGTACACTTTGGCATGCAAACATGTTTGAGTGACAGGCAAGCTCTCTGCCCTCGAAGATTTGATGACCTCGGCCCTGCAGGGTGTTTGTGTGGAGAGTAGAGTTTCAGGTGGGTTTGGTCAGGTTGTCACTGCCTTGCAAAATGACCAGCCATCTCTTGACAGAGCTCCAAGGGGCAGCTTCCTTGACTCTCGGGAGGGTAACTACTCAAATAAGTGCCATATACGATTGGTCCATCGGTGTCACCACTGGCCTCAAGTCAAAAAGAGGCTTTGAAACGTGACAGATAATCAAAGGGTCACCTCCTCCTTTCTGGTATGTTGATAAGAAAAGAACCAAATAAATGGGCACTTCGTTGAAGCTCTTGTCTACAACTCATGTCCTTTCGGTGTTTTCCCTCATGAGAGACTTTCGAAGGCTTTTGGAACATACACTTAATCTGTTCCAAAGATTATTGCAACAAAGCTTTCTGCTCTGCTGCTTCATGCTTGGCCAGACATTAAAACTTCAATCCTTGTATATATATATATTTAAATTCAACTATAAAAGCAGTGAATGAAAATTGTATGTTCAAGGCTGCTGATGAAACACAGCAGACTTTTTCCCTGCATGATTTAGCTTATATAGAAACAGAGTGCTCATATTTTCTGAATCAAAAATCAGTTCTGCTATGTGGCAGATATGAATAAGCTCATGCGGACAGAGGAAAAGGATATTTTTAATGAAGAATGTTATGGATAACCTAGGGTATGTGTTTTCTGTGAATATTAAGGCTTGGCTTAATTTATATTTAGTGGGGCAACCATAAGCGTCTGTGTGTATAAGTTCATCACTTAGGCAGAGTGTTGCTGGGCATTAATGCTTGATTTCCTTCCCATCAGCCTTTGCATCAATGTTAGTGATACATGATAAAAGGCATTTTCTGTGGTAGCTCATTCCCTGAGCCAATAATTAATAATGGGGAAGCACAAAGCCTGTTTGCTAATCAAATGTAATGAGCAGGTTAATGAAAAACACATTCCAAGTTCACCTAAGAAATGATCCTGCCTCTATCTCTCAAGTCACCAGGGAAAGGCCTGCAAGCATGTGACTTGGGGTGTTCAAGGGATATGATTTTAAGTTAATTTAGTTGGTTTCCTTCCCAGGGAAACTATGCAAACAATAGTCATCATTTCAAGCTCAGATCGGGTTTCTCAAAATTCAAATGTTATTACAAAGGTGAAAACACACTTTGGGAGATAGAATTTCTGAGTATATTTACTTTGTTTTATTAGGGGACTAATAAAAAACACTCTGGGACTATGATTTTCATGCTTCCTGTTGGGTCAAAATAAGCAGATTTGTCTTGTTTTTAGTAAAAAAAGTTCCATCAGGAAAAATCTTGGTAATTATATTAATGTATGTTGATAGGTTTTTGTGAATGATTGCATTCAGTTCTATGTCAGTGGAATTCAGAATACTATCCCGTAGTTTTGGGAACTAAACCCGATGATCTGACAGGTTAAGTCGTTTGTTCATGGTCACACATCTGACTTGTCAAACCAAGATTTGAAGTTGGATATCTTGGATACATTTTCTTAGTCACGTTTGGTCCTTAGGAAACCATCTCTTAACCTTCACAAGTACTGCAAATGATTATAGACTTTCCATACAAGATTTTCATGATTCTTGTTAAGGCAAACACAGCACACCATTTTCCACATAGGAAGAGTAAGAAATATTGAAAAGAACTTAATTTTTTAAGTCTTACCTTAAGACCATGTTCGTAGCAGCTTTATTTGTAATAGCCAGAATCTGGGAAACAATCCAGATGTCCCTCAATGGAGGAATGGATACAGAAATTGTGGTACATTTACACAATGGAATACTATTCAGCAATTAAAAACAAGGAAATTATGAAATTTGCAGGCAAATGGTGGGAACTGGAAAAGATCATCCTGAGTGATCTTTCCAGAAGCAGAAAGACACAATGGTATATACTCACTTAGAAGTGGATATTAAACATATAATATAGGATATACATACTAAAATCTGTACACCTAAAGAAGCTAAGCAAGAAGGAGGACCCTGGATAAGATGATCAATCCTCACTCAGAAAGGCAAATGGGGTAGACATCGGAAGAGGGAGAAAACAGAGAATAGGACAGGAGCCTACTACAGGGTGGCCCCTGAAAGACTCTACCCAGCAGGGTATCAAAGCAGATGCTGAGAATAATAGCCAAACTTTGGGGAAATAGAAAGATCTGGAAGGGAAAGGAGCTCCACAAGGAGAGTAATAGAACCAAAAAAATCTGGGCCCAGGGGTCTTTTCTGAGACTGATACTACAACCAAGGACCTTGCATGGAGATAACCTAGAACTCCTGCACAGAGGTAGCCCATGGCAGCTCAGTGTCCAAGTGAGTACCTAGTAAGGGGAACAGGGACTGTCTCTGATATGAACTCAAGGGCTGACTCTTTGATCACCTCCCCCAGAGGGGGAAGCAGCCTTACCAGGCCACAGATGAAGACAATGTAGCAAGTCTTGATGAGACCTGATAGGCTAGGGTCAGAGGGAAGGGGAAGAGGACCTCCCCTATCAGTGGACTTGGAGAGGAACGTGGGAGGAGATGAGAGAGTGAGAGTGGTATTGGGAGGGAATGAAGGAGGGGCCTACAGTTGGGACACAAAGTGAATTAACTGTAATTAATAAAAAAATAAAAAACAAACTAAAAAAAAGTCTTGCCTTAAGACATCATTTCATGCATGTGCTCAAAACATAAAACACAGAGTGGTATGAAAGATATGCATGTTATGTCAAGTTGGTTTGTGGACCTTGGAAAGAGTGGAGAAAACATGCTAAAAAATGTGGGTCAGTTGAATATAGTAAGACTTCTCTGTGGTCATGGTAAAGAGAAAGATGACACACGAACATTCATAAGACGCTCTTATTTTTCTCAGATGTAAGAAATGTCTCAAGCCAAACAATTTTATTAGAAGTTTTGGCTCCTAAACAATCTAGTTGTACTACCTAAATTTGCTTTCAGTTGGAGGTTGAAGTAAATGTCAATGGATTTGCTAATTGTTTATCTCTGCAGGGGCAACAAACATATTTACATTATCCTAGCAAATTCACTGGAAACTTGTAAGATCTTGGGATTTATCAACACTTGCTAGGGTTTTGTTTTGTTTTGTTTTGTTTTTTTAGAAAAATTTAAACACAAAATTCTCCTGCCCTCAAATTTAAATAATTTAAATAAGTGTATTTGTTGAATATTCCTACTCAATATTTCTGTTGATGGTAAGCATGTAGTAATCGTACATACTTATTGGACAGGGTAGGATATGTCAACATATGTATACAGCTTGTAGAGATTAAATCGGCGTAATGAGTACTTCCACTTCATTACTATTTGTATATGTTTGGAGGTTATGAGTTCTTTTCTTCCAGTTATTTAAAATACATAGTAGGCCACTCCGAGCTGTACCCATCCTGCTGGTCTCTAGTTTCTCTACCACTCATTTCTCCTAGCTCACTGTATTTTGATATCCATTACCCAACATTCTCTTCTCCCCACTCCATGATTTTTTCCAGCTGGTGGAAATCAATATTCTATATTCAAATATATTTTCTTTTTCACCCTTCTCAGATGTCACAGAAAGAACTGTTTGTCTTTCGTTATCTGGCTTCCTACACTGGCACAGTATCTCTTGGCACCTTCCACTTGGTTTCAAATGACAGGATTGTCCATCCTGTAGCTTGTCTCTTCACTCATGTCAAATTTTTCCTTCAATATAGATCTTGGTTTGTGGTAATTCTGTTTCTCTACTTTTGATTCTGTTGCCTGTGTTTTAGGGTCTTGCTCCCAAAAGGACTGCTTATGATAAGGTCTTGAAGTATTTTCTCTGTGTTTTCTTCTAGCAGCTCCAAAGTTTCAAGTCCTGCATTTAGAGCTTTGATCCATTTTGAGCCACTTTGGGTTGATTTTTGTAGCTTGTGTGAGACAGATAATAGGTTTTAGTTTTGGGGCATGGATATTGTTTCTCCAATGCTATTTTTAAGGACACTCCTCTCTCTCCAGTGTACATCCTTGGCACTAGTTCTCTGTGTCTTCCCATTAGTATCTTTCTGTGACTATTGTGGGAAGGTCTCTTATGACCTGTTATGGATAAAATGTGGTGTGTGTCAGATAACATAACTAATCAATGAACTTGAGTTGTGCTTTCTCATCAGCCTGAAGCTCGACTATAGAGTTGACATTTACATTCTTTCCCTTTCCTTCCATGCATTTTCCTTTCCAGGTGAGTTCTTAAAGGCTGGTGTTGGCAATACTGAGAAGTGACATCTGGAGATCATAGGCTTGGGTTGTGGAGAGATGGCTTCAGTGACTGACGTATTTGCTTCACATTTGGAGAAGAACGCCAATGGTCCTGGTAGAAAACTTTCTCATGGAGTGTTCTGATGTGGTCTTTGCTGTCCAGCTCTGTTTTGGTGTAACTGCTGGGAAGTCCCCATACCTAGTAGACAATAACCCAATTTGCAGTTCCATATTATTATTATTATTATTATTATTATTATTATTTTGATAAGGAAGCAATGACAGCTATCATGGTAACAATGATAGCTGGCATGATTGATGAGGTAATGGGACAAGACTTAAAAGACTATCTCGTAAAATTCACAATGTGTGTTCATCATATCTTCTAGTACTCAGAGACAGATATTTATCCATCACCTTTGTGACAATAATAATAATAAAAAATGTTTAAAAATGTTAAAAAATACTACTGAAATCTTACTGTGTACTGAATACAAACACTTTTGACCTGTTAGTAACACTAAGCAATAGTATTACCTTTATCATATATATTTGATAGATACAGATGATGAAATGCTAGAGAGCTAAGAATTCATCAAATTCAGACAGCTAGTAACTCTCCAGGTTAGGATTTGAATGCAAGAATGATTTAATGGAAAGCCTGTGCTCTTAGCTAGCAAGCTGTACTACCTGTAAGAACTAGATACTGGCTATGTGAACAAAAATTCCTCCCTAACAGCAGCTGCCATGAACACTTTGAACACTGTAATGTGTAACACACTGTTGTTTTTTTCATAGACTTATTTTAATTTTTGTTTTTTTGAGACAGGGTTTCTCTGTGTAGCCTTGGCTGTTCTGGACTTGCTTTGTAGATGATGCTGGCCTTGAACACACAGTGATCCACCTGCCTCTGCTTCCTTGATTATCCTCTGCTGGGATTATAGGCATGTGTTACCATGCCTGGTAATTTATTTTTATTTTTAATTTTGTGTATGCATGTATATCTGTGCTGGTGTATGTACATGTAAAACACAGTTGATTGCAGAGGTGAGAAGAAGGGGTTGGCTTTCCTGGAGCTGGAGTTATTAATGATTGTGAGCATCTTGACCTGAGTACTTGGTCCTTAACCCTGGTTATCTCCATCCCCTGTTTTTTCTTAAAATTATATCATATTATTTACTTATAACAATGGCACCAAAGTTCAACTTGGTGAACCAATGAGTTCTTATTGGGGTTACTAAGTAAATACTTTCCTTAGGAACAGTTTTAGATTTATAGGAATGTTGCAGCGATACCATGCTCTTCATGTTGAATTAAAAATTCTGAAATAGCAGGCATTTAGCCTGTTCCTCAACATAGAAACCAACCCACATAAAATATAAATAACCATTCTCTTTTGTTTCTTTCTTTGTTTTTGAAACAGGATTTTGCTCTCCTGGAATTTGATCTGTAGATCTGGCAAGCCTCAGACCCAGAGATCTGCCTATCTTTGCCTCCTAAATGCTGGGATTAAATGCGTGCAATACCATGGCCAGCTTAAATAACCACCCTGTTGTCAATCAGTGCACATGTGGTACAACTGGTTTCAAACGCAGATTAGGCTAGGTATCTAGACCCTATATTTTAACACTATCTGTTAACAATACCTGTTGATGCAGAAGCAATTTGTTTGTTTATTATTTATAGTGCCCATCAAGGGAGAGAAACATTTCATGAGTCAGTTCTCTTCTTCTTGGGCTATCTCATAAACCCTAAAGCTGAATTTCGGAAAGTAAATTTCAATGAATGCATTCCCAAATCCAATGGAAAATTATTTGTCTTATATTATTTATATATAATTCAAAGTGGTCCAAAAACTTTCTCTGTTATCAGTTAGGAATTTGGAATTAGAAACCCTTTCTTATTGACTCCTGTTTAAGGACAAAACCTACAGCTAGCAGAGTAAAACTCCTAACTCAAGAGAGATCAGTTGGTTGACTGTCTTCTGGTGCCCAGTCCTCTAAGGTCCTCTACGATGTCACAAACAAGAAGAACAAACAGTGCTCAAAGTCCTACAGGCAATGACCACATGAGCTGACAGATTTTTCTTCAATACATGAGTACATCTTTAGTAGTCTTCTTTTGTTTTTCTGGTTGGTTATAGCTGAGTTTCAAACACATTGGCACTATATATAAAATGTGACTTATAATGTATATGAATTTTATTCTTCTGAGGAGAATACACTAAAGGCAGCTGTTGATTGTGTCCTAGTATATAAACCCAGCAAATTTCAGATACATGTGTGGGTGTACACAATAGGGCAGGGAAAACACACGTGCTCACCCTTGTTGTCTTCAAGTTAGTATTATCATGTGCTATTCTGTAGGTGAAGAAATGGAAGTGCACAAAATTAAGTAAGTTATTTCAAGTCCAATCACAATTGGGGTACAATGCAAAGACTTGAGGTGTGTTTTCTAAGCATTCTTTTTTTTAAAATTAATTAATTTATTTCTGTATCAGTCACAGGTTAGATACTTTGAATCCCAAGCATAGCCCCCTCCCTCATTCCCTCCCACCCTCCCCTTCCCTCCCTCATCTCCTCCCTGCCCCCTCCAAGTCCACCAACAGGGGAGGACCTCCTCCCCTTCCATCCAACCCCAGCTCATCCTGTCTCCTCAGGGCTGGCTGCAATGTCCTCTCCTGGGATCTAGCCTATCTGTCACTCCCCGGCATGTATGGGGGAGGGTCAAAGAGTCAGCCATCAAGTTCATGACTGAAACAGTCCCTGTTTCCCTCACTAGGGTCTTCAGTCTGACACGGAGCTATCATGGGCCCCATCTGAGCAGGGGTTCCAGGACACATCCACACGTGCTCCTTGGTTGTAGAAACCGCCCTGCTCAGTTTGGTCCTTGTGGAGCTCTTGTTCTCCCCAAGTCTCACCAACCTCCTCCATTTCTATCATCACTTCTCGCCCTCTGCC
>CM053756.1:40748443-40807847 GCA_028658305.1 Pachyuromys duprasi | reverse complement strand
GTGGTTTGAGCTGTCTGAGGTAGACATATTTTCACTTCATAGCAATAACAGAAATAGATGTTGACATTAATTGTCCTGAAGAGCCAGTAAAGCAATGATGTGACCATTTAGAGAAATTAGGAGAAATAAAACTCACAGAGACTGTATGGGTCCTTCAAGTACAGTTAGGGGCCTGTTAACTTTCATCAAGAATAAAGACTGCTCAAGATGTTCAAATGAGTATCTGGTCTATGTGGGTTTGGAGTCACTCAATCAACTCAAATGATAAACAGGTTCTTATGCAAAGTTTGAACTGACAGGTCTAAGCATACCCAGACCATGTTCAAAATGTTTCACATTGGTGTTAGGAAATTTTTATCCAGAGTCAACAAAATTATCATTATCCTTTTTCCATACACCAGTATCATAGCCTTGTTTTTATCCATCTGATTCCATTTGTTCTATGCTTCACTTACCCAGTGCAATCTAGGCACTTCCTGATTACCCTCAACTTCTTAGCTGCGACCAAAGCCCGACTCTGTAAGTGGCTAGTTATTTTCATCCTTAAGATCTTGATCTCTAGGGTTGTGTAGACAAGGCAAAGAAAGTCAATAACCACATGGAAACTTCTCTATTTTCCATGGGAAAGCTCAAAGAAAGGTGAGTGCTGCAAGCTTAACAGGTAGATGAGCAGTGTTCACAACTGTGTTCTTTCCCTGTGTCTCATGTCCACACATGTGCACTTTACCAACTAGTTGGTAGGAGAAACAATCCAGGGTAGGCCTTCAGTAAGTTAATAGCAACACCCAGAAGTGATACAGGAGACTTTTGGTAGCATCTCATTCACCCATTTACTCGAGAGGTCCCCCTTATCTGTCCCCAAACTGAGAAATCCAATGCTAAGTGTGGGAACATGGCCTTTGTTAAGGCAAGAAGGGACCAGTTATCAGAGAGCAACTGTTGGGGCTTAGTTGAGATGCTGTCTTTGCAGAGAACCATCTTTTAGTCACTCTGTCTAAACAAGAATATCATTGACTTGCTTTATCACTGAATTTTGATTGTATCTATTATTATGTTCAAATTTTATATTTATGGAATTAATATTTGTAACAACATGGTCTGGTGCTTTGTATTTTATTGTTAACTATGTTGAATCTCGAGGTCTGCTTGCTGTCTCTTACAAGCAAAATATCCCGTATCCTGAGCAATGCTCCATAACCTTTGCCTCCTTGTTTGACCAATAAAATCCATACGCCTGGGCAAAGGAGAAATGAGATTGGTGTGGCTAAGGTTCAATGGCATTGAGGATAGAGGTACCGGAGGAAAAAGAAGAGCAGAGCTGTGATGTATTAGTGTCTAGAGAAGCACATGGCCAGATTGGCATGGATAGAGGAAAGCAGCCCAGATGAGAAGAATAAGCAAGTATCTATGGAGTTATGGATGGGAAGTAGCCCAGCTGGAAATTATTAAAGCAGATGACATGGGATGGGGCTGGAAGAAAATGAGGTCACTTAGTGGGTAATATCTGCCCAGCCACAGGTAAAATAAGGCTATTCTGAAATTTATCAGGTGTCTTTGTCTTTATTGATTTGGTGGCAGGTTAGATAATACTGCTGTAATATTACAGGTTTTAATAATAAACATTATTAGCCTGTTTTTTTATTTTCTGCAACAAAGATTTTAAATTATTGTTTTCTTTTGAACTTAAATTCTTCGAAGGTAACAATTAATAGAAAAGGCGATGACATTTTCTTTGAATCAGTGTTTTCTATGACATTTGTTAAGCATTTTATGGGCTTGTTAATGATCCCTTGACTATATCATCATAAACATTCAAAATAAAAAAAAACTGGAATTAAAGTGAGTATATATGAATGGAATAAAAAATTAAATTTAAAAAGCCCAGAGAACATTGTGCCTGGCTAGGGTATGTATTCCAGGGGGACAGCCTTTGGTACGGTGCCCATGTTTTTGTAAATAACCTCTTCTCTATGCTCCTGTAAGCAACTAGTTGTACTCATTGGTTAGAAAATGTCTTATATTTTAATTGTGCATGATGTAAATATGAGAACATTCTGGGTCACAAGGTAAAATCCAGTTTTTACTGTGAAGAATTTGGATGTATCTGCCTACTACACTTAGAAGAAACAAGGTCCAAGGCAAGGGACATGGGGAAAAATGATCACAGAGCTTAAAGTGACATGCCTTATAGCCTGACAAAATGACCTCAAATGGTTGCTCATCTCCAGAAATGCCACGAGATTTGATTCTTTAGCTGCATCTTTCCCAGCAATGCACCATCAAAGCATACTTCAAACGAAGAAAAGACTCAGTGTTTCAAAGCATTGTTTCATCTTACCAATCACAGTGGGGTATTCTCTTCAAGTTGAAAGCTTCAGAAATAACTTTAAATTACAGTTCAACTTGAGAATATCTTAAAAAAAAAAAGCAAACCTGTAATTCTGATATACTTCGGCAGCTTAGATACTTGCTGTTGGGGATCAATGGTCTTCTCTAGGACCTGCCAGTGAACACCCTGCATTTTATTTAGAACAGAGATCATCTGGTTCATATGTCTAATTGAGGTTTTTTTCTCCTCTGAATGCTTTTTTGATTCTTGTTTTAAGCCTCCTGTAATTGATCATGATTTTTTTTCTTTCTCTTTTTCTTTCTTACCTGTGCAGTCAGAATTGAGAATACTCTTCATCCATTTGACCTTATTAACATTTCAGTCTTGTATTTTAGTCACTTTTAGAAACCAAGTTTCTTTTCTGGATCCATCAATTTTGACAGGAGGCTTACCAACTCCCAGACACTTTATAAAAACCTGTTCAATGAACAATAACAGAGCTAGAAACATGAACAGGAGACCTCTAACATATAGCTTAGTCGCATCCTAAGATACTGCTGTATCACAGTGCAAGCTTAAGCCAATAGACTTCCAAAGGCACAAGAAACCAACCAACAAACAAAAAGTTGTGCCTTTCAAGTCACTTTTCTGCCACTCAATGAGGCATCGCTTTCAAACATGGTGCTTCCTTCTACAAATTAACTTTAACTTCATTGTTTGGGATTAAAGGTGTGTACCATCACGCTTGGATCTAAGCTTTCCCTTACTCAAAAACTTGCTCTTTACCAGGCTGGCCTTGAACTTAGATCTGCTTGCCTCTGTCTCCTGGATTAAAGATGTGTTTGTATTCTAACTGGATAACACAGACCTAGAAGGTCTTTGGATGTGATCCCTTGCTAGAGCAGCCACGTTCTGAATTAAAATTCCTCTATACTAAGTACTCAAACGTATGACTCTGTGGGGGTCCTTCTCATTCAAACCACGACACTGTTCCTCTACAACTTCCTCCTGTTGATGAGCAAAGCTAGCACATTCAGATGCATAAAGGAAATTAAAAGTAAGCAGGTTGGTAAGGAGGAAATGAAACTTTGTTGATACATGAAATGGCTTTCCATATAGAGAACACCCAAGGTGCAACAAAAATCTATCGAACTGATACATAAACACAGCACAATCATACAGTACCAGAAGGCAAATGTATCATTTTGCAAAAATTGGAATTTGAGTAAAAATAATACACAAAATAAGATATATATATAATAAATACCAATGCGGCAAAATCACACATGCAGAGAATGTTGAACCCTGAGCCAGAGTATCAAAAGTCTAAAGGAGTAGAAGTGTTTAGTGTTCAGGGGTCGAAAGTTTCAATGCTGTTAAAATTTTAATTCTCAAGCTCTTTTTATAGATTCCACGCAATTCCAATCTCAATTCTAGTAAGCTATTTTATAGACACTGATAAATTAACTGAGAACTGCCAAGAGGATCCCCCACAAAGAACCATCAAAACTAGACAATATGCTGTTTAGGAGTACAGATCAAGAGAGATGATAGTGAGGAGAGAGGAAAAGGATGAAAGAAGGAGAAAGATAAAAGATACATGATAGATAGATGTTAATCTTATAATAAGACAACATAGAATAAACTACTGAAAAACGATAGCAATATTTCAATTCTTCCCTTTCTGGAGATGTAAAAGCTGATGTCATAGCAGGATGTCAGCAAGCAAGCTGGGGCTCTGTTGTAGGCTTCTTCCTGCCCATTGGAAAGAAAATGACAGATGTTAAACTGCACTTCGTTCTACTACCACAATGCAAATTCATTTGTTTTTTAACATCATATTTTCCATTTTGATATACATAGAACAAAGTCTAACTGTCCAATACCTTAACCTCTAACTTTTGCACACAGTCGTGGTATATTAAAATAGGTTAGATTGGGCTGGGGACATGTCTCAGTAAATAGAAGTGCTTGTTACATAAGCCTGAAAACTGAGTTTGATTCTAAGAACCCATGCTAGAGAGACAAAAACAACTCCAGAATGTTGTCTGACCTCCACACATGTGCTATGGCATGTATAAGTTCTTACTCACATGCCTAAAACACACATTAATAATACATAACATTTAAGTTTAAAATAAGAGGGTTGACCAGAGTACAAAGGGCTCCTTGAATTTCCATGCTTATTTTTTTACTTCTTGACTTTAAAAACTTCTCCATTGAACTCTCCTCCATCCTCATATCTTAGCTCTCAAGCCTGATGGCCATTTGCATTTTTAGTCACCGAACAAATATGCTATGACCAGTCTGGCTCTCTTCTGCCTGAAACCCTGTCTCCTTGACATCTATTCCTGAGAACATTGTTTTTTTTTCTTGTATATATTCTATGGCAGATTGGGTAGAAATGAGATAGACCCAAATGAGAATCATGATCAACAACAATAGAACTTTGGTATAATAAAAATCTGATAATGTGTATACAGTGAGAAGAAGAGTCTAAATTGTATCATTAATAGTGTTATTTCTGAGGTGGGTAAGCATGGCTTGAACTTTTAAAATTGGATGTGTTGATTTTGTAAAAAGAATAAAATCTTGTTAATAATTCCAAAATTATACATTTTGTATTAATTTTCCTTGAGAATTGAAGTGCTCCAAAGTTTTACTGAAATGTTACAGACCCTGACTTCTCAAACTGTGGTCAAGACTCTCCAACCAAATTTTAAGGTTGCATAAAATCTGGCAGTAGTAGAGGATTTGGAATGTGCAGCAACCTGCAATTAATTTAAAATCAAGCATGCTGAAAGCTCCCAGAATTAACAAACAGGTAGAGCAAGGCACTACAAAGTTAGCATTTGGACAACAGTGGCTTTGCTACATATCGCAAATAAAGAATTGGGCTTTGAAATAATAATAATAATAAAATGGCTCTGGCATGTTGCATTATGTGACTTCACTGCAATCTTGCTTCTGAACATGGAACTCGCACATTTTGCATGCTGCATGCCTTCACACATGCTAACAATGTCCACTGCCTGAAATGCCAGCAAGTGTGCATAACTGTTGAGCCACCTCTCGCTCCTGTTTATAGGTTTCTTGACTCTTTTCAATTCTTCATAGTCTCCGTCAAGATAGATACATAACAGCAGTTCTGAAATTCCTCGAAATTGGCTAGACATACCACAGATGCCTGGGAAACACACAGAGATTGTATTAGTCATAGAATAGCGCTGGGCATGTCAATACTGGCGCCTACTTATTCTGCTTTTTAAAACAACATTGGCAAGGACTTCCCTGAAGATGAGGATCACTAGGTTTTTACAGGGGAGTGGTGAGCTGGCAAGTGTGGGTCACCTCTGATCAGCTTTCCTCGCAGCCCACGTTGGCCTTGATCACAGCACCTCCCGTTGCAGCCTCCAAAGTACTGGGACTGCAGCTGTGCACCACCACACCCAGCTTCTTTGTCTTTTGAGACCTACAGATTTCCTTGTTTCACCTGCAGTGTGTATGCCTGTAGCCTCTTCTGTTCCTCATTCACCAAGGTAAAAGTCTATAATTTCTAAGCTAAAATTCCTGAGATCATTTTCAGCCCCAACTTCACCCATAGTTATTTTACTTTATGAAGTCAATAACCCCAGGACATGGATCAACACTAGCATCACCATAGAGCAGGGTGAAGAAAATGGGCCATAAAGATAGTAGTGTTGTCTATTGTCTAATAAAGTTGGAGTTCGACAGAATCCTTGGCAGAAGCAACCTTGGGAGAAGAAGCTCTTTGGTTTCAAGTTTTATGCAATAGAGTTTATTATGGCTGAGATGGCAAGGCAGTGCAACTTGGCTCACAGTAGTGAGAGCTTGCCTAGCAACCTCTCACAGAACACTAACCCAAAAGAAGATGAGGCAGGAAATGGAGATGGGTACAGTCTCTAAAGGACTGTCCACCATCTAGGCCTTGTATCCCTAAAGTCTACCTCCTCCCCAAGTACAGACCTCTTCTGGGGGCCATTGCTGTAACACATGAGTGGGTGAGGGGCATTCCTATTTAAGCCCCACGATAAGTAAATGAGGGAAGCTGAGGTCAGGGTTGGAAATCAAGGCGAAGGATGGGTGGCATTGAGAGCTTTGGTTCCTTCTCCAGGTTTCAGTTTTCACTGGAAAAGAAGAGGGGGCTCTTCTAACCTCTAGGTCAGGTGAACACCCCTCTTGAATGATTGTGATGGTGCTATTTTGTCTCGGAATCAGGAATGTCCTCTGAAAAATCTTGTTGCAGGACAAGTGAGCTGGCTTCATCGATAAAAGTACGGCTGTCCAAGCCTGGTGACCTGAGGCCCAACCCCAGATTGCATGGGAGGAGATCAGAATTTACTCTTGAGCATTTTCATCTGTTGTATGTTTACCTGTGTTCTCACACACAGCACACACACACACACACTAATAACAAGAAATAATTAAAAAAAAATCTTTGCTACAGGGGCTGTATACTTTCTTTCTTGTCTTTTTTTTAACCAGAGATAGAGCAGTTAGAACTTTCCCCAGCCACTCTGTATACGTAAGTTGTCCTGCTTTAAAATCAAAGGCCTTCTCACTTTGTTTTATATCTTTATTGAAACCTTGATACTGTGTTTAAATGTGGCTTTGTAAGCCCTTTTAAGTTTTGGCTCTTCCACTCTGGCCCACTCCATCACTGAATTCAGTAAGGGCACTGACTGCTTAACAAAGTGTTATTATGCAAATGTCTGGTTGAGCGTTACATGATCCAGTGCTTATGATCTTTCTTGGAGAACATCAGGCCATCCCTTTTTGCAGTAATGATTTCGTTTGTCATAGGAACCCTTAATACTATAGATTATCACGGGAAAGGCAGCAAAGGGTCATGTGCAAGCAAGTGGAAGGGAAGAGAATGTCTATGCCCATGGAGGAGTTTTTGGGTTTCCATTTATGGTCTTTTACTGAATGGCTAAGCCGTCAGTATGGGCAGAAGAGGTAGAGGAAATTGAAAGATCTTCAGAGAGAGAGAAATGAACCAGTGGGAAAAATATCTCATAGCTCCTTGAACATCTTTGATGAGCTTTCTCTCTCAAGCTAAATCCAACCAACAGTGTGTGTGTGTGTGTGTGTGTGTGTGAGAGAGAGAGAGAGAGAGAGAGAGAGAGAGAGAGAGAGAGAGAGAGAGAGAGACAGAGACAGAGACAGAGACAGAGAGACAGAGAGAGAGACAGAGAGACAGAGACAGAGAGAGAGAGAGCAGAGTATGAGGTTAGTCCAGTTTGGAGTCTCCTATGAGTTACAGGGTCATTATTCGAGTATTGCAGCTATGGTAACACCTATTAGATGTATTAGCTCAGTCATCTCTAACCTGGATTTTTGGCTTATGATTTGATCTGGAGCTCAACAATTTGTTTACTAAAAGATGAAGCATTAATTGTAAAACTAAATTTCAGGTTCACAGAACCCATTTCTTAGTTGTTTGAAACTTTGGGGTCCTTCAAAGAACAATGTGAAGGATTTCTCCAAGTCTTTGTCGATTTCTTGGGATGATGTCTTGGGATATAGTGTATAATTGATCCTATTTTTCTTAGTCAAAACCACACACCCAGCTTTTTCCTGTTTCTGTGTCTTCTCAGGTGAATCGCGGCTGACATGAGTGACAGCTAGCTTTCCTACCTCCCACTGTGGGTTTTGTTTTTTGGACCTTGCCACCTTTTAAAAAGATTTTTCTTTTTTTTTTTTTTGACATATTCTCGTTTTACTAGAAAATTTTTCTTCATTAAAAAAACAAATCCGCCCTTTCCTTTCACGCTTTCTCCTTGTTTGTTTCTGCATTTAGCACCATGCCTCTGTATCTTGTATATTTGAACCCCATTATCTCTAGTGTGTGCATTTCCCCTTGGGTTTTAGGAAAGTAATAATTTAGGTGAACCAAGACTTTTTTAAAATTACATATGAAACAATTGACTTAAAAAAAAGACAAAATCTTTTAATTTGAAAAGTTAACCTTATTTTTTTTTTCATTCCATGAAAACACTACCAAGCAATAAAGAGCTGTGGAGCTGAGTTTCAATTGATGTATCTACAAAACACTACCGTACGCAAGTAGGGAACATTGAGGAAGAGGGTATGGGAAGACTGCAAGAGCCAGAGGAACAGGGACTTTGCTATGAGATTGTGTCTTGTAGTAATGCCAGAAGCTACACCCATAAAGTCTCACCAACATGGCTGCCTAAGCATGAGCTGAACAAGGACAACAACAATAGAAGTGCTAACGTGCAAGGGAGAAAGCCCACAGCTCCTTGACTCTACACAAAGAGCCACAGGCAACTTAGGAAGGTGGGAGACATCAGTGAGTTATCTGATACTAAATGGATGGTCACCCCAAAAAACACATATACAGGTAACATTATACAGGCCAAGCAGGTTATACTTATGAATACATATGTATTTGCAAATACATAAATGCATATAACAACCTCTGTGTTAAAGGTAGACTTTGTGCCTTTAAACATACAACTTTGGGTTAGTATTAAAGATTTAATGGTGAAATTGCCATCTGGGGATGCTTGATATTATTCATACAGCCTTGTCATGACACTCTAATGTTATTGAGCAGAAATGTAAATTTGGTGGCTTTTGAAGTTGCTTCAAGGTTGCTATTTATTTCTTTATTGATTTCTAGCTTTGGCTGTGAGCAAACTCAGCATTAGGTAATTTTCCTCAGCACCGCTGCATGAAGGAGCAACAGTCTTTTTTGGAGTACACTCAGGTGTACCTGGTGAGGTAGTGAAGTCTCTTACTTTAAAATAGGAGATTTAGGATATAGAGGTAGCTTATGACTGGTTATCACAGAACCCATTAATGTTTGAGGGTGTCAGCATTGGCAATTCACTCCTGTTGCATATAAAAGGATAGGGAGAAATGTATTGAGCTAAAGTAAGAGTTAAACAATTAAGTATTACAAAGTTGGTTTAGGAGCTGGGCTACTTTGGGGATCCATACAGTAAAAACAAATTGTCAGTGCTTTAGGGCACAACCAGTTAAGGTGACTCAACCCCCTTAGCTCAATGGATAGATCCATCACTTTCTTCAGGAATCAGACCTCAGGGACAATGAACCTAGTTAATTTGGCTTTTTTTTTTTCAGATGATCAACCTTAACAAAGTTGAGAGTCCTCAGTTTAAAATAAAATAGACTAGATCATAGCACAAAAGAAAAATGGATGCTGATATTCTGAAGTATAGAACATTAGTATTAAAATGTTTCACATAGCTCAGACCAGTCTTGAATTCCTGATTCTCCTGCCTCAGCTTCCCCAGTACTGGGATTATAGACATGAGCTACCATGCCTCACTTGGAAAGAAATCTTGAGCAAGCTAAAATAATAGATGTTTTTTTTTGGCCACTTGCTTAGCTGTGTCAATAATATAACTCCCTGGAGGCTTCTTTTTTTTAATTTTTCACACAGAAACAAAATTTTTGTTCCAACTTCTTATAAAGCTATTAATGAGCTGTCTCAATAAATGGGGTAATAAACTATCTCCAAATTGTATCTAAATGTGATAGCACATTAAGACTTGGGCAGATTGCAGTAAGAGCAATAGTTCAATTTCAACTTGCTCTTTGAAGCACATATATAAAGCATCTAGCATTCTCACCAGTATTTTACTTGTTAGCCTCAAAAGTAATATCATGTGTACTCAGATTGTTGGAGTTTAAAAGTTTTTTTAATTAATTAATTAATTAATTCACTTTACATCCAGATCATAGTCCCTCCCTCCTGTCGTAAATATGATAAAGACTTGGATTTCCAAAGAAATATGTACTGATTAAGTGCATATTTATTGTATGATATTGTTGGCTTAATTAATAGGCAAAGGGCATGAGGCAAGGTGTTTTATGTATAAGTGCATTTATTTCATTAAAATACCATCTGTAAGACAGTAAGAAGTTAGTTTAAAGTGTGTTATAATGACCACTGTGTGAAACAGTATAGAAGCTCCTTAAAAAATCAGCATAGACCCATTATGTAAGCCAGCAGTCACTACTGGGTACATGTAAAACAGAAACGAAACTACAATGGTGGTATTACAAGTGCCTTCTTATTCCTACAGTGACATCACTCACAATAGTTAGGGTTGGAATTAGCCTGTGTTTGCTCATAGATTAGTGGGTAAAAATTTGTGATAGGTTCTCAGTGGAATACTACCCAGGCATGAAAAGGAAGGAAATCCTGCTTTTGTGACATTGTAGATGGACCTAGAGGATTTTATAGGATGTGAAGAAAGTCTGGCATAGAAAAGCAGCGTACGATATATTTTTCCTTAAGAAATGGTTTTAGTTTCATGACGCCTCCTTTATTGATAGTTGATTGTAGAGCCTGAGCTATTGGTGTTCTCTTCAGGAATTTGTCTCCTGTGCCAATGAGTTCAAGGCTGGTTTCCACTTTTTCTTCTAATAAATTTAGTGTTTCTATGTTTTATGTTGAGGTCTTTGATTCATTTTACTTGAGTTTTGTGCAAGGAGATAAATATGGATCTATTTGCATTTTTCTACATGTAGACATCCAGTTAGACCAGCACCATTTGTTGAAGAAGCTATCTTTTTTCCATTGTATGATTTGGCTTCTTTGTAAAAAATCAGGTGTGTATAGGTGTGTGGGTTTATCTGGGTCTTCGACTTGATTCCCATTGATAGACCAGTCTATTTCTATGCCGATACCATGCAGTTTTCTGAAAAATTTCTGTAAGATAAAGATCAAAAACTCAAGTGACAACACATGCTGGGAAGGATGTGGGAAAAAAAGAACACTCTTCCATTGCTTGTGGGAGTGAAAACTTGTATAATCACTTTGGAAACCAATCTGGAGGTTTCTTAGAAAATCAAAAACAGATATACCTCAAGAACCAGCTATTCTACTCCTGGGCATATACCTAAAAGATACTTCACCATACCACAAGAACATTTGCTCAACTATGTTCATAGCAGTTTTATTCTTAATAGCCCAAAACTCGAAACAAACCAGATGTCCCTCAACTGAAGAATGGATAAAAAGAATGTGATATATTTACACAGTGGAATACTACTCGTCTATTAAAAACAAGGAAATCATGAAATTTGCAGGCAAATGGATGGGACTGGGAAATATCATCCTGAGTGAGGTAATCCAGGCCCCAAAAGACACACATGGCATGTACTCACTTATAAGTGGATATTAGACCTATAGCACAGGATAATCATACTACAGTTCACAGATCCAAAGAAACTAACAAGGAGGAACCAAGGGAGGATTCTTGAATTTCACCCAGAAGGGGAAATAGAATAGGCAGTGGAAGTAGTTGAAGAGATAGAACAGGATAGGTGAGGAAGTACAGGGGGAAACATGGGTGGGGAAACAAGGGAGAGGAGCAGATATGGGGAGGTGGGAGGTTAGAGGTTTTGCAGAGATAAAAGGAACTGTGGGAGGGGGCATTTCTGAGACAAGCTGGAGACTTACAATGGAAACTCCAGGGAGCATATGGAGTTAACTCTAGCTGAGACCCCTGGTAGTGGGATCATGCAGACTGAAGAGACCACCCTCTAACTAGACAGGACTCCTAGTGCAAGGAGGTGAAACACCAACTCACCCACAAAAACTTTGCCCCCAAATTTAACCTGTCTACCAGATATGCAGGGATAAAGATAGAGCAAAGATGGAAGGAATGTCCAACCAAACCCTGACCCAATTTGAGACCCGTGGGAGAGAGCCAACCCCCGACATTAATTAAGGCCACTCTGTTATGCGTGCACAGAGGAGCCTAGCACAGCTGTCATCTGAGAGGCACCACCCAGCAAAGGATCAAAACAGATACTGAGACTCAATGCCAAAGTTTGGGCAGAGTGCAGGGAGCCTTGTGGAAGAGTTGAGGGAGGACTAGAAGGACCTGTAGACAGGAGCACCACAGGAAGACCAACAGAGCCAAATAACCTGGACCTAAGGGGCTTGCGGAGACTGAAACACCAACCAAGGACCATGCATGGACTGGATCTCTGCCCCATACAGGGATATACCTCATGGGCAACTTGGTCTTTTTGTGGGTTCCCTAGTAAGGTGAGCGGGGGGGGGTGGGGGTGCTGTTTATGACATAAACTGTGTTGTATGCTTTTTTTATCACTTCCCACTGGTAGAGTTGCCATGCCAGGCCACCTTGGAAGAGGATGTGCTCAGTCCTGAGGCGACTTGAAGTGCTGGGGTGGGTATGTGGGGGCCTCCCATTCCTAAGGGTTAGGGGAGATGGATGAGGAAACAGGAAGGGAGAGTGGGACCAGGAGAAGAGGAGATTGGGTACTAAGATTGGGATATAAAGTGAACAACTAAATGCAGTTAAAAGTTAAAAGTTAAAGTATTGTGAAGGAAAAAAAAGACTGATAAGACTCAATGAAAAAATAGGCAAAATATATCATTAGAAGTTTATCAAATAAGTTTCACAAATGACTAAATAACACATGGAAAATGCTCAGCACTATCAGTCATAAAGGCAAATTAAAGCACTTCAGATTCTCAAAAAAGAGAAAATATTGTGAGATCTCTCTCTCTCTCTCTCTCTCTCTATATATATATATCTATTGAGAGATCTATATATTGTGAGATCTCTCTCTCTCTCTCTCTCTCTATATATATATATCTATTGAGAGATCTATATATATTGAGAGATCTCACAATATTTTCTCTTTTTTGAGAATCTGAAGTGCTTTAATTTGCCTAATATATATATAAAGAGAGAGAGAGAGAGAGAGAGAGAGAGAGAGAGAGAAGAGAGAGAGAAAGCAGGAGAAAGAGAGAGGTAGGAAAAGAGAGAAACTGACAGAGAGAAAGAGAGAGAGAAATGGTTTTAAATGAATTCTTCTGTCAGGATATACATCCTGTATATTACAATTATTTAATATTTGTGGAGCCAACCACAGAGGGCCTCTGAAAGATTCTACCTGGCAGTGTATCAAAGCAGATGCTGAGACTCATAGCCAAACTTTGGGTAGAGTGCAGGGAATCTTATGAAAGAAGGGGAAGATGGAAAGACCTGGAGGGGACAGGAGCTCCACAAGGAGAGCAACAGAACCAAAAAATCTGGGCCCCGGGGTCTTTTCTGAGACTGATACACCAACCAAGAACCATGCATGGAGATAACCTAGAACTCCTACACAGATGTAGCCCATGGCAGCTCAGTCTCCAAGTGGGTCCCAAGTAATGGGAACAAGGACTGTCTCTGACAAAAACTCAGTGGCTGGCTCTTTGATTACCTCCCCCGTAGGGGGTATCAGCCTTACCAGCCCACAGAAGAAGACAATGCAGTCAGTCCTGATGAGACCTGATAGGCTATAGTCAGATGGAAGGGGAGGAGGACCTCCCCTATCAGTGGACTTGTAGAGGGGCGTGGAAGGAGATGAAGGATAGGGAGAGGATGAGGGAGGGAGCAACAGCTGGGATACAAAGTGAATAAACTAATAAATAAGTAAATAAATTTAATAAAAATAAACGTCTATCAATATGAAAAAAAGAATCTTATTATTCCCACTATGTCTAATTCTGACAAAATTTCCATCAAAGAGAATAAATTCTGTTGTTCTTGACATAACATTTAATACATGTTAATGTTTTGCTCAAAATTTTCAAGTTGTCTTAGAGTCAACTACATTTTAGCTGTGTCTCATTTTGCCCTCTTATATTTTCAGACATGGTCTAGCTCTGTACTCCAGGCTAAGTTTGAACTTCTGATCTGGCTCTCTCAGTTTCCTTGGTGTTGAAATCACCACTGTGAGTCACCACGTAAGCTATATATTCTGATTTATGGGTATTGCAACTATATTGTTGGGTAACTTAAAATTTAGAAGAATTTTATTTTTGGTAAAGCATTAATCCCTTTTCTGACTACAAAATGTTCTTCTTTTTCTTTGAAGAGGTGCTTTGAATTTTAACGTCCATTTATTGTTATCACACAAGCTGTTATATGTTTCTGTATTTCCTTGTAATTATCAATTTTCTTTTTACGTAAGACCTTCGTTTAGAATCCTGTGGCCTCCCACGCCCCTTCCCCACAGATCTACTGGCAATAGACTTCATTCCATTTAGGAAGCTTCCATTTTGGAAGATTTATTTCCTGAGATTAGAATTCCACTTGGGCTAATATTCTCTTTGAGAAACTTCAAATGCCATTCCATACTTTGCTGGTGTTCACTCATCTAGCTTTGTCTTCCATGGTTGCTCCTTTGAAATGAATCTATTTCTGTTTCCTTTTAGGGTTTTCTCTTTGGCCTTGCTTTAAAGGTATTTTAGGGTAACATACATCTGCTGTGATCTGTTCTTTATTGATGACTAGCACTTCTTCAAGAAGTGGCTTGGTAATATTTTTTACTGACCTTGAATATTCTTGATCATTTTTTTCTTTCTGTAGTTCTTCTGTCTTCCTTCTTTCTCCTATCCTCATGAGCTTGTGTGTCTCTTAGTTCCACCATATTTCATCAACAACCAACTCTCCATATGGCCAGTATAAAACATTGTAAAATTAAATTGTATTGGCCACTATTTGAGGCAGTATCCTTTCAAGGTTGCAATTAGCTTTTCTCTTTTCCTTTATTTTTGTTTTCTTTACTATCCCCTCCTACTTCACTGAAGAACTCAAGATTTTCTATAGAACCTAACTTTTTTTTGGCTATTGTATAATTTTTGGGTGGCTCTTCTGATTAATGTGTGACCATATAATACTCTGACAATCCTGTGGGATCTGTAGTGATGTACCCTTTCTCTTGAGAACATGTCAGCTATAGCAGACCGAATAAGGGCTGCAGCTGGAGATGATGTGCTTTAGATTTAGGTGGTTTCCACTCCTCTGAGTATGCAACCTGGGATTCTAAGGCACTTCCTAGTCCCCTTCTTTGCTGTAGAATGCTGCTTATGTACACTCTATGGACTTCTATCTATGCACCCAGAGGCCTGCGCAGCTCTGCCCCTTCTTACTTATGTACCTGTTGAGGTTTTGCCTCTTTCCTTGCACAGCTTAGGTATTCAGTATGCGCCTGCAGGGAAAAACCATTGCTTGTTGCTTTTACTTTTTGTGCCTTAATTTTGTATGAGACCTGGGACTCTCAAGACTTACTCAAGTCAGCACTCCCAAACACTGTTTTTGTCTGCTCTTTCAGAAAAGACTTCATAATTCTCAGATGTTCTGATAGCCATAATCCCTTTTTTTGGCTTCTCACTCTCTCCATTAAAAAAAAAAAAGGCTACCCTAAGAGGAGAAGTTGGACACAGAATATTAGACTCATCTTAATGAATTTTCATTTCCTCTGGATTTTGACTTACCACGTTTTAATTTCCTTAACAGCAATCCAATTTCTTCAAACAATTTTACTTTCATGTTTTGCTTGAATTTTCATGTTTTTCTTAAAGAGAATGTTGTTCTGCTTGTTCAAGTGTAATCAGAAGTAGAAATTAATCTTTCCTTTCTTTCCTATTGTTAACCCATTCATTCATTTAGCTAGGCCTTTTAAAAGACGTGTAACTCACACAGTCTTAAATATGCAGCTCCATAGACTGACATACTAACTTCTATCTGTATTATTGGCCACAATTTTATTTTATTGTTAATATGTCTCAATTTACCTCCAGCAAATTCAGTTTTTAAAGCATTTAAAATATTTATTTGATTGTGTTAACATCACATGCATATGTATGTATGTCTCTGTGTGGGTATATGTATGTGAGCACAGGTGCCCACAGAGGCCAGAGGTGGGTGTCAGAACCCCTACAGCTGGAGTTACAACTGGTTGTGAGCCATCTGATCCTGGGGTGTGGAGTCGGGTTCTCTGCAAGAGCGGTATGTCCTTTTAATTGCGGAAAGCATCTCTCTAGCCTCTCAAATTCATTTTTTCAACTGATTCATCATGTTGATAGGGACATAAAATACTGTTTTCTTTAATTGTTCTGAACTTGGACCTTATTTTAGAAAACATAATCCTGGATGGATATTGTGATTTATGCACACTTATGTGAGGTAAGTAACATTTTTCATGTTATCTGGATGGTTATATACCAGGTACGGACTTCCTTCTTGGGCAGGTAGGACTGAATAACAGAAAAAGAGGAAGGAGTTAAACTGACTGAGACTTCAGTCTTGTGTCTGTCTATACAATGAAAGGCCAAGACATTTATTTCAGGTGACTTTGTTTTTTCACCTTATGTGTTGAGTAGCAAGGAGACAATAATGTCATTGTGAGGATAACGTAATGACTGTAACGACTGTCACATGCTAAAAGTTGGCTACTATTATCTGCTGTTCATCTTTACTTCGAAGTTGTATTGTAAGTTAACTTCTGTTGCCACATTCCTTCTCCTGTCTTCTCTAGGAATTGTGTTCCCCATCTTTTTATTCCGCTCTGTCTCACCAGTGCCCACATGTATGGAAGACAGTCACATCCTGTTGTTCACAAGGGTTAGCCACATGCTCCTTCCTTGTTTCTGGGAGTTACTTGGTCACCCTTTGTGATGCACACACAAAGAAGTGTGCTGATGGCAGGTGAGTGCTCTTTGATTGGAGAGTTTGCTTCTAGTTAGTAAGAATGGAGTTCTTTTTGCACTCATTCTGAGTTTCTAAAGTTTTAATTTAGGGCATCTAGCCTCTTTGCCATTTTTCTCCTCCTTCCTAGTTGAGACTCATCAAACTTTCTGGTCTGAGTTCACTCCTGGAGGGTTTGGGGGCTATTGTAGGGCATGTGTTTTTAATTTGGTGAGATTACATTCCTTTGGTTAAATCTACTGTGAAATTAAAACCTTGACACAAACCTGACATTCAATGGACTCCATTTGAAAGTGCCCTGATTTAATGTGAACTCAGATGGTTGCAGAAAGCTATAGGTCTCTTTCAAAAAACTTCAGGCTTATCTGCTTGATGACAGAGGCCACATTGTCAAAAAGAGCACGTGTGTGAAGAGCAGGCTGAGGGAGATATCCTGAGTAGTGTGAGGGACATTGTTTCTTAGCGCCGGTGTTTTGCGGCTTTTTGTTATGTATTTGTTGCATGTGTAGTGCATGTTATTGAGCTATCTATACAAGGATTCTGTTGCTACTGGTCCCTTTTCTATACAATGGCATTAGAGTTTTACTGATAGTTTTACTGATAGTGTTAATAGAGGCAGAGTTGAAGTCCTTTTCAATATTTTTCCCTTTGATGGAAGCTCATCCATCTGCTTTGTGTGAAGTGCTAGCTGATATTCACTTTCTCTAGCTGCAGAAGGTCAGTATGCTGAGGAGAAACTTAATTGATACTACTTGATTAAGACAGTGTTTTCCAGGTAATTTGCTTAAATAGACAAAAGGGTTTTTTTTTTCTGTTTTTATGCAACTAAATAAGGCTAAACCTCAAACTTTGATAATGTTAGAGACACATTTGTTTTAACACAGAGATCTTTTAATTTCTTAATTGATTGTTTACATTTAACCTCCCAAATTTACCTCTGTGATATTAGGCCTAAATCAGTATTTCATCCATAAAGTTTCTTATTTTCCACCCTTCCTAAGGAATTAGGAGCCTTGGGAAAAAGCTACTGGAAAAAATATGTTTCTAGGCCATCAACTTTTAGAAGTTTATTTTAGAACACTCCCAGGCTTAAAGAAAAATCCTAATAAAAGTAGAGAACTCTCACATATCTGACTTCTAGTTTCCTTTATTCTAGCTCCCTAAACTATGAATCTTCATCGTTCATAAATTACACTGGTACAGTATAGTTGAGTGAAGTTCTGCTCCCTCAAGAATTCATGGGTTTTCCTTTTAATATAATTTTTCTTTCTTGTGGAGTTCCATACGAGATATTGCATCACATTTAGTTCTTATTTTCTGTAGGGTCCTCTAGGCTAAGAAAATTTTAGACCATCAAGCTGTAGAGTTCAAATCACTACCCCAATATTCTCATTCTCATTTTAATTCATCCCTTCCCACTTCTGTCTCTCCTCTCTTCTCTATTCTAACTTCGTAGCATATGTGCCTTTCATCCCTTCACTCTGGTTTTGTTTATTCTTACCTGCTCATTTGGGGTCTTCCCCATTTTATGTTTTCCTCATTTCAGACTTCCTTTGGTGTCTCTGTGTACTGGATTTCCCATGTCCTACTGCTGTTTAGGAAGCTTTATTGACAAATTGCATGGGTGGTAAACTGCACCTTCTTGATGCTTTCTCTCCATTTACCATTCATTTAGAATCTGAAACAGACAAGCGTTTGATGGAGGACTTGAAATATTTAACTTCTTTACAGATGAAGTCTTAGACTAAATCCCCAGAACTGTACATGCTGGGTAGGAAGGTGCACGTCCACAATCCCAGCAGTCAGCAGGTGAGGCAGGAGAAACCAGGAGGTCAGGTTCTTCCTTGACTACTGAGTTCCAGGTAAAATATCTATCTATCTATCTATCTATCTATCTATCTATCTATCTATCTATCTATCTATCTATCTATCTATCTATCTAAGACTCTGTCTAAAATCTCTGAGTTGACTCAATTCTACTTCAGTGCATATCACCCCATATTTACTGAAGTACTCCTTTCTCCAACTTCCCATCTCTACAGAGTTGATCAACTGATCAAAAAGATGAAATGTATGAGCCTAGTCTCTGACTATTGAGTTAGAATTTCTATTGATAATGGGTAGTAATGAATAGAGTATTTGATTTTTGACTATCCAAAAGCCCAAATATGTCACTAAGTGGACTAATTTAATACTGGATGGAAGTTAACGAAGTAAAAACACCACCAGCATATTTTGATTGGTGTAAATGCCAACTGAGAGGAGCCTATGGTGTATGTGGAGGGTATTTTGAAGTTATTGTCTTAAGACTGCATAATGGGCCTCCTGGACCAGGAGCTCTGACCCAGGAGAAAGCCAAGTGCAAGAAATTGGATTTTAATGAAAATAGAGAATACATGTTACAGCAGTGGCACAGCATGATTTGGAAAGATTTAATATGCTCTAATATGTTGTGGCCAACCCATATGTGTAGAATAAAGTCACTTTTCAATAAATCATGGCACAGGTATTCAACACCATTTTAATCCAGCTCATAACTCTGCTTCCAATTGAAAATGTTTTTCTTGTTATTTTTTTGTTCTTTCTTTCTTTCTTTCTTTCTTTCTTTTTCTTTCTTTCCTTCCTTCCTTTCTTCCTTCCCTCCTTCCTTCCTTCCTTTATCTTTCTTCTTTTTCTTGAGACAGAGTCCCAAACAGCCCCAGAAGTTTGTACACACAGGAGCATAACCTCTCTTGTCTCCTCTTCTCATGTGCCATGCATAGGTTACAGGTGTTGGGAACTAGACTCAGGACTTCATGCCTGCTAGACAAGCACTGTATCCAAGCCCTCAGCTAATGGACATTTGGCTTTTAGAAAATTAATAGTTCATCTTGTTATCATTTTCATTTTTCATCTTCAGTCTCCATCCGATTGTGTTAATCCTACTGAAACCCTCCACTGGGCTGCCTAATCTCCCAAATTAAGCCATATTGTTCTGCTGAGAAGTTTCTAAAATTTTTTCTTTCCCTTTGGGATTATTCATCCTGAAGTGCAATAAATTGTTTTAATGTCCCAACCTAACTTTCATGACCATCCCTCTCCTGTAGTCTCTCTTCTTTAAATCTTGCTACTTCCTGCTCTGTGCTGATGACAATTGCATATGCCTTGATTGACAGCTTATGGATAATCACTCTTTCAACATGAGCCAGTCGATAATATTAACCCAATGGTGCAGCATTATTATCTGGGTCCTATGGATAATTTAGTTGGAAACCACAGAGCGGAAGAGAAAACCAGGATGAATGCATCATATTTGCCTTTCATATGGCCTTGATAAGATTCTACCCACCGGCTGTGGGACAAACCATCCTGTCATTTCTTCTCTTGAAGCTTCTGCTCTTATTTTCCTTTCTTAGAAAGCCATCAGCTTGTGGAAAGCCTTTGTCTGCCTTGTGTTATTGCATCTGTGGGAAGGCACTGGACGTTTCCTTTGGGACTGTTCATTAAGAACAGAAGGGAGCCTATTAGCCTTGTCCTTATATTTTGTGGTAACTATTGAATCCTGTCTTCAGACAGATAAAACAAAGGGACTTCAAAATAACTTTTAAGAAACCCTTATATTCATGCATTTTAGAGGTTTTAATTTATTTTTAGTCTTGGCTAAAAGTGGATAATTCTGCTAATAGGTACATTAATAAATTCCTTGCACTAACTGGGTGGTGTGAGTTTAATGTTGGTTGTCATCCAGATAGGACTAGAAGCATCTAGGAGACCAGCCTCTGAGCACTGTGAGGGATTATCTAGAGTAGGCTGGCTGAGCTGGGAAGACCCACCTTCAGCACCATTCCCTGGGATAGGGTCCTGGCCTGAGGCAAGGCATCTTTCCCTGCCTGACTGTGGATTCAACACGGTCAAACTGCCTCCAGCTCCTGCTACTATACCTTCCTCCCCCCACCCCCCAAGAAGGCCTGTATCACCAAACTGGGAGCCAAAATGAACCCTTCATTCCTAAAGCTGCTTTTGCCGGGGTGTTTTATAGCAGCAATAATATAAGAGCAATTAAGACAGACAATCCCTGTAGGTTGTATATACAGTATTCAGATAAATCCCTTTAAAGACTGTGTGAGGTGGATGCTGTTACGATCTCAACATCAAAGGGAAAATGAGATTCAGGTGGGTTAGAAATGTTGTTCAAGGCCCTAAGTAACAGCGAGCTTGAGAAATGAATTCAAATATATCTATGTCATGAATCCTTACGTTACTTACCTTTACTTTTGTAATTTCTGTTATTGCAATGATTGGACCTTGGAGTTTGTTGGAGATCTCTGCCCAGAGAAGGCGAGTCAGCAGTTCAGTCCAGTTGATGAAGCTGGACTCCAATTGCCTTCTCCTTGGCGCGGGGAGGAAGTGAGAGAAAAGGAAAAGGCTAATTCACAAGAGAGAAGCAGGTACCAGTAACTGGAAAATAAGAGAACTGGAAGAAACTGGAAGGAGCTGGTTGAGTCTCCAAGAGTCCACCATGAAATGCTAATTTGGCACTTAACGCTGGTATTATGGGAAGGTGGCCACAGTCAGGGCACACAGGGATAGTTCTCTAAAAACGTGTTTAGAGACTGAGCCCTGGCCAGATTTAAGTGATGGCTGCTGGCTTTTCATACTTAGGTTCTGTGGCTGCTTCCCATAGCTTTACATGGCTCTTTATTTCTCAACAATGAATTTATGCCATCTCTGGCCCTTTCTTTGTCCTTTTAAATTAATGGCAAAGTGTGCAGAGTAGAAAATGACTTGTTTGCTAACTTTTCCTCCTGATTTTTGACTCTAAGATCTGTGTTAGTGTAATAAGCAGTAATTATGGACTGGGTGAATGTCATCCTGTAACCCCATCAATGAAGTCATGATTACAAAGCACTTCTAATCAAGACTAACCTGCGCTATCTTTCTGTACCTGTATAGGGTAAATGTTACAGGCATCCTAGACTCAAAAGAGATGAGCTCTTCCGATGAATGTCCATTTATCATCTTGGGAAGGTTAAGTTCCCATATATAATATGTGGATCATAAGGATAGTAGTAAGTACTTCCTGCACAAGTGTGCGTGTGTGTGCATGAGTGTGTGATGTTTAGTGGAGGTAGTGTGTACATAGCAAGTCTCAGCACAGGAAATGCAGCTACACTCAATGTACTCCAAAGTCTGCTGGCTTTTTTTGAGGGGGGGGGGTTAAGTCTTTTACACTGAAATATAATCTTTTTTATCATTGGCCCCAATGGTAAACATTTGCTTTTACTACTTTGAAATTACTTGCCTATAACTTTTTGTTTTTCTTCCTTTACTGATTTTTTTTTGGATTTGTTTTACACACAATCTGGCTTTTCAGAATACTGATGTCTCTATACCCTTAATTGTATTATCCTATTCTGGATGTTCAGTGGCTGACTTATTAAGTGGACATCATATAGCTCTCTCATTCAAATGTCCTGTCATTGATAGAATTTTGCAGTAAATTGCTTGTAGTTTACTCCCACAAATACATACTCATACATATTGGATCTTCATCTGTAATCCCCTTTCTCAAGCCAATCAATTGGTCCCAATGCACAAACAAAAAACCTCAAAGGAATCTCTCCTGTGTACCACCATTGTGCAGATGTTTTGAAAGCTCAGTGAGCAGTGAGAGAATTCCTGTGTCCTTTTTAAACTGAAGTGTGGTAGAGACAGAAGAACACTTAATTAAGTGCAAAGAGTAACACAAAAGTTCTTAAAAATAGCCAAAAATATGCTGTGAAGGTTTCAGAGGGAAAAGAAGACTTTTAGCATGGGAGAACAAAGAATTCCTAATGAGTATGTAACATTCAACTTCTAAAATATAATTTTTCAAATAACAGCTCAACAGGAATGAAGAAATTAGCACATTATTATTAGAGAGGGTGCAGAAATGAGTATTTGCCTTCATCTGCTGTTGTCATTAGGAATACATTATTACTTCTGGGAAGTAATCTGGCTGTGTTTTATTACATTTAAAATGTGCACGCTATCTCTCCTAGTAATTCAATTCTGGGAGTTGATTTGAAACAAATAAGTAATAAGTTATAAAGGTTTACTTATAAAGATGTTTCTTTGAGCTTTTTTAGTAACATTAAAAAAAGAAAAGACCGAATGCTCACTATGGTAATGGTGGAATAGATTAAGGACTATCAATATATGTAGGTGAGGCAATTATTAATATAGATGAAGCAGAGCTCTGTAAACTGAGGTGAAAGCATGTCCATGTAAACTAGATGAGAAAAGTTTGGTATTAGAATAATGTATATGTATATATTATATGTCATACATATAACAGTATCTTTTTGGAGACCAAGTTAGTCAGAAAATGTGTATCATTGTGCAACTTTAAAAATACTTTTACATTTTTGTTATATTTTTGTATTTCTCTTTTTTCCCCTAAGATAGGGTTTCTCTGTGTAGCCTTGGTTGTCCTGGACTTGCTTTGTAGACCAGGCTAGCCTCACACTCAGAGATCTTCCTGCCTCTGCCTCCCCAAGTGCTGGGATTACAGGTGTGTGCCACCATGCCCAGCTTGTTCACTGCACCCACCATCTTCTGCCATCATAGAAGAATCTATTATGATGAATAATTCTCACCCTGACCCTGACCTAGACCCTGACCCTGACTCTGAGGTCAGAGAGCTTACACAACTATTTTTAAACAAGGCAAAGAACTGTATGAAAGGAAATATATACAATAATTATCTCAGGGAAGTGGAATTAGAAAATGAACTGGGTATTTGTTATTAAAAAACATAGTTGGGTATGCTTTTGTTACAAAGAGATGAATGCTCCAGTAAGTCAAGTAACTGGCAATGAAAATACATGCCACTTAGACATAAAGAATGGCTGGGTTGGCAGTTATTAAGAATGATATCGGTATGTGGAAGGATGTATTAACTGGGCTGTTTCTTGGGTAGAGACTCAGGGTCCGCAGCTGGTCCAATGGCGCCTGGCTGGATAATGTTTAGACAGATTGTGCTCTAGTGATAGAAGAGGCAGATCAGATGTGGCCTGAAAACTTATGCCCCCAGTCTTCATTAGTTCTACATTTCTCTTTCTTCATCCCCAAATGAAGATTCCTTGATTTTCTTCTCTTCCTTCTTTGCATTTTTCTTTTTCATGTTTTAATGTCTGCATCCCCGCAGTTTCCTGGTGTTAGCTGCCTTACTTCTCAGACTCCAGGGAGATGTAGCCAGTTCAGGTGGTGCTGCTGCTGCTGAAACCCACTCGGCTCACCCCTTCTTCCACTTTCTTCTTTATAAAGTGAAATAGTATTATCATATACTCTTTAAAATTTTTAACAAAACACTAAGTAGGAAAAACACAGCAGTTACCCAGCAGTTCATTGTTTTAAAGGTGACAAACTGTTTTCTTCTCTGATAGCATACAAGAGTAGCTCAGGAGTTCTTCAGGATGCCAACAAGGTCGGTGGCTTTGAAGAACAAATGTTTCCATCTATCCACAGGATCACATCCTTTCACATGCCCTCTGCTTTATCTCTGTCAGGGTCATTTTTGAGTTGAGGTTCTCCTTTTCCCTCAAAATTATTTTTTCAATCTAAGAACATCTCTGTCCTTTCTCCCAAGGCAGTGGGGTGGAGCCAAACATGTGGTATATTGAGAATTACCTTTGTTGAATTTCTTGGCCAAGATAAAGAAGTTAGCTAAGTTGTCAATCTTGAGCTAACAACAGAGAGAGCATTTAGGTGTGGCTTATGCCTAATAAAATGGTTCTCAATTGCAGCTTCCTGCCGATCTCACAAGGGGCCAGATTTTATTTTATTGTCACTGAAACTGCTGAGCAGCCCTACATACACACACCCATCTACACCCACACTCCCTCTCTCTCATACACACACACACACACACACACACACACACACACACAGAGAGAGAGAGAGAGAGAGAGAGAGAGAGAGAGAGAGAGAGAGAGAGAGAGAGAGGTTTACATGCTGTATGGTACATGTACCCGAGTGTGCAGGCGTGTGCACACATGGAGGTCTGAGAAGGACATCTGTTGGTGTCTTTCTTTACCTTCAGACAAGATCTCTAACTGAACCTGAAGCTTTCTATTTAGGCTAGGCTGATTGGCCATCCAGTGAACTCTGCTGATTCTCACATCCCCACAAGCTGTGGTTATATGATGGCCATGTATATGCTATCATGTGGGTGCTGGGAATTCAACGTTGGTTGTTTCATGATTGCACAGCAGCTCATCATACCCACTGAGCCATCTCCACAGCCTCCCTCTCTAGAGATTTTGTTTACTTGGTCTGGATCAGTGCTTGGAGACCAAGTCTACTTTAGATTCTTCAGATTATTCTAATGAGATGCTACACTAGGGAGCGCAGTGTTTGGCCTTTACAGTCAGGCTGTGGGCCAGCTGAGGGAGGGAAACAGGGGACAAAAGGTAGGCTTCTTCCCAGTGCTACGTGGTAAATGTAAGTGTTGGGTTGCAACAGTCTCCTTAGTTCTATTTCTAGAAAATTCTGGCTTTGTTTAGATATGTATAAACTCAGGCAAAGGCTTTTAAACTCACACAGCTTTAAAAACTTGGAGAAATGAAACCTGGAGATAGAATGTAATTTTCCTTTTTTTTGCCCCAGAGCAAACATCACATTGAAATTTTGGAAGTGGGATTCAAGCTGTAGGTGGGAGAAGAAGTCATTTCTTTCTGTGAACATTTTGTAGAGACAGAGCCCTGAGGAGACTATCTTCCCCAGGGATATAACAAACATTCTTCACCCGCCTTTCTTACCTCATCCTTCCTCAAATCCTGCAGGAAGTCTCAATAAACCTTCTCAGAGCAACTGTTCTGCAGTTTTGCTGTTTCTGAGAAAGAAAAGAAAGTGTAAAATTCAGTTGTTTAACATCTTTTATGCAGCATATCATGGAATAAGTAACTTTTATATGCATGTATACTGTGTTTGTTAGCAAGGGCATATGCACATGTTAATGCATGCCTGTGCATATGCATGAGTGCTACTGTGTGTTGGTATCTTTCTTAACTACTCTCCCTTTTGCTTTTTTAGACAGGGTCTCTCAATGAATCCAGAATTCTCCACTTCAGCTAAACTAGCTGAAGAGCAAGCTCTATGTACCATCCTGGCATGACTCACCCAGGGCTGGAGTTACAGATCCCTGCTACCACACCTAACATTTAAATGGGCCTGGAAATCTGAGTTTAAGTCACTGTGCTTAGCTGCAAGCCCTTAATTGACTGAGCCATCTCACATGAAGGCGGGTCTCTAATGAGCTTCTGTAAATAGTAGACGCATCAATAGAACTAACTAATCCCTGAGAAATAGTCATGACCTGGAGTAGGATGCTCTGAACATTAAACAAAGGAGGTCACAGGAAGGTGTGTGACAGAAGGGATTTTCTGACAAGGTACAGGGTGAACAGTCATTTTTCACAAGCCCTTGAAATATTATTCAGAGGAGGGAAGGGCACGTGATGCATAATGAAGAAGAGAAATTGGTTGGTGGGAAGAGTGGTGTGTTTGAGGTGGAAGGTTCAGGAAATAGGATAAATTTATGAAGTGTATTAAAATTAGGAAGTGCCATTTGAAGCTTCTGCCTGAAATGTGAGGATTAAAGAATTGGATCCATTAGCCCACCTGGCGACAGCCCATAAAGTTCTCTAGCTGTTGAAAATATAGTTTTAATCAGTCGCACAAAACAACGTTCCTCATGTCCCTAGTAATAAAAAGCTCCAGTGTGACAGATGGGAAGAAGGTATAGTGTGCGGAACACTTCAGAATATTGGAAAACTTTCTGGTGCCATTAACTAACTTGACTTATTTCCTTAAAAGTTCCCCTCAGGAACAAATGTTTATGCTAAAATTTTAGATGAGACGGATGGTACTTTGTCTCAGGAGAGAGTTTTCCTTGATGATGGATGCAGTGTAATGCGCTGCATTCTAACTTTGTGATCATGACTCTGGGAAACTTTTCAAGTTAAGTGAATTCCAAAAATCAAACACTAATTGTCATTCATGTTTGATACTGATAAGGATGTACTGTGTACTGATTAATTTTTGTCAACTTGACACAAATCTAAGTAATACAGGAGGAGAAACTGTAGTTGAGGAATTGATGTCTGTGTGATGACTGACATAGGAGGGCCCAGTCCACTATGGGTGATGCTATTCCTTAGCAAGTTGGTATGCGTCATTCAACAAAACAGGCTGATCAAGCTACAGGGAGCAAACCTGTTAACCAACATTGCTTTCACAGTCTCTGCTTCAGTCATGCCTGCAGCTTCCTACCTGTAACCCCTGCTTGGCTTCAAATCCTTCTCCGCTAAGTTGGTTTTGTTCAGTGTTTTATCATAGTAGCAGAGAAGAAAACTAGGACAGGCTGTATAGTCTCTATGTTTGTACTCTAGGGTGGGAAGAGATGGACAAGGTGGAATCTGAGAATCGAGGCTCTTCAAAAGAAACTTCCTGGTCTTCTACCACCCCTTCCTTCTTCTGTGAATCTGATCTGTGAAGGGAGAACAAGGCTTAGAAAGAACTTGCTTTGTGTTTTCTATCTCTATTGGCCAGTTTTTCAGAAACTTTGTTTTTTACTTGAAAGTCTGACATACACAGCTGGTTTTTTGGGGGGGTTGGGGGTGGAACAGTATGTTTACAGTAAGTAATTCTTGGCAAACAAATGCCAACTGTTTCGAGAGAAACTTGAAATTTAGATATTTTTTTCTAGACTGAAGTCAACCTCTCTGGGTTATAGAGCCAAGGGAAGTTGATCGTTAATAAATGATGATGGTGGCTAAGGGTGCTGCAGCTGAGTGAGTATTTGTGCTCTTCTTCCCTCCACATTTACATGTTGAGAACTAATCCTCCATGTCTTATTTGGAAGCAAAGTCTTTGGGAGGGTAAAAGTTTCATTTTCTCTTCAAAAGAATAACCAGAGAGCCCCCTCGTTCTTTCGGATGTGTGCTACACAGCCCGAAGAAGGGTGTCATAATTTGGATGTAAAGTGTTACCTCATAAGATCATGTGTTTAAACATTTAGTAACCAGGTGGTGATGTCATTTTGGGAGTGTGTGGAGTTTAGGATTCTTGTTGAGGGAAGTGAGTCATTAGGGGTGGATCTTAAAGTTTACAGCACTCCCAAGTCCAGTCTCAACTTTGTTTCCTGGTACACTGAGTTACAAGCAAGCAGATTTCCTCTTCTGCCAGCATAGACATGATCTACTCTGACTCCTACGCCTTCCTCACTATGATGGGATACCCTCAAACCGTGAGCCAAAGTAAGCCCTCCCTCTCTTACTTTGTTCCTCTCAGGTAGCCATTGACAGCAATGAGCAAAGTAACTAATGTGACTGGTACCCAAGAGCTGAGAAGCAGAAATCTACCTACACTTTGCTCTTGGCTTTCTGTTGTTTATTATGCCATCCTTGGTGTTCTCCTGTAGCACCCTGAGAGAATGTGAAAAATGTCAAACCAGACATGGTGACTGCTTTCATTTCCTGATGGAACAGGCAAGCCTATCTTTTTAGGCTTCTTCTGATTTCTGTGGATATGACTTGTGGTCTAGTTTTTACTTCTGAAGCTTCGTAAGCCCTGTCTGTCCTATTTAATCTTTTCAAAAGTAATTTCTAACCATTAGCTTAAGATTAAACTGTAACAGGAGCCTTCCTTGATGGAATAGAAGAGTAATACACTTGATCTATAATTAATTTCTGTTCCACTGCTGGCTTTGTGGCTTGTGCAAGTAACCCAGAGTCTCTCAGCATGGGTCTCCTATCTTCAGGATTAAGAGAATGATATGCATGTTAACTTGTCATCATTGTTTTAACAGTTAGTTAGATGGTTCACAGATGTGCTGCTCATAGTGTCTGACTCACAGTGATCATCACACACACACTAACCATCTATTACTGTCATTGTTAGTATACTTGTTGCTAGAGCTTCACTAATATAGTGCTATAACCTGTAACTGCATTTGTGTGTGGAGTGAGTTATCTGTCAGAAGAATTGTGATAAGCCAGTCGGTTGATGGTGAACTTTCTCTCTCTGTCAAGATGAAATGAACCAGAGTGACAGGTTGAGGAATTAGATACACTCAGAGTTCACAATTCCTGTAAGGATAATTCAGTGTGTTTCATTGTTCATTAGGTCATTCATGGAAACTGACTTTAGTTTCAGAATATCAGAAGTTTGGGTAATAAGAGATGCATACAAAGTTTTGTGAGAATTCATAGGGATGAAATATCTAGGCTGCCATAACTAAACTAAACTAAACATGGTGTCATAACTAAACTAATACCAACATTAGTTACAACAATGAAGATATATCTGGATGGACGGGTGATAATATAGGAGCTGAGATGTAAATTATCTTTTTTAGGGTAGGAGAGGAGAAACAGTCCATTTTTTAACTCACAATTGCAGGTTATATTCCATTTTTTTTCAGAGAAGTCAAGGCAGGAACTTGAAGCAGCTGGTTACCTCTTCAGTCAAGAACAGAAAGAAGTGAGTGCATGAATGTTCTCAGCTCATCTTCTTCACTGTTACACAGTCCAGAAACACAAAACTAGGGAATGATGCCAACCCCGGTGGGCTAGGTCTTTATATATCAATTTACATAGTCAAGACAATCTATCACAGACAGGCCTATAAGCCAACCCTACCTAGAAAAATCCCTCATTGAAATTCTCTTTCCAGGTGATACTAAATTATATCAAACTTACAATTAAGATCTAGCCACCACAATGTGGAAGAAAAGCAAAAGTGTTATAGACATGATGGAGATAGCAGCTAGATTTGTAAAATGAATGAGTATCACTAGTAGAAATGCCCAATGGGAGGCCATAGCTTTGTATTTATGAAGGCTTGCCATAGTAGGCATGGGAGAAGAACTTTATGATTAGAATTTTCACATGAGGATCACAATTCCTGCATCCTATCTCCTGGGGGTGGGGTAATCAGAACCCTGGGGTAGAACATGAGGATCTACGTTTTTTTTTTTTAAACATGCCCATGAAGGTTATAATACAAATAGTTGCAAATGGGTTACAGGTCACAACTTGAGGACCATAATATGAGGAACTGGTGAGTTATTGTAGGTAATCAATAGGTGAGAGATTAATGGCATAATAATGAGCACTGTCTTATCTAGTAAAGCTGTATCCTTAGTTTGGGGGTGCATATTAAAATACATTGTCCTCCATTTGATCAACTATGTTCATAGCAGCTTTGTTTGTAATAGCTAGAATCTGGAAACAAATTAGATGTCCCTCAATGGAGGAATAGATACGGAAATTGTGGTGCATCTACACAATGGAATGTTACTCAACTATTAAAAACAAGGAAATCATGAAATTTGCAGGCAAATGGAGGGAACTAGCAAAGATCATCCAGAGTGAGGTAACCCAGAAACAGAAAGACAGGCATGGTAGACACTCACTTGTAAGTGAATATCAGTCGTATAATATAGGATAGCCATCTACAGATCTAAAGAAGCTAAACACTAAGGAGGACCGTAGGAAGGATGCTTAAATCTCATTCAGAATGGCAAACAGGACAGACACCAGAAGAAGTGGAAGAGAGGAAACAGGATGGGAGTCTACTATAGAGGGTCCTCTGAAAGGCTCCACCCAACAGGTGATGGAAGCAGGTGCTGAGACTCATGGCTAAACTTTGGGCAGTGCACAGAGAGTCTTATGGAAGAAGAGAGGGATGGAGATAGAGGGACATGGAGGGGACAGGAGCCCCATAAGGAGACAAACAAAGCTAAAGGCTCTGAGCCCAGGGGGTCCTTCAAGAGACTGATGCACTAACCAAGGACCATCCATGGAGAGGACCTAGAGCCCCTGCTCAGATGTGTCTGATTGACAGCTCAGTGTCCATATGGATCTCCGAGAGAGGGGATCAAGTTGGGCTTTTATCATGAACTCAGTTGACTGCTCTTTGATCACTTGTCCCTGATAATGAGGCCTTGCCTAGACACGGAGGAAGGGGATCCAAGCAGTCCTGATGAGACTTAACAAGCTGTGGGTAGATGGCAAGAGTGGAGAACTCCCCCTTTCAGTGGAAAGGGATTGGGAGAAGAGGGAGGGAGGGTGGAAATGGCGGAAGTTGAGGGAGGGTCTTCAATCAGGATATATAATGAATAAATTGTGAAAAAATAATAATAAATAAATAATAAAAAACTACATTGTCCTCAAATGTAGGTCATCAAAATATAGTTTATGGAGGAACAAAAATACTCTCACCAACAAAAAAACAGACAAACAAAAATACTCTTCACTTAAAGGTAGAATTCTAACATCAGGATTAAAATTTCTACTTAAATCTTACCAAGCTACAATGATAGCACCACTACTAATTAGAAACCAGGATTGGAGAGATGGTTCAGTGGTTAGGGAGATACCGCTGTAAACTGAGGTACAAGGACCCACATTAGGCAGCCTACAACCACCTGCAACTCCAGCTCTGGGGCATCCAACTTTCTCTTCTGGCCATAGGTACTTGACTCATGTTCTCTGCTCCCATGCATACACATAATTAAAAATAAAAATAAGAATTTAAGACAGCAGCTGGACAGTAGTGGGTGGGTAAAGAATTGTGGTCAAGAAGTGAGACTTAGCTCTCATATTTCACAGAGCTCCTCTCTACCAGTAAGCTCAAGTTAACTGAGAAAGTGCTTGCTGACTACCAGCATAGCCTGGCCCAGGCCTCTGTCTTGTTTTGTGTTTTCTACCTGGCTTGAAAGGATCTTCTCCAGTGTTATTGGTACACCAGTTCTACTCCTAGGTGGCCTAAAGCTACGAAGACCAAAACACTATTTTTAATCCTTAAATCTAAAACAAAATTCAAAATTCTTAAATTCTTAAAACAAATTCTTAAATCTAAACCAAATTCTTGTTTCTTGAACTGGTTGTAGCCAAATGAATTTTCATCAGTTTTTCAAGGCAACTGTTGAGAAGAGCAAAACAGTTATTTGACAGGAGCTGAGAAGTGGAAATGAACTGGCAAATTCAGGGGACCACTGATCCCATCTTCTACCATTTGACTTTAATGGAGACCAGGTCTCAACTGAGGGAGAAGCAGAGGAAACATGCATTTAAATTTAACAATGACTTCACTGTTTATAAGAGGTACTAACACTAAGGTGTCCTAATTATCCTCTTTTTTTTAAATTTATGAAAGTGTCAATCCTGAAGCCTATGTTCCTCTGGGCTTAAAATGACAGTCATTATGAATTCGAGAAAAAAAAATACACATCCTTTTATTTTACTGAATGTTAAAAGAACATGACAGACTATATAAAAGTATGTTCTTAACAGAAAATGTCAATGTTCAATGGAAAATAAGATTATAGTCTCCAGGTCTTCCTTCTATGATTTAATATTAATATGTTGCTGTGTTCATAGGACACATTGCCTCAGAAAATTAGTCTCAGGTTTCTATATTTTATGAGAAGACGGTTTCATTAGCAATGGAATGTCTTTTTTTTTCTGCTAAGGAGGCTCAGGAAGCACAAATCATAATTGAACTATTCCATTGATATAGTTGCTTAGCAACAAACTTTTACATAAGCAGACTAATCAGTTTGCTTAAAAATTTATTACTTTAAACTTTTGTACTTGCTTTTGGCAGATCACCTCACTGTAAAGTGTACTTTTTTCTTTTCTCCGTGATTTTAAGTGCAGGTTTGTATCTGGGCTGCCGGTTTCACAGATTATGCCGCAAATGTAAATTCTTTCCAGTGGTTCTCAACCTCCCTAATGCTGTGAGGTTTCTCGTGTTGTGGTGAACCCCCCCAACCATAAAATGATTTTCCTCAATATTTCATAACTATGATTTTGCTACTGTTATGCATTGTCGGTAAATATTTTTAGAGATAGAGGTTTGCCAAAGGGGTTGTGACCCACAACTTGAGAATCTCTGCTTTACACTATTTTCATGGTCTCAGTTGACCTAAGACTTTAGAATTAATTAAAGCTTATTTTTGACTAAGACTTAAAAAATGGTTCAGAGAAACACAGACAATGCTCAGGTTGTTAAAACAAACAATTTACCTTATTGACAACTAGAAACGACAGCCCTGCATCTCAGGTGTGCTTTCTCTCTTCCCCCTCTTCACCACGGAAACCTTTAAATGCTCACTCAGTGCCTCTGTCAGGAAAAAAAGAACAATGCTCACACATTTTGCATTAACAGCTATCTTCCCAGTACACTGCTAATACTGGGATAGCAGAGATTTTTTATTCTTTTCCTTTGCAGTTGTGCATTCTTTTGAAGGCTTACCAGGACCTGAGGGCTTAAGTGGGTATGAGCTATAGTGTCACATGGACTTTCATTAAGTCTGTGTTGCATTGTGGACTTGTTGGGTGTCTTTTCCTAAATTAGTCAATGTCTCTGAGCCTTTTCTTCAACATGCAAAGTTCTTAGAAACACATTCTATGTGGTGGGGGGAGAATTAGTGATGGTGTCTTAGAAACCGTTTCTTTATGTACCTGCTCAGCAGACAGTGGATATGAAGACATGGCTAACATTGTGCCTGAAATTTTCCACTTCCAGCTTTTGATTGCTACTGTGTTACTATGGATGGATAATTCCGTTACTGTTAACCTGTGTTGTTGTTCAACACATCTTTCTCTAGAGATCTCAAGAAGTAACTCCCCATTGGTCATCATGGTGTGTTTGGGAAGACACAAATTAGTGAGACAATGCCCCCTTCTTGAAACAGGTACTTAGTTTTATACTGGGGAAGGAGGCTATAATGATTAAATGATAAAATATACTACTTAAAAGACGATCCTTTGGGTAGGTCTATGAGGAAGTTTCTAGACGGAGTTGACATGGAAAGATATATCCTAAATGTGGGTGGCACCATTCTATGGGCTCGGGCGTTAGACTGAATGAAAAGGAGAAGGCAAGTTGAACACTAGGGTTTATTTTTCTCTGCTTCTCAACAGTGGGTGCAGTGTGACAACCTGCTTCAAGCTCTAGCTCCCTTACCAGGAGAGAATGTGCCTCTCCTCCAACTGTGAGCCAAGATAGCTCCTCCTTCTTCCCTCTCTCTGTCTTCTCTTCCCCCCTCCCACTCTCTTCATTACAACAAGGCAAGAAACTATGGCAGAGACTAAAGATGATTGGATACAAATACATAACATTGTAAAGGAGAGATGACGGCCACTCCTAAAACTAATATTCTCTCTCCTTGCAGAAGACAGAAGAGTATTTTGTGGATTTAATTTACAGTCACATAGACACATATATTTGCATTCTTACAGGTTTCATTTATCTCATTAAATCCATCCTGTTGCTTAGTCCTCTGAGCTGCTCCACTTGGGTGAATGGAAGTAAGGGAACCCGACCCCTACTGAAACTCACCATAGTCCTCTGCTGTGGTGGGAAGAGAAAGCTGAGTATCAGATGATCTTGTGTTTCTTAATTACCTGTTAATAAAGGTCCAGGCAGTCTACAGATAAGCCTTTTAAGGCTGATTTCTTCACGGACTGAATGGGAATAGAGCCTTCAATGTTGAGTGGAAGAGTGAGGGAGATGAAGCCACAGATATACCAGGGAGAGAGATCCCAATTGTGCCCTCCACTACACAGTCAGCAGGCTCATGGGGAGGACATCACAAAGTTCAGGCACCAGTTTGGCTGTAGAAATGATAAGGATATTATTATGCCTATCTTATAGGTCTAGTATCCACTTATAAGTGAATATATACCGTGTGTGTCTTTCTGCTCCTGGGATACCTCACTCAGGATGATATTTTCTAGATCCCACCATTTGCCTGCAAATTTCATGATTTCCTTGTTTTTAATTGTTGAGTAGTATTCCATTGTGTAAATGTACCACAATTTCTGTATCTACTCCTCAACTGAGGGACATCTGGCTTGTTTCCAGGTTCTGGCTATTACAAATAAAGCTGCTACAAACATAGTTGAGCAAATGTCCTTGCTGTGTATTTGAGCATCTTTTGGATATACGCCTAGGAGTGGTATAGCTGGATCTTGAGCAAGCAGTGTTCCTAATTGTCTGAGAAAGCGCCAGATTGATTTCCAAAGTGGATGTACAAATTTGAATTCCCACCAGCAATGGAGGAAGGTCCCTCTCTCTCCACAACCTCTCCAGCATGTGTTATCACTTGAGATTTTGTTCTTAGCCATTCTGATGGGTGTAAGGTGAGGACAGGAGCTCCACAAGGACCAAATATATCAGGGCACAGGGGTCTTTTATGAGACTGTATCTCCAACCAAGGACCATGTATGGATATAACCTAGAACACTTGGTTGGATGTAGTCTGTGGTAACTCAGTATCCAAGTGGGTACCCTAGGAAGGGGAACAGGGACTATTTCTGACATGAACTCAATGGCTGGCTCTTTGATCTCCCCCCCCACCCCCACGGGAGGAGAAACCTTGCTAGACCACAGAGGAGGGCATTGCAGCCAGTCTGAAGAGACCTGATAAACCAGGGTCAGATGGAAGGGGAGGAGGACCTCCGGTATCAATGGACTTGGAAAGGGGCAAGGAGGAGATGAGGGAGAGAGGGTGGTATTGGAAGTGAATGAGGAAGCAGGCTACAGCTGGGATACAAAGTTAATAAACTGTAACTAATATTAAAAAAGTTAAAAAAGAACAACAACAAAAGAAATGGTAAGGAAATAGTCTACTCTATCTGTCTCCGCAAGAAAATGTTTTAGAAAAGGAAAAATACTGTGTAAAAAGACAGGAACAACAGTACTAAACACATTTTCTCTCTCTTTAAAAACTATGTCAATACAGCATGGAGAGAAATGCCAACTTCACAGTGAAGTCCAGTCATGACTCAAAAAGTAGGTATTGAGAGTGTGTTTTAGAGGAGCTGTATGCTGTATGCCAAGTAAACATGAACATGAAGGACCTAAGCAGGGAACTAAAAAGAGACACTATTCATGTTCGATTTTTCGATTTTTTTTCAAACAAAAGATGTACATTATATTCCTGTTTTTCTTTTAGAAGGGACATGTGCGATTTAGCATCTGCTTTTTAGTCTCCAAATCATACTCTTCTAGGATTAGAACTTGATTCCAAGCATTGCTGGGAATGAGGCGTTTGGGAGCGTTATGAAAGGAATATCTCATTTATTTCTTGCAGTGAATTATGAAGTCAGCTCTACACAACCAATGAGGCTAATGTTTCCAGAAAGCAGACAGTGCTCAGCAAACTAGTGAATTAGATATTTGGTTCTATGTTGCAAATATAATTTGCAATTAGTACTCACAACAGTCAAACCAGATCTGATTTTCTCTGAACAGGTATGAATTTCAGACATCTTTGTCTTACGAAGACTCTCATATCCCATCCTTGCCCTTCACTTCTGACATTGCCTAAAATATCTTGCTTCATAACAGGCTATCTCCAACTACCTCTGGTTCTACCGATAGATTTGTTAAGGCATCTTTATTTTTATTAATATTCATAAGCTGTTTCTTATGTGTGTGGAAGTGGCTAATCAGGGGATTCTATGGTAGTGCATTTTCTTCATACTTAAGAATCATTGGCTGAGAACATAGTTCAGTGGGTAGGCACTGGTCAAGTGTGTGCATGAGAAGTCCTGGGTTCTATCTCCAGCACTGTCAAACAAATGTTTCAAGTGCTAATTTATCTTACGTGGCTAATGGCATACCAACTCATGTACCTGAACTAATGTATTTATTCTTATATTTACTAAAAAAATACTACTCAGCTTTGAAGTAATATTATTTGCTTCACTGTGAATTTTCTAAATTTTAGATTATCCAGAATAGACCAGATCAACAGAAATCCATTTTCTCCTGGGTTTGGGGTAGAGAGAAGGCTAGAGTCCACAGAGCACAGAGCACCTTTAATCTATGCTGCAATAGAAAGACAAACGGGTGGGGCTTTGTGTATGGATCTTCTTCCTTCAAACAATGGCGGCTGTTCATAATGGCTCATACCTCGAAACCCCGTAGTGGCGAGACTGAGGCAGGGGGATGGGAGCTCAAAGTCAATCTGAGCTAAATACCGAGTCCCTATCTCAAAAAAAAAAAATCAAAACAAAGCACACAAAAGCAATGGTGTATCAATGGTTTGATTTCAATGTAAAAGTTCTGATCAGTTGAGCAAACCCTCCCTAACTCAGTGCAGCTTCTGTGCAGTGGGGTTTCTAACGTGTGAGATCCTGGTAGTTCTGCTTTCTCAGTGCGAGCCTGACTTGGAGATTCTGCACTTCCCAAACTCCTTTTGTTGGGCTCTTACTTTCTGGCTCTGTGAATATAAAAACAGCGATTAGATTATAAGAAGAAAGTGTAGATTAATCACTGCTGTTAAAGATTTATGACTTTTACCCAAATGTTAACCACGTCAAATGCCAGTGATTTAGAAGGAGCAAGCGCCGCCACTGTCAATCATCAAATGTCGAACATCTAAAATCACTTAAGTTACGAGCTTTTAAGTTTAATGGGAATCATTCACCTTCCCTTTAACCTCTATTTTGGGAGGCATCAAAAGAAGCTTCAGGGCAAAGCCTAGATCTGCATTACGGCGCTGTGGTTTTTCTGGTTTATTTTTGGCTTTGGGTAGGTTATTTAATCTCTTTGGACTTCATTTCTGTCATCTGTGGAGATGATACACATTTGAACAGCAATCATGTGTGAAACAGCAAATTGAGTACCTGAAACAGGCAAATGGGAAGTAATGTTTTCTTTTACATAGTCTTAAAATTATTTTGCTATTAATTACACCTTCTTTTAAAAGAAAAGAAATTCAAGACATAAAATAAATAATAGTTTGATTTTATATTTTCATCTTTTTATGTTAATATATAAACATATGTCACATTCCCCTAAAATTCCAAATTTTAGACTATATAAATGTTAGAATAGCAAACTTAGCACCAAAGCAGATTTTCAGGGCAAAAAATATATATAAGGTAATAACGTGGGTCATGACCCCTTTACATTATGATTCATAATAGTAGCAAAATTGCAGTTATAAAATAGCAACAAAAAATTTTATGGTTGGGGCCACCACAACATGAGAAACTGTATGAAAGGGTCACAGCATTAGGGAGGTTTAGAACTCCCGGGTAAGATCAATGCAGAAGATCTGTTCCTGTAAGATGCCTTTGTTTTGTAACAAGTGTTCACATAGTTCTATGCCTTCTGGCAGAGTAATGAGTCCATTTCTGTGAAAATATATTCATTTCTATTCAGCGTGCTGCTTCTCAAGGGAGTTATGAATTGCTTTCCTAGTTTAAAAATGCAGTTTATGACTCCCAGTGGAAAGCATATAAGGAGTCAATAACTAATAGTTTATCCTTAGCTATTGATACAACTGTTAGAATAATCTGAAAGAAAATAAAATAGAGATAAAACAGGTGATGTTCGTGGGTGTCACTAAAATTCCTACAGTGTCTTCTAACACATTCTTCCTAGGATGGAGGTGAAAGAGTTGCTTGTAAGGATGCCATGGAAGCTAGGAAAACAATCCAGATGCTGCTTTTGAGCATGCAAGTGCTTCTAATCAGTCTCTGCTTTTGGTGGGAAGTGAATGGCTGGAGTCACCGGAGGATCCAAGAGTGGAAGCCCCTTAGGGCTAGAATACTGTATGTGGCCCACCTCTTGGTAGAGTGTGCTGTTCATACCTGTATACATTTAGCTCTCATCCCCACAGACTGTCACTCCTCTCTTGTCTTGTTAGCTGTTACATTCAGTTACAACCTTTGCTTCCCATAGATAATATTTAGGTTGGATTCCTGTCTTCGCACTTTGTCACAGTAGAGGATCTCTCCTGCTTCCTATGAACGACCAGCATCTTTCCTTGTCTTACGGACCCCACCCTACCTTTCCTTATTAGGTATATTGCTCCTACAGTTATTCCTTCCTTTTCCTGCTTTGTCAGCGTCTCACCTCGTAGTATATTAATCTATGCCCAATTGTCACTTGCCATGTCCTACTTCTGTCTGAATTTTGTCTGGGTGCTTGGTGTCTTATGCTGAATGCTGGGCAGGTACTCATCCAAACCCAGACACAGGGATATGATAATACGTGAAATAAATGCACTGATGTATGTGCACACATAATATGTGAAACAAATTTTCTGTTTATACAACAAATAGCGGAACATCCCAGAGAAGAGCTGAGGTATCTCTTAGTGAACTAGAAGCAGCGGAGGTTGATTTTGATGGAATAAGGGGTTGTCTGACGGGGGGACTTTCATGGTTTTATCTTTCCCACTAAAACCCAGGGAGAGAGCATATGAGCTTTCTGCTCATTTGCCCTGAGATGGAGTTAGTGGGACAGTGTGACAGTGTGAACAGAGACATGAAGACACTCAACATTCAAAATATCATATGTAGTCTTTATTAAAATAACTGCAGTTTTCCTTCTTTACCAAATCTTGTTCAAAAATTTTTTTTCCAATTGTCTTTAGTTTCAGATGCTCATCAAGCTTTCTTGTCACAGGCTCAGAGGCTGCATCTAATAAGCATCTTTCTCTCATCTTAGGAGTTCACCCAGTCAGCTTTAGTGCATCTGACTGCCACATTTGCTCTTTGTCTGCTATGGGGCACCATGGTCCCTATTTCCCTTCTATTTTCCTCCTAGGTCTTTTTGGTCACCTTCATCTGATAGTGCTTCTGACTTGAAGGTTCCTTAAGGACTCTGCCTTCTTTTATATTAATTCTAATCCATAGCAGATAACATGATTGTTTGTGGCATTAATGACTGTAATATGGTGCACAATTAGTTTCTATATAGTTACTTGATAGTGATTTCCATAGTATGTTCTATTGAAAGCTCTATGTGGGCTTATCATAGACAGCCAAAACTGATGATTCACCAATGGGAGTCCGATTTTCCTCCCCAAGTAATACTCCTTGCCATCTCCATTGCAGCAGCTGATGTCATCAAGCTCCTTTGAGCAAAGCTAGAAGCTGGAATCACGACAGATTTCCTCTGTCCTTTCCCCCACAGCACAGCACTTCCTGCTTGTTGTATCTGTACAGAGTAAGTCACAGTTCTATGTAAGACTGCACCTTGTCTTTCTGGGCTTGCCAACCCCTAATTTCTTTTTGCCCTTCTCATGCCTCTCCAACCCATGGCCACAATGGCTTTTGATAAAGCAACCAGATCATCTCATCCATTGGTTTCAGTCTTTCTATACACTCACCAGTATCCCTAGTGTAAATTACAGCACCCTTGAGATGCCATCCAATGGTGTCTGTGTAGCCATACTGGTTTGGTGACTATTCCACCTTATATACTATTCCAAGAACTAATTATCTTTATATAAATTACTATATAATTAATCTTTATATCAATTGTATAATTGAACAGAGTACAATCAGCAAGGAGTGGAGCCAGGATTCTGATCCAGGAGACCCCATCCCCTAAATACCATCCTTCGCTATTTCTCACCAGCAAAGACATGGACAAAGAAGGAGTCAGTGAAGCATGAAATAAAATCTGCTCAATCATTTCCAGATTCACCCTGGGAAGCCAAGTTTTTGCACACAGGCCTGGCCTGAGAAGCTTTGGCTGCTCTGCCCTGATTTCCAGCCAGCTGTGGCCCTGGATTGAACATGAATAGTCATTTCTTTCATTCTTTCAGTTCAAACACATGATCAACAGGGCAATCCCAGATCTTGGCTTGACCAGTGATTGTAGGTAACAGACTGAGAGCAGCACTTCCAACAGGAACCCTAGTGTACTGCATTGTTTTCCATAATTGCCACAGGTACTTGCAGAACCTGACACCTTCCTTATCAAGAGAGCGAGTGTTGCTGCTGTTCCCCAACACCAACATTTGCAACAATTGCCAATTTCTGTGTGCTGTAATCAATAGCACGTGGTCCTAAAATAATAGGGCATCAGAGTTGGTAAAAATACTGATAATGAGTTCTATGCAGGACAGTGAGTAAGACATAGATGAAGTGAAGTCTGGTTCCCCTTAATAGGGAAACAGGAGGAGACAGAGAATTCCATGAACTTTAGCAAAACTCGGTGTGAAAGAATACAAGAACTGCAAAATGCTGTCAGAGCAGTTGGAGGGAGGCTGGGGGAATTAGGACTTCATAGAGTAGACAATAGGCCCTTACTAACTCAAAAGTATGTTGACTGCCTACTGCTTCCTAGGCTCCAGGTGGCAATGTCCTTTATTTTCATGACATTTATCAATTGAGATTAAACATTCAGATAACAAAGAAAAGAAAATCTTGTGATGCTCCTTGGGTCCTCATTTTTTTTTCTGAGATGGGAAATTATGTCCAAGTTGGAAATTTTATTTATTCATCACGAGGCACCTATTTTGATAGAGGCATGCAGGAAAAAGAACCCTTTGCTTCTACTGTGCTTTGGAGTGAAATGAAACTGAGAAATGAACTGAACTGCTGTCAGCGGTCAGGGACTAGAGACTTGGCAGTTACTGCTATAGAAATTGATGCTGGCACAGGGCATGGTGGTTGCTAAGGAGGCATGATTCTACATCTTGGCTTGTATCTTGGTTAGGATTTCCACTGCTGTAAAGAGACATCATGACCAATGCAACTCTTATGAAGGAAAACATTTAATTGGGGCTGGCTTACAGTTTCAGAGGTTTAGTCTGTTATTATCATGGTGGGAATCATGGCGGCTTGCAGCCAGACTTGGTGCTGGAGAAGACGCTGAGAGTTCCGCATGGAGATTGGGAGGTGGCAGCAGGGGACAGTGTGACTGGGGCCTGCATTGAGCTTCTGAAACCTCAGAGGCTACAGGCAGTGACACCCATTCTCCATCAGGACCACACCTACTCTAGCAAGGCCACACCTTCTGATAGCTCCTCCCTATGACCCTCTGAGGGCATTTTCATTCCAACCACCCACAGCTCGAAAACTCTCTCAGAGGAGTCTGTTTAAGTGATGTATTTTCTTACTAAATAGCCTCTTGCCTTTACTGCAGCTCTCTCTACTTCGCTCTACAATCACACAGTCTCTTAGTGTAGGAGAGATGGGAATTATTTTGCTATGATCAATGCTTAAAGCAGACATGATAGCTATTCTGGGAAGAACAGAGGAGACAGGAGGGGAATAACTGAGAAGGTCATGGATAAATGAGAGAAGCAAGAGGAAGAAAGCAGGTGACTTGTGTACAACGTTGTTCACAGTTCTGACCTCCAACAGATCTCTGGATAGCTTTTGGGTTTTGTTTTGGAGAAAGGTGATATGGGCATAATCAGGAAGAGGCATTTTCTAAATGCTCCTTTCCCCCCCCCCCCCAGTTTTTCAGGATAGGGTTTCTCTGTGTAGCCTTGGCTGTCCTGGACTCACTTTGTAGACCTTGAATTTACGGAGCTCTGTCTTCCTCTTCCTTCCTGAGGGCTGGGATTACCAGCGTGTGCCACCTCGCCCAGCACCGCTGCCCTTTTTGAGGTAATGCTGAAGCTGCACCCAGTTGCCTCAGGCCGCCATTTCAAGGTCCTGCTTGAGAGCTGTGGAGCACCTCACTTGCCTGCTGTGACATCCTCCTTTCTTCTCACTGGCTTGACAGGTGTGTGGGTGGGCACGTGGTGGGGGGAGGGGAATATCATCTCATGATGTCTCCGAATACTAAGCTCTCTGGGTTTTGTACATGTCACCTGTATGTAAATATCATGTAATTCCATTTCCTCTCCCACACAAGAAACAACAGAAAGCCACAAAGCAGTTCAGAACATTTTGCTCTCGCAAAACTTGGAGTTTCAATCCATTTTTTTTTGTGTCCTAACTGGCAGTGTGAGCCTGGGACAGTGACCGAATGCTTCAAAAACCTGTTTCTTTCTGCACACACAGAGGGGCAAATGAGATGTTATAGTGTTAATAAGATCAAGCCAGATCAATCTTCTATGTTTACATAGAAGATTATTTGGAGAACCTATATCCAACAGGGGGTAAAATATAATGGTAACCAATCAGTCTTGAGCATTTCTAAAGATGGCATGAATTACTCTAGCCATCCAGATCCTTCCTCAAGGAGCTAGGCAGTTACCCTAAGTGATCCCAAGGCTCTGCTGGCTGCTGGCAGCTCCAGCTATGATCTCTCTGGGAATTGTCCTGTGCTAATGGATGCTGTGACAAGGATGTACTCCCTCCTATGAACAGGCTGTGGCTGATTTCTGTTGGAGGCTACACAGATGCAGCCCTCCAGCCTCATTCTTCAATCCCTCTGAGGGTTCCCCAGTTTCAGAGTTTATCTAGTGAATGACAGAGGTCATTGCTAGACCTGGACTCAGGTTTCCCCTGTCTTTCTGTACTGAATAGTCCTCCTTTCCCTTCTCCCTCAAGGTCCATCCCAAGAGCACTTTATCAAACCTGTATCTCAGCATCACATTCTATTTCCTTAGGTTTGCAGAAGAGGTGAGAGCTGTCTGTTTTTTCTCAGCCACTTAGTGGCACAGGCTTCCTGAAACAAGATACGAGGGTCCAAAGGTGGTGTCTTCAGGAATGCCTGAAGGCCAGTGGAGCTAACAACAGTCTATAGACTCCAAACTACCATGTGATACACTCACAATGGTTCTCTTTTTCTTCTGTTCAAGCTGCTCCAAGCCTTCTGTACCTTTTGTTTAAAAATGGGTCCATCCTAGATTGAATTTTTTGTTTCCCCCATCTTGGCAAGCAGGGCTATGTGGTTAAGAGAAGGCATCCGCCCTTGACCTGAGGTCTGAATTTCTCTCCCTCATTGCTCTTTAAGAGGAAGTGGCAGACACTTTACCAGGAGACCTGGGTGAAGAAATAGAAAGTGAGTCCCAGAAAAGACTGTCTTAGACTGTGATTTTTGAAGGAGCTGAAGCATTACCTAACAAGGACAACAACAGATCTTTGACAAAGATACAGAAGGAAGCTTGCAAGCATTTCTGGTTGCAGCTGGCTTGAAAACAAAACAAAACAAAACTGGTGCTAATGGCTGACAAACCTTAGGTCACAGCTAATGCTTTTGTCTTAGAAAGACTTATAATAGGTAGTCTAGTTTAAATAAGCTGCATAAACAAACGTTGAAGAGATTTCTCAGTGGGTAAAGTGCTTAAAACATGACAGTGCCTGATGGCACATGGCTATAATCCCGGTACTTTGAAGATGGGGCAGATTGCTAGAGCTCAGCGGCCAGACTGACCAACAGAAGCAGTGAGTTTTAGAGTCAGCGAGAGAACCCCATCTCAAAAATAAAGCCAGGAATTACAGAAAAAGACAGGACACATCAACTTATGGCCTCCACATGTCCACACATATGAACACATAAACACACACCCCCCCCCCCCGCAATCCTAACAACAGTCACTTACTATCTGCAAGATACTCTTTTATACTCCATCTGGTGTCTGGTTTATAGTTTTAAGAAGGTTAAGGATTGTTGTAATCAAGAGAAACTGCATGAAGATATTGATCACATGATTTCTCAAAGTCAGGATGGCTTTCAGGTTGGGTGGGCCACTGTCACCATCTTCAGCATTGCCACAACACAGCATTCACAGGGTGAGCTGACCCACCCCTTAGTTCCACAGCCCACTTGATAACTTTTCTTATCCTTAGTAGTAGACAACTGGAGTTTGGGATGGCTTGCTTACGTCCTTCAATATCCAGACCTGTTTCTATTACAATGAAGGGCAAATGCTACAGTCAGTGTCTAGTTTCATCAAAAATAACGTCTTCCATAACGAAGAATGTTCAAATGTCAGGGGGAAGCTGCTTCCCACAGCAGTATTTTTCTTTGGTAATCTGCTAGGCAAACTGAAGCAGCAACTATCCACCTCCTAAATCTTTGTGAGTGTGATATGTTACAGAAAACAGAAAAGTTATTAAACTTATGCCTATAGGGAAATATGAATCACAAAAATCCAATCAACTAGAATTAAAAGCTTCAGATTTTATATAATTGACGTGGAGGTTAGTATTACCTCTAAACTACAAATTTATTAAAAGTGAAAACCCATACTCAATGGAGTCATCTTCAGGCACCAGGAAGTCTTCTCAGCTTTCAGGATGATATGTTAGTTTCAGGGGCTTCTTGGGGATTCAGTAATAGAGAGTAAATCTCACTATGGAGCTGAGGCTATGTCAATTAGCTGAAAAGAGACATTTTCAAAGGAACAGTGTACAGTATGTTAGACAGCTGCTAAAGATTATTGCTATTTGTTTGAAGACTTTTTGCCCTCTGAGTGAATTTTTTTTCTGGAATCTCAACTTAAAAAGCAGCTGAAAATCATGCTTAAATACAATGTCCTGATCTTCATTTAGAAAAGTCCATGGAAACATCTGTAATCAATGCAGAAGCTGAATCCAGAGTCTGAAACATCATTTAAAGTAATTAGCTGTAGAATGTAGGTAAAGTTGCCATTCCCACAGATAAATTAGTAATACTTCTTAATTTTTTTCTTCTAAAATTTTCTGACTGTATTAGATATTTTCAGTGGCATCTACAACTATTTGTTTAAATTTCATCTCATTTATTCTTCCACATGTAATACAGAAATTGGAATTGGAAATAATATAGTCACGTTTTGTCATGATAATCAGACAGAGGAACACATGCTGTCATTACTATTATTTTACCATTTCATTTTACTCATTAGGTCTGTATCTATACACTGAGTTAACTGTATCAATGTCAACAGACAAAATAAAGTCTTGGTTTATTAATATACCCATCTCCTCACCCTGAGTATGTGAAGCACTTTATTTATATAGACAAGCTACAGATGAAGACCTAGAAAAATTCACAGAAAAAAAAATCAAAGTATCTATTTCCATTGCTCCCTGTTCTGTCTTGTTAAACAATAGCTTGGGGTTGTGGTCTGTGATAGAAGTGTGATTTATGAATCACTGTTGGAGAGGAAGGTTCCAGTCACAATAGCAAGTGCACGGTTCTGTAGCCACATATTATAGCTTGTGGGACTTCCAGAGGAGAAAGGAGGACACCAATCCACTCATAAGGCCCCAAATTTTCTTGCCTACAGGAAGTATACAGATAAAGATGGAGCAGACTGAGGCGAATGGCCAACCAATGACTGGCCCAATGTAAGATTCACCCCAGGGGAGAGAGCCAACCTCTGACACTATTAATGATACTCTTGCTGTGCTTACAGACAGGAGACTAGCATAACTATCTTCTGAGAGGCTCCAGTCAGGAGCGGATGGAGACAAATGCAGAAACCCACAGCCAAACAAATAGGCCAAGCTTGGGGAGTTTGTGGAAGACTGGGAGGAAGGATTGAGGGAGCTGTGGGGATCAGGGATACCACGAGAAGACCTACAGAGTAAACTAACTTGGGAGCGTGGGGACTCACAGAGACTGAAACACCAACCAAAGAGCATGCATGGGCTGGACCTAACAGATTTGGGGCTTGTTCTTCATGTGAGTCCCCTAACAATTGGAGTGGTCCTGTCTCTGCCTGTTGCCTGCCTTTGGATCCCTTTCTGTTAGTTGTGCTGCTTTGTCTGGCCTCAGGGGAAGAGGGTGTCTTAGTCCTGCTGCTACTTGATGTGTCAGGGTAGGTTGATAACTGTGGGGACCCTCCGATTCTCCGAGGAGAAAGGAAAGAGGAAAATGGGAGGAAGGAGAGTGAGGGTGGGACTGGGTGGAGAGGAGGGAGGAGGCTTTGATCAGGCTGTAAAGAAATTAGTGGGGAAAAAAAAATCTGGGCTAGAGTCTAAAACGCTAAAAAAAAAAGAAAAAAGTCATTACCAAGCGTTGCACATCTAAAGTCATTTCTTTTTAGAATACTAATCATAAAATACGCTGCGTTTCATGGTGACATCTTCAGATATGCAAATAGAGTACTTTGATCCTATTTTTCCGCTCACCCTGGCTCTTCCCCCTTCTGCTATTTCATATCTGCAACAGTCCCTCTTATTGTCACGTATTTCCTCCACTTTGAATCCCACAGATGAGAGAAACCACGCAATGTGAGTCTGTGCGTGTCTCGCTTTACTTCTATGCATCCTGAAAAATGCCACAATTTTGTTCTTCTCCATGGCTAAATTGTATTCATTGTGTGTAAATATCTCACCCCCGCCTTTTTAAATTTATTCTTCTTCTAATGGATATTGATTCTGATTTGGCAACTTGGACATCGTGAAAAGTGTAAAAGTGAAGATAAATGCTCTGGGCCTTTCCAGCAAATGACTGACTTTCTGGGGGTGTGCACCCAGAAGTAGTATGACATTAAGAAGATGACCTTTCTTGAACTTGCTTCCAGGGCTGAGAGGAGATGTCTCTGGTCCTACTCAATTTTATTATGGACTTTCTGGTATAAGCTATTAAGTGTTAATTAAATTATCACAATTTGGCTACCGTGAAAACTAGAAACCGTGAAAGAAATGAGGATGAAGGGACACTCCCAGGCCATTTTCCCTGCTGTCTGCAGGTCCCTTCTCTGGATGGCACACAGCTGGCTCTCTGAACAGCCTCTGTAAGCTGAGTGTGCTTGGCTGCTCCTTACTCCTCATGGAAGGGGGAATCTTGCAGTTATATTTGACTAGTTTCTTACTTTTCCTTTAGAAGTCAGTAGTCAAATATGCCAGCATCCCTGCATAACCATCTTATCTGGTGTGGCTTTTATCACATTATTCATGCTTAAGCAAGAGCCTTTTGCTGCCTGCTCTCTGTTCTCCATAAATCTGCAAACATTCATTTTTCTTAAAACACATCAAAACCTCAGATCCTGCCTGTGGACAAGTCCAGCTTCCGGGAGCTTCCCACCGTCCCCACAGGCTGGCTGTTCACAGTCCTGTATGTCAAAGTTGTTCTGGCCAGCACTGAACTACAGTTCTCCACATCTGCAGGACTCCTGCTTCTTTTTTTTTTTTCTTTCTTTCACCTGGATACAAATCACTTCCAGCCTGCTGACTGCTTCCTTGGTGCTCTCTAGATGGGTAAAGGTGCTCCATCTTGGAGATCCTGTAGGTCCCTGCTAATCACCTAGCAGTAAGCACACCACATGATGTTGTAATTCTGTTCGGGGCCAAAAACTTTGTGTGGATTCCTTGAAGAAAGTGCATTGTTTCATATTGACTCAGTATGTCTTGTTCTTTTTGACCCCAGGGTTTAGAGTGGAAATAAAAGTATGTTGTTCACACATTCACAAAAACAGATAAATACACAGGTCACCAATTGTCTCGCTTATTTTCTCAGCAAACTCAATCACTCTTCAGTTGTGTTTTGCACCCACCAGAAGTACAGGTTTTTTGATTGCTTGTTTTTAAGCACAAACCATCCAGCTGTTCTTTCCCTCTGAGCACTGTCTCTATAGGAGCCACACAAAGAATTCATTTGAGCAATCATATCCATCCTTTACAGCAGTGAGACATTTCTGTCTAGAGGAACAAAATAATTACAACGCCAGCATGCATACTCATGCCACTGTGGGCAGCACCGTTAATAGGTGAGGCATCATGTTTAATTGATGGCGTAGGCTGGGGCATTTTCTGGTTTGACTTCTTCAAGCAGAGTTTCTATTGGACTCGCTACGGCCTAAGGAGGGAAGGAGACAAACGCCTTATACTTTTTGCTTCCGGCAGATTACTAACACACTGTATAAGCTTACTTTTGTCTTGTTTGTGCCTTTTCTTTCAGAGTAAGGTCAGATCTGTGAGGGCAGGGATTCTGTGCTGCCATCCCCCAAGTGAAATAATAAAGACTCCACAGATATTTTCTGAATGAACAAATCAATGGTGTAGTGAGCTATATAATGGTTCTATGAAATGCTATTGACAACAGTGCTATGGAAACAAGTTACTTTCCTGTTCCATGAAAAGCGTTTTTGGCAACACTGTTTACTCCTTCTTAATAGAAAAATAATTTTCCATTTTGGATTTAAAAGAATAATTAAGTTTGGAAAGAGTTGATATAAATTCAAGCACTTATTAAGAGCAAATACCGAAACAGACAATGCTTATCAATGGCTGTGTAGATTCATTTTTCTTAAAAACCATGTGAGCCCATAATTATTCTATCAGGCGTTATCATATTCCCATAGAAATGAGCCATCCCATTTTAAATATCACAGGGAAAGTTTTCACTAAACCATGAATGGGAAATGTAATGGGAGCCATACATCGAACCTGAAATCAACCCAAATTTACTTAAAAAATGATCACACGGAGACTAGGTAAACCCCTCTCAGTCCTATTCACAGAGACCAAAACCATGTATGTTTATTTTTAATTATATGCATGTGCGTCTCTGCATGCACATGTACATAAATGTAATGCCTGTGAGTGCCAGAAGAGGTTAGAACTGAAACTGGTGTTGCAGGTGAGTGTGACCCACGAATGTAGCTGCCGAGTGTCTTTTGAAAGAACAGCAAGTACTCTATCTTTTTTTTTTTGAGACAGTGATTTTATTTACTTTAATTTAAGTTTTCATACAACATATTTTAAATCAGGTTTTTCTCCTCACTCACCTCCTCCCAGATCCGTCGCACATCAAGCTCCCTACCCAACTTCGTGTATTTCTCTCCATTTCTCTTTTTTCTCTTAACCATGAGAACCCTTTTTATGTTTTATTTTATTTTTTACTATTATTATCTATTACAATTTATTCAATTTGTATCCCTACTGTGGCCCCTTCCCTTGTCTCCTCCCAATCCCGCCCTCCCTCCCTCTTCTCCTTCTATGCCCCTCCCCTAGCCCACTGATAGGCGAGGTCCTCCTCCCCTTCCATCTGACCCTATCCTATCAGGTTTCATCATGACTGGTTGTATTGTCCTCCTCTGTGGCCTGATAAGGCTGCTCCCCCTCAAGAGAAGGTAATCAAAGAGCCTGCCACTGAGTTCATGCCAGAGAAAGCCCCTGCTCCCTTTAACAGGGAACCCACTTGGAGACTGAGTCTATGGGCTACATCTGAGCTGGGGTTTTAGGTCCTCTTCCTGCGTTGTCCTTGGTTGGGTATCATTCTCTCCAGGGTACCCAGAGTTCAGTTTTTTGGCTCTGTTGGTTTCCTTTTGGAGTTCCTGTTCCCTCCAGCTCTTTCTATCTCCTCCTTCTTTCTCTTAAGATGAGCTGTGAGCCAGCTTCCAGCCCAGCTAATCTTTATTAAATACAGTGTTTGTGCACGTACATTTGTACCATGGCATGCATGAGGATGTCAGAAGACAGACTATGCTAGTTTGTTCTTTATTTTCACCATGTGGGTCCTGGGATCACACCCTGTAGTCAGGCTTGCTAGCAGGTACTTTTATCTACTGAGCAGTAATGCTAATCCAAATGCATTCTTTTAACCAGCAACAACAGCATATTTTTGATACAGTAACTGACACGTTTTTCTGCTGAGTGTGTATTTCTCCGTGTGTGTTTGTGGGGCTGTTTGGAGACCAGAGGTTGATGTTGAGTGTCATCCCCTTTTGTGTTCTGTCTTATTGTCTGAGGAAGGGTTTCTTCCCTGAACCTGGAGCTTGACAATTCAGCCGGACTAGAGAATCAGTGGATTCCCATCTGACTCCCCAATTCTGGGATGACAAGTATGTGATGCCACACACAACAATGGTGGACATCCAAACTCAACCCTCTTATTTGGAAAATAAGCATTGCACTGACCAAGACAGCTTCCCAGCTCCTCATTTCAAGTATTTCTTGGAGCAGAAGAAATGTATCTGGTCAGGCATCAGGTTGCCTACTGACTAATGTCCTTAAAGCATTTGTTTCTTTAGCGTTCTTGTAGAATGTTCAATATTGTCTATTGTGCCGTAATTAATGTATTGACTATGTGTTTTACAACTAATGATGTGAAAAACTTGCTGTAAGACAGTGTTTTATTTTGCTGTAAATGTCAGTTTGTTGTTATATTCAAGTCACTTATTATGTTTAAGTAAGTTGGAAATTTCCCCGAAAGTTTATTTGCAAGCATGCCTCATCAATTGACCCAAAGCATTCTTTTACATTAAATGTCTCTTTTGCAACCTACGTTTTGACAGCAATTAGCTTGATGCCCATAGGCCAATTGCTTTCCCAGCTTCAGATTTCTTATGTGTCAAGGGGTTTTTATAGTTTTTGTTTTTAACACTAAAATTCACTGTGAAATCTCATAATTACTTATGCAGTTTGGAATGGAAGCACAAAAGATAAAACATTTATGCTCAACTTACCTTATATTCATGAATGTGTATCAAATATGTTATTTTCTCATGATTAATCATTAACACAGACTGTGAGCTTTAACTCATTTATGCAAGAAGAATAAATACTTAAACATTTCCAACCTGGAAAAAGATGATGTATTTAATAGTTTAATTTGCATTTATTAATAAATATTTCCTGAAATATTTAAATAAATAAAGGAAAATTGTATTGAATAAAAACTTTAATTTTAATTTTAACTTAAGGGGCTTGGGCTGCATTCTTTCTTCACAATCGGAATGCCTAAATTGTCTCTTGACTCAGAAACAATGTAGTCACCTCGTTGCCATTGTGCATGAGGTTTACTTTCATTTTCATATCTCCTCACCTCTTCATCCATATATTCTTTTTAGAATGGAAGACAGTAACAACATTTGCAGAATGAAACAATATTTTTTCCTTTAAAAACCAAAAGTCTAGATCATATTCGTCTCTAGGCACACTAAATTTATGGAGATAAAATTTCCCATGGTGTTCTTTCTAGAACAGCACTGCACAGACACATGGTGCCATGCGTAAAAGGGCAATTGGTTGAGGTTTTGGCAAATATTGAATGTGTTTCATACATATTCCTGAATATGAACTTGATCTCCCTATTGTGCCTAATCTAGATTCTTTCTTAACTTGAGAAAAACTTGGGAATCTTTCATAAATCACACTTTGTAGGCTTCCATAGCTATTTTATGAATGTGTGTCAATTCTCTAAATGCTGTTTATTTGCTTTCGAACATAGCTTAGGAATTCTTTCCTTACTTCCTCAATGCTATGAAACAAGGGATGGACCTTTATGAATTTCATTTCCTTCTAGAGAATTTACTTTGTGTGAGTTGGTATAATGGGGCTATAGATCTTCAGGCAGGTTGGGTAGGAGATACTATATCTAAGCTGCCAGATTTCATGGTTTGTGATTTTAGAAAGGTCTTATCTCCTGTTGCAGAAGACTAACACTTTGTAAAATTTATATTTTCAGGAATTGTGGAACACAGATTTTACTGGCTATCAAACATAGTTGAAAAGCTTGTTAAATAATTACTCTATTTTAAACTTAACTGATAATCAATTACTTCTGATTATTTTTAATGAATATTGATTCTGAAAATTTTGAAAAGTATAGGGAGCATATGTTATGTAATCTCACCATACGCAGGCCTAACTTCTTCTAGTCTTTTTGGTGCTGTCTTTCTACATATATTCCTCTGAACAAGCCCTACTTCTAAAATTGGGCTCCCAAAGTCATACCCTATGTCTGGCATTATTAGCTGTGTGTTTGGGAGGAAGGTCCATATCTTATGCATCTGTAAGATGGAAAAGACAACAATACCTTATAGAAATGAGGTTCTCACAAAATCTAACAAAGGCATTGCACTCTGTCCAGTGTGTATTCAGTAAGGGCCTTAATTCTTAGATAACAGAACAAACAACACGTGCTTTGTTTTCTTGTTTTCTTCTTTTCTCATTGAACATATTCTAAAAATTTCCAAAGTTACTAAGTGATATCTGTATACAGTAATTCTAGTGACGAGTCCTGCCGTCATGACAATGTATGTAGTAATCTTCTGATGAAGGACAGTCAAGCCAGATAAAAGATTTATGGTGTTAAAATAACAGTTGCATTGAGAGTACACACTTGTACCTGGGAAGCTGAGCAGGGAAATCTTGAGTTCAAAGCCAGCCTGGGCCAGCTAATTTGTAGCTCCTTTTAGGAAATGTATCTTAAATGCACAGATGTTTAAATATGCAAATAGTCACATGATTTAAGTTATATATGCGACACAGTGGGTAGATTTATGTGTACTATGTGCATATGTAAAATAGGGAATATAGTAAATATATGCGTATACACATGCATTTTCTCTGAATTATATTGTTTAGTCCATTAGAAGTGATTAAAAAAATAGTTCAGAGGAGCTTCTTTTTCTGAAAATGTTTTTGCAGATGCTTTCCTTTTTGTCAGTTTTCTCTCATCATTTTGTTTTTCCCTTTCCTAACTGGTGCTAACTATATATTATAGAGTATGTCATCATCCACTGGAGCATGGGAGATCTACCAATGGCTTGTCCCAGTGGTATCAATTACAAGCAACTCCTCAGTTAGGGGGTGGAACTATATGACCACATACCTTCTCTTCCATGGTAGGATTTTGTCTGTCGTATGCTTAAGCAGGCCATTGGTTCACATGAGCAACTGCCTTGTATCTGGAAAACACTGTTTCACTGTAGTCATGAACTGCCTCTGGCTGGATATTTCTGCCCTGTTTTCTGCAATGGAAGGAAGGGGTGTGATACACATGTCCCATTGAGGGCAGAGCACTCTGAAGTTTTAGTCTCTGCCCCTCGGCCAGTTGTGGATCTTTGTTACCAACGCTGATAAAATTTGGAAGTTGCGATAATCTACAGGAACAAGCCATTAGGAGTCTGCTTAATATATTTTTAACATGACATGTATTAATATATGTTAGCAGAGTATCAGTAGTAAGCCACGCCACCCCAAATCTATCTATCTATCTATGTCCTTGTTACTGATAATGATGGTCAGTATGGGAACTATCTTGTGGCATGGGCCTTCAATGTAAGCAGAAAGTGGTTGGTTAATCCAATAACATTTTTGTCATTATTGCCTGAGTGGGAAAACCTTACCAGGCCAGCTGTTATTGTAACTCACAGAGTTCACAGCTAGATAAGACTGATGATTACTTTCTTCTGCTGGTATCCTGTGTGACACCATCCAACACTATGAATGCTAGCCAATAAGGATGAAGCCTCATGGCCAGTACCAGCTTGGTTTCTCCATGTTCTATTACTCAAGTATGCAATGCCTTCAGAAACAGAAGATGTCTTCTGACTTCCCTGCTTTAGCACCAAATCCTGAGATTTCCATAGAATTTAAAGTTTGCCTGATTTAGCACCAATAGAAAACACATGCTTTAAATTGGGGTATAGTGGCTGTGGGTGCTCAGGACCTTCACTGTGTTGCCTTTCTGATTTTACTCTGTGAAGCAATTTTTGGAGAATACCTAGGCCCCAAGAGGCACAGAATCCTTTTGATTATGTTGATTTTGGAGCCAGTGGGGCGCCAGTAGCCGGAGCTGGGCAGAGTGTGCTGAGCCAGGAGGCAGCAGGTGCTCTAAACAGCCTGCACTGAGAAGCAGTGGTGTATGAGAGACCACGTTCTTCAGAATTTAATCACAGCTTTCCTTGCCAGGCTGTACAAGCCTCATACTCATTATTTCCAAATTTGCAAAAAAAATAATGAGGATTAACTGAGAGAATCCGTGTGTTAGGCCATCGTATTAGCTGTCACTGAACCTGGCACAGCTAATGCCCAGCCAGTGGTAATTGCTGAAGTAATCAGGACCTTTTCATGTACTTGGGACAGAAAGCCAGACTCCGATTCGCTTGTGTAACATTCAAAATAAATTGGCTTACATAACACAAAATGTCATACTTGAAATCCTCAAGGAGCTTAATCTTCCCTAGGTCTAGATCCGGGAGACTTAATGAAGTTCACCTTGTACTTCATCTTTCCAATTTGCTTTCTGCTACTTAAAAAAAAAACCTCAGACAAATTATTTCTATAATTTTCAATTTCTTTCAGTAACTCCTGCCATTGTGGTCCTGAAAGTTAGAGATCTCAGAGAGACACTATTTTCTTAATAGTTGTAGAAAAAGTCTTATTAAGGAAGGTTGGAATTTGTTAAGTTGGAGGTCATATGACAGTTATCCCATCAATCCAATCTTTCAGGCCAGGGTTATGCATTTCTCTGATTTTTCCTTCATAATCTACTCTTCATGCTCCTGCTGCCGTGCCTTAACAAACCCTTTCTCTCTGAAGTTGCATTGCTCAGATGTTTTGCTGAAGCAACATATAAAGCAACACTAGTGTTTTGCAGTACAAAACAAAACAGAACACACATAAAAACCCCTCACAATCTTTTACTCAAACTCATTGATACAGGAGGCAACTTCCTGAACAGAACACCAACAGCTCAGGCTCTAATATCAACAATTAATAAATGAGAGCTTGTAAAACTGAAAATCTTCTGTAAAGCAAAGGATACTGTCAACAAAACAAAGCGACAGCCTACAGACTGGAAAAAGATCTTCACCAACCCTCCATCTGATGGGAGGGCTAATACCCAGAATATATAAAGAAATTAGACCCAACAAACCAAATAATACAATTAAAAGTGGGGTACACAGAGCAAAACAGAGAATCCTCAACAGAGGAATACCAAATGGCAGAGAAACACTTAAAAGAAATGCTCAACATCTTTAGTCATCAGGGAAATGCAAATGAAAACGACCCTGAGATTTCACCTCTTACCCATCAGAATGGCCAAGATCAAAAACTCAAGTGACAACACATGCTGGAGAGGTTGTGGAGAAAGGGGAACCCTCCACCATTGCTGGTGGGAATGTAAACTTGTACAACCACTTTGGAAATCAATCTGGTGCTTTCTCAGAAAGTTGGGAATAGCACTACGTTAACATCCAGCTACACCAGTCCTGGGTATATACCCAAAAGATGCCCGACCATTCAATAATGACATTTGCTCAGCTATGTTCATAGCAGCTTTACTTTTGTCATTTTGAACAACGTCGTAAATTTTGCCTCAGTTTTCTATGAAAAGTGGTTGGCAGAAAGACCTGGAGTTAATAAGTACATCAAGTACTTCATAACTCCAAAACATACTTAGTGTGTAAAGTTACAGACATAACTAAGGTACATTGCTCACTAAAGCTGAGGATTACAAGAGTCAACACACACGTGAAGAATCTATGGAAACTTTCCCAGAAAGATGCAGAAATTCATGTTAATATAGCCCATTAAACACAAGCTGTTCCGGGGTTTGTCTGAGGTTGTACTAAGTTTCTAAAGTAGAATAAGCAAAGCCTAGTTAATTAGGATGTGCTCTGCATGATGTAATGGCATAATGACCTTCAAAGTCTATGTGTGACTGACAAGCTACTGATAAAGACAAGGGGATTATTATTTGATAATCCTGTTTCCAGAAGAGAGAAAGCAACATAGATATTTTTCTAGCTATATCACAGAACATGGTTATGATATACTGGGCACTTCAGCCTGAGCCTACAGGCCCCTGGCCGGGTTTCTGTACCCACCGTTTTCACTGTTAACACTGACAGAAGCAGGGAAATGGTTCTGGGGAAGATGGCACATCTTCTTGAGTGTTAAAGAACCTCAAATGCCTAAAATGCATGATGTCATTTCTTACAACATGAATATATTTAGCATGGTTAACGTTCTTGTTCTTTTTTTTTTTTTGGCTTTCCTTTTTTTTCACTTTTATTTTATATTAATCACAGGTTATGTACTTTGTATCCTAGCCGTAGCCCCTTCCCTCATTCCCTCCCTATCCCCCCTTTCCCTCCCTCATCTCCTCCCTGCCCCTTTCCAAGTCCACTGATAGGGGAGGACCTCTTGTTCTTATGAAGAAAGAAAAAAATAAGGCAAATTGCCCAACATTGTGCATCCAGTGAATGGTAGAAGTAAGACCCCCAGATCAGATCAGCTCAGCTACAAAGTCCTTATTTATACTCACCACCAGTCTTTCTGAAGGTTATTTTGTCTCCTTTGTAGCTTGTTTAATGATCTGTCTAAAAGCAAATCCGTGCACTAGTATGAACAAGACTAGAGCCGCAACCCATTGCCACTTCATCAAGGCCTCATCTTTTGTGGAAGCTGCTCCTGCAGAGGCCAACTGTGCTTGCACGTTCCCCACCCCTACCCTCCAGCCACAGGCTCTGCTTTCTCTAAGGGAAGCACTAGAGATCCCCTTAATGCAGCCTATGTGAATCTTTAAAATCCCATTATTGGTTTCTGAAGGCTTTCATCCATCACCCCCTCATGATAAATCTCTAACAAGGCTTTTGCTCCTCCTTTCACTTTCAGATTTCCTCACCCTCAATAAATTTCTTGGTGAAGCCACAATTAATCTTGAGGAACGCATTAACCTTGTTCATATCAAAGCAACCCTGGAAGTCTTGCAGTTTCACATGTGATTAGCACTGGGGGCTTCACACTGGGGGATCTCTCCTTTTACCATGCACAGAAGCTTAAGGATAAGCCTTCTCATCCCTGTTCCCATTTATCTCGGCTCTGTAGGCAGGCTTGGCCACCTCCAAGGCTTGTTGGTCTCCTAGAGTTTAGACAACTGGCTAATCAGTCAGCATTTTCCCTCTTCCTCCACTTATAAAGGTCTCCTGCTCTTAGATGTTCAAAAAATGAATTTGTATTAATAATTTAAGTCCCTCAAACTGTATGGTAATTTAAACCTTTTTTTTTCTATTGATTTAAGTAAGAAAGAAATCTTGTTTGAGTGAGTACATTTTTTCTCCAGAAAGCATCAACTCTTTGCATTCAGAAATTCAGCTACTCTCAGTTGCTAACTTCCAAAGGTAAAAGGGTTGATTAGTTCATCAAGATTCTGCCAGAATCCCTTCAAATAGCACAGTTATCTGGGAGCAAACTGCCAAGCAGGGAGAGACATGCCCAGGCTCTGAACATAAGCTTTTACATTGTGTGATTGTTGGTGACAGGGGCATCTCTTATCACTCATGTGTATTCCCCTTGTGCATCTGTCATGAGGATTGAGATTGCAGCCTTTTTAAAAACAATATTTCAAATTTAGACTTTGGAAGCATCTTGGAAGCATATGCAAATTACCTGAGGAGGACAATCTTTCCAGCCATTAATAATTACTAACATCACACTGAAGCTTTGTTTTGAGTCAGTTTAATGGCCCCCAGAGATAAGAAAACAAATGTTAGAAGGTGCCATGACTTTTGGGTTCGATAGTGTATCTGCAAAGCTTTATGTTAGTCCACATCTGGACTGTGTTCAGGAGGGCCAGACACAGGCTGGGGGGATGAATCAGTGGAGGAAGAACACTTATGAATGTAGAGCAGGCAGAGTCTGGGGAGGGCTGAATTGCCTATTTTCCACTTTTTGTTAGAGGCTCAAACTTATTTTTAAAATGGATAACTTAAAATCAATACTTGTTTCTCTTCCTTTTACGACAGGAAACTGTAAGAGAAAACAAAGTGAAGACATGAGAAATGTGATTAAATTGGCCTGGCAATATGTGTTCCTCACGGAATTTCTTAACTGAAGCCATAGATCTAATGAAACCACAATGATGTACGGTTGTCAGCTGGGAGGTTATCCATACTCCTCTTTGAGTGCAGACCCGCTAGGCTCAGCTAACTGATATATTTTTATTAATATAAAGGCTCAAAAACTATAGGTTAGCTGAAAGGAAAAGAATATAGGAACTTGATAGTGTATTTTTTTTAAATAACTTTTATCAAGCCTGTTCTTTGATGATTTCATAATGTAGACTGTGCATTCTGATCCCTGGAACTCTCCTCTCCTCTTCTCCAGCTTGGATTTATTTACTTCCCTTCCTCAATTTCATGACTTCTTGTTTTGTTCTTAGGCCCACTGAGTTTAACCAGTTTCCCCTGTGTGACCATTAGTTGGAAACTATTTACTGGATCATATTATACATTTCAGTGGGTATATGGGTAAAAAAAAAAACCCAAAAAACTATGAATACCTTGCCTCAAGAATCCACCAAATAGTTCATCAGGGATCATTCATTGGCTGTTGGCATGTCCAGTCCTCTGCTGAGCCCACATTACAGGCAGCGACAGGTGCTCTGAGCTTCTCTTTACAATGGCGGTATCATGTCCAGAAGGCAGGGTTGCTTAACCTTTCTTCCTATCTTATGGCCCCCACATTCTTTTGGCCCCATTTTCTGTGATGTTCCCTATGCCTAAGGGGTGGTATAAAAGTCCTGTTCAGGGCTAAGCACTCAATAGCCATTCTTATCGTGAGCATTCATGTTTCTCTACATTCACTGTGATCCACTGCAGAAAGAAGTGTCTCTGATTAAGTAGTCACATTTGTCTATGGGTAGAAACAAATGAAGCTGTGTCAATTTAGCTAAACAATAAAAACAAGTGCAGTGTCGTGCCTAATACATTCTTGGCCACTCTTTTTCAGCTGATTTGCAGTGGAAGGCATGAGCCTCTCTTGCGAAGCTAGCAGTAAGCACAATTAGAGCGTCTGTCTACTGTCTAGCACTACAGTTAGCCACTACCTTGCCCATGGCCACATCTTGCCTAGAAGCTCAGTATTACAGTTTGAATTGGGGTGGGGGTGGGGAAGTGAGGAGGAACAGGAGAAGAAGAAACCATAATCAGAATATTAAAAAAATCTATTTTTCAATAAGAAAAATATATTTTTTTTACTTAAAAATTTTTTTAATTTATTTTTATCTCAATCACAGGTTAGGTACTTTGAATCCCAGGCGTAGCCCCCTCCCTCAGTCCCTCCTACCCTCCCACTCCCTCCCTCATCTCCCTCCTCCCCACCCCCTCCAAGTCCACCAAGAGG
>CM053756.1:40699980-40747943 GCA_028658305.1 Pachyuromys duprasi | reverse complement strand
TATGCAAATCCATCAATGTGATCCACCGTATAAACAAACTGAAGGAGAAAAACCACATGATCATCTCCCTAGATGCCGAAAAAGCATTTGACAAAATCCAACACCTATTCATGTTTAAAGTCCTGGAGAGACTAGGGATACAAGAAAAATATTTTGTAGTGTTGTCTGGTGCTGTCATGTGATAATAACATGAAATCAGATCACAGGCCCAGATTCAGCCTTTACTACACTAGTCATGGCTGTGCATTGCATGTGTATGAATGTTTATCAGCTGCCAAGATGGCAGAACTGATTTGAAAACGGCATTTCTCATGCTATGAACATGCATGAGTCAGTGCTTGCTTTTTAGGTCATGTAAGGAACCAACAGTCATTTGACTTGATTTGCCAAGCTTTTTAATGATGGAGACCATATTGGTCTCTCTCTTTCTCATACATACACACACACACACACACACATACACACATACAGAGACACGTACACACTAAAAGCAAGATGTCCTACACAACAGAGTGGGAGATGTTTCTGTGCTAGAATGGGAATTTTGCAGCCTCAGTACCAAATAGAAATAGTCACAAACTGAAGCTCCTGTTTCACACATGAGCACTTACCCAGGGTCCTTGGCTGAGTCACACTGCTTACCTAAGATCTACTGAATGATCACTACTGAAGGGTCTCCGGTGATTGGTGGTGAGGTGGCGATGCAGTTTTGTTTGTTTGTTTGTTTGTTTTTGTTTTTGTTTTTGCCAGGTTACTTGTGGTAGGCTGAGCAGGTCTCAGCAGAAAGTCTGTTCACAGGCATGGGAAGCACACGGGGAGTCCTGGATGATAGTAATCTTTGCGATTCCACGTGCTCTGTTATTGCTTGATTTGGCCTTCCCATCATATCTTCATCTGTACCGAGCTGGAGCCTTGAACCGGTGTCCGACACACTGGTTCAGGGCTGGTGGGAGCATTCTCACCCTCCCTAATGACAGCCTTGCTGGCTGCCTCTGGAAAGCCCTTGAACAAACAGCTGTTTGTCAACTATCTTAAACTCGAGAGAAAGGAAACAACCCACCTCATTCAAACCACAAGGGCGATTTGGTTCCAGCAATGTCTCTAATGAGTGTTCTCGAGTCTGCTAGAAGTAAATCGAAGGCTCTATCCACTGACGTGCAGATCCCTACTATTTATAGAGCGCTTATTTATGTCTGCAGCACATTTAAATATAAATTGCGACACTTAATGCCTGGTTTTATAACATGTCATTCACAATCCATTAAGTATTTTATTGCATGAATTGTATAAGAAACAGATTTATAGCCCTCAATTATGGTATTAATAAGGGATGATGGAATCTTGCTCAAGATGTATTTCCCTTCAGTTTCTGCAGAACTTTATTGTTGCAGCAAGATGTGAATTAGATTCTTAATGTCTTATAATAAGACCAGAAGCCGCTCTTGGATAGACAGAAGATCTAAGAAAAACATTAATATCCTCCCTGATGATTGTGGCTTTAAAATTGGGGCAAAAAAAAGGCCAATGGCACATGTTGGGTATTTTAAATTAACTTAGGAAAAATCAAGTGAGGTTTAGCTTGAGAGCGCATGGTTGTGGACCATTTCTAAAACGCCTCTTTATGTAAGAAGACCAACTATTTGGCAGCATGGCAGCTTGATGTTTTTGTTTTTTTTTTTCTGTCAAGAGAGTAGACATTCTCCAATTACATTCCTATGATATGCATTTAGAGGAATTTCAATAGAAGTACCTCCTTTTCTTTAATTTCTAGAGGGTATGGGGATGATTTGATCAATATGAAAGGAACAATATGTATGAGTCTTTTAGGATTAAAAGTAAAACAATATAAAAGGAAAAAGGACCAAAGATGAGAGGGACGGAGATTAGAGAAACAACTGTGGGTTGAGTAAAGTTACACTCAACCCAGAACATACAAAGAACACATCTGGGAGGGCTGGGGTCCAGGAACGGAGCGCTTCATTAGGCAAATGTTCTAGGAGTTTAGAAAATAGTAGCATGAGCAGGCTGAGGCAGAAGCAAGGCTCAGGGAGACCTTGGGGTGGAGGGACACCTTGAACTTCCTGAGTCAGAAGAGAACGGTCTTTCAGTGGTAAATATTGATCATGATGACTGTAGTCATGTAGCTAGAACGAGCAATGCCTGTCCTTCACTTTCTGCGAGCGCTGTTGAAACCTGACCTGGAAGAGGGAGCTCGTATCGTTTCCAGGATACGATCATCTAGCTGCTTGTTGGTTTTTCCCAGGCAGAAACCACAAGCAGAGTTCTGAGTTTTGAGGACTCCGTGGAGATTAGGGGTGATCAGGTGCATCTCTGTCCCGGGAAGCATGTGAGTCCGCAGAGCACCCTCCAAGCACTACATCTGCAGCACGCAGCACAGGTGCGGTGAAGCTCTCCGGTTCTTCCCTGAGCAGGAGGTCTGCACAGAGAACCCAGAGGAGCCGTTTTACTGCCAAGGCAGAGGGTTTGGGGCCATTTAAAATGATTGACTGACATCCGTAAACACTTATTTGCATCTCGTAGCTGTCTCAGCTCTTGATATTTGTGAGCTGGTGTGTGTGCCAGTGATGTCTGATTTCTTTCTTGAAGGGAATCATTCTGACTGACAGTGGAATCAGTTTTATTTCCTTTGACCCATTTAACATAACACAACAGTGAAGGTCTCTTAGTATTTTCAGTGACTCATTTCTGTTTGCAATGAGTTTCATTTATAAATTTCTTTTCTAATGCATTTCCAAGACAGTGATGGTGGCGGCTCATTATCAACTAAGAGCTTTGCTGCATTTAATGATTCTTATGCCATGTATAGCAAAATTGAGTGGAAATAACTCACACAATAATGAAACACAGGATTAGAGCAAACTTCAGGGATCAGTTATTGGAGATTCAAATCCTTTAAAGTATGAGATCGATATCCGAAGATACAGGGTAGCTTGCCCAACACCGTTTAGTGAATTGAAAGGAGTTTCAGTGTCGAAATTCAATGATGCATGTGTTACTTTGAACTGCATGGCAGGCTTTTTTTCCCCCTAAGACTGTGCCTAGGTGGCGGGAGAGATTTCTCAGTGAATAAGAGTACGGACTGCCCTTCCAGAGGACCAGGGTTTGATTTCTAGCACCTTACAGGACCAAGATGATCACCACCACTTGAAACTCTAGTTCCAAGAGATCTAATATCCTCTTTGGTTTCTGGATGTACACATAGACACATGTAGAGGCAAAATATGCACATAACATTAAAAAGAGAGAGACTGATCATGTATTAGTTAACGGAGTCTGTAAGTATTGTAGGTAGTAGGGATAAGACTTTATTGTAAATATAAATGGCTGAGATATTATCTCCAAATTACCCAGCTAGAAAGTAGGAGAAAAGAGCAGGACCCAAAGAGGTGGATTCTGAGACTGTCATATACAAATCTTGAAGATAACAACTCTGTGTCCAGTATGCTTTCCACTATCTTTCATAGACTTGGAAACTTATTTAAGATCACATTCTCTGGAACTTGAAGTTACATAAACCAAGTTTGTTGTAATTATGAGTATGTTGATAAACGGAGATATCAGAAAGCATAATGACTTCTCTCCTAGTACTTCTGGTTAATAGTGGAATTGGGTGTATAGTCTACTCCTTTATGCCTCACTGAGTACACTCTCTCAAGCGTTTTGGAGCTGTTTCCTGATTAAGGAATTTCCTGGCCTACTGCAGCAGGAGCTCAGTCGCTATTGCAGCCCAGAAGTCCTTTCCCATTATCACCCCTGTCAAATGAAAGGCTGCCTTTTCTCCCACTAATCAGCAAAGCGATTGCTTCTCGAGGTCAGTAGTATTGATGGCATCTGCTTCTACAGGGAATTGGTAGACCATCCATCACTATTAGTGTTTCCCTCAGGGCTCCCATGATGTTACAAGGTAAAGTTACAGGTAAAAAAGATTCAGAGTTGCCATGCGGGTGGGGATAGTACACTATGTGAAGGTCAAAAGGGAACAGAACTGAGTTGTGAATTTTCACTGCAGCTGAGAGGCAGGCTTCTGCTAATGCACAAAGGTCCCTATGCAAAAGTGATATTGGCCTTTGGTATTTGTTTGGTAAAAGCGACTTCCCTTACACACACCCTTCAAATGGCCCATCTTTGATTGGTTAAATTATATATAGGTATTATGTACACATATAATACATTATGTTATATACATATATGCGTATATGTCATGTCAGATCAGCAATCAAAAATAAGCAAAGTTGTGTGTAAGCCTCTGTTGAAAACCTTCTTTTATAACTGTCTTTGAGCCTGGTGAAATCCTAATGGTCATGGGCTATGGGTCAAAATGACCTCTCTCCTCATGTTACAATTATGAAAAGTTGCTTTTAGAAATACATATATGTCAAATTCCTGGGCAGCTTAGATATACTAACTATTTAGCCTGTGATTTTATGACAATTTATAATTTCAGTTTAAAATGTGTGGCTGTGGTTGATACATTAGGAATGTCCTTTACTTAAAAGAGAGAGAGGGAATGTGAACACAGAAGTCCATAATTTTCCAAAATTGACTCTTTAGGAATAAAGAGTGGCTCTAAAATATGAGAAACTGGCCATATATTTAATGAAAGAAACCATGTGATCTCATGGCTTGAAAACATTGGGCAACAATCCAATTCACATTTCCATTTTGCATTAGCACATGCAATTAAAAAATGTATGTACAATTGTGAAATGTTAGGGTGCTAGAAAGAATTTGTCCAGCTCCAGGTAACCTTTTAAAGTATGACCTATCTTTTAGAAATGGCTCAGTGATAGCATGATTTATAATCTGAACATGTTGTATTAGTCTAAGCCTTAATCATATGAATCATTGGAGGAAGAGCCTACACCCCGAAGTACGATGGCAGAGAGAACTATGCACAGTAAATCTTAAGAACATACCATGTATGGATGTAACCTAGAACCCCTGCTCAGATGTAGCCCATGGTGGCTCAGTATCCAAGTGAGTACCCTATTAAGGGGAACAGGGACTATTTCTAACATGAACTCAATGGCGGGCTCTTTGACCTTCGCCCTCCCCCCTCCTCAAGGGAGGAGCAGCCCTGCCAGGCCACAGAGGCGGACTTTGCAGCCAGTCCTGGAGAGACCTGATAAACCAGGGTCTGATGAAAGGGGAGGAGGTCCTCCCCAATCAGTGGACTTGGAAAGGAGCAGGGAGTAGATGAGGGAGGGAAGGTAGGGTTGGGAGGGGATGAGGGAATGGGATACAGCTGGGATACAGAGTTAATAAAATGTAACTAATAATAAAAATAACAATTTAATTAAAAAGTTAAAAAAATAAATAATAAAGTTAAAAAAAAAAGAACATACCTTTTACCTCATTCCTTGAGGGAGGAAGAATGCTTGAATAGGATATTGGAAAACCACCATGAAATTAAATCATGTGTCCTATTTGGTCTGTTTTTTGGTTTATTTTAATTCATTATTAATAACTGTATAATATTAGTACTCAAAATGATATTTTGACATCTGTGTATATTGTCACATGAACAAATCAGAGAAGTTACATATTTACCACCTCAAATATTCACCATTTCTCAGTGATGAAAAATCTCTAAAATCCTCCCTCGAATTAGTTTTGAAATACACGGAAGTAACTAGTCCTATGAAGAGATGTTATCCTTTCTAGCCAAATCTGCCTGTCTCCACTAACTGTGGTGTCCTTTCAAAGGGCATTGCCCTTTCTTAAGCCTATCACGTGCTCAAGTTAATTCTGTCTGCTGTGTTTCTTTGACTATTATGGGTAGCAAAATTGATTTGTTAAAACCAACAGTAACTGTTTTATACTGAAGTTTCAGACAACCAGGTTAAAGTTAGAAAGTATCTCGACAATGTGAACATTTTTAAGTATGTGGAGACTTCTATTAGGAAGACAAACTTGCACAGCTTTATTGGTTTAGAGACATAACTCTATGTGTCCCCTATCATCAAAAATCTCCAGAACAGCGTAATGATTCATTTCACTTAAATTAAATTATTTTTTACTGTGTTTCTTTTCTGTGAAAAATATGGATTGGATCACTCTGAGCCTAACACTAATTTAATTAATTTTACCAGGAGCATTGCTAACTAAAATTATGGGCATTGATTTTATGAGGCTTGCCAGGGAATTCATCAAAACAGAATTTGAAAAAAAATAATCTGGGTCTTTCTAATTGCTGGAAACCAGTGAGATCCCAGCCCAGGGTCACAGAGGTGAATAGAAATGATTTGTTAGTATAGATGTAAGCAGGTATTTTCCCAGAAGGCTATGGGAATTGGCTTCTCAACCTCAAATTTAAGAGCACATTAGTGATTTCAGACAAGTGATTAACCTCCTTAAGAGTTCTGTGGGGGAAAAATATCCCATGTTCCCTTTATAGACTGGATGCTGTTGAGAAGAAAAGCCCATGATGAGAATTAGGATTTTTGAGACTGGAGTGTAGATTTCCCTCCTTTGATCATCTGACTTGGCTTGATTTAATTCTACTTAATTTAAATGTCAGTTTAGAGCAGGACTAATTTCTATTTGCACCGCAAACTTCTCTTTTAATGAATAAAACACATAATATATGGATATGTGATTTGAAATTGTATGATGTGATCAAATACAAGAATAGATTGATGAGGACTAAGTGATTTAGGTAAATTAGTTAGGTCTAATCCAGGGAAGAAGAGAAATCTAAGGTGAATAGAGAAGAAGGCAAGAGGGAAAATATAAGCCAGAATGATAGTGTACACCTTTAATCCCAGTACTCAGGAGGCAGAGGCAGGTGGATCTCTGTGATTTTGAGGACAGCCTGGTCTACAAAGTGAGTCCAGGACAACAAAGGCTACACAGAGAAACCCTGTCTTGAAAGCAAAATAAAACAAACAAAAAAACAAACAAAAGAATTCTAGAATGACATGAGATGAATGTGTTTGTCTCGGTGAATCTTATTTTCTGGTTCTATTAGGCAACGTATGTCTTTTGGCATACTATGTTTTAACTGAGACTTATTCTCAATGCATATACTGAGCCAAAGTGAGTGGTTCTGAATTTGATGTCTCTAAGGGATCTGAGAATCCTGGTGTGTTCTTCTTGGTACAGACCAGAGAGAAATTTAGTAGTGTAGGTCAACCTGGCTTTTCATCTAAAATACTGGTCCCACCTATGGCAAATGAAACTTTCAAATGTGGTGGCTGATTCTTCTGTGGTGTTTGAAGTTACTCATAGACCAAAGAAACAATAGTTCCAAGGCTCTGCTTATTTAACTCAGTCAGGCTGCGGCTGACAGTCTGCACAAGCGACTTCCCTCTTGACCACATAGTAGAAGACTCCATCACTCCTGTTTTCTAAAATTCTCATAGTCAGAAAATAATCATATCATCACTGAACCTGTACAAAACGTAAAAGTGATAGTGATAGTGTAAGACAGGACTGACCCTTGAGACACAGGCCAGCAAGCCCTAATATCAGCCTTCTGTATCAGCTGGCCACCAGATAGGACTGGCTTTGAGGTGAAGCTCCTGTGAGCAGCAGACACCAATAACATAGACATATTCTACTCCCTGAGCCTCCTCAATCCTACTCAGCAATTTCTTATGTGCTCCATGAGGATCAGGTCATTAGGATTTAGGAAAGATAAAAGGTATGTTGTGAGGAGAAAGAAAGGAAAGAAGGACTTAGCTGATGCTAAATGTTGCCTCTGCTTTGATGGGAGCCTAAGTGCTCAAGACAAATCCCACAAGTAAGGAATCTATTTAAATTTATTTTACCAGCCATCCCCAAGCTTAGTCAACTATGTAAACCCTTTCCCCCTCCATGGCACATCTGTTAGTATCTTGCTGAAAACACACAGTTTTGAAACATTGCTTCAGAGAGAATATGGAAAAGATTGCATTGTAGCAAGCTGAGCGGGTCACCAAGCATGACAGCCCGTGAAGAGATGGGATTTTTTTTTTTTGATTAGAAAAGGCAGAATAAGCACACCGATCTGGAAATAGTTTTTAATCAAATACTGTGAAAGTCCTCTCCTCAGTCAGAACCAGGCTGAGATTATGAATGAAACCCTCTTCTATGCCGACTTTGCTAAGGCCTTTTCAAAATGTTTGCTCAGCATCTCACAATGATGGCCTAATCTCATTAGGACCAGGTGTGCAATTAGATGCTTGTAATTAGTGGATCCTTCTTAAGTTTCCTAATCTTTGCTGCCAGAATTTGAAGGGAAGAAAAGTTCTCAAAGGGGCAGAAACTGCTCCTGGCCGCTACTGCTGTATCAGAAAATCAATCCATCCATAATGGCCCAAGAGTGACTTTGGTTTTTAGAATGCTTTGGATTTAGACATCTAATTTGGAAACTTCTAAATCATTATAGCACGTGGTGAGGCAGAAGATGACGCATCTCTAACAACTGGGTGAAATGATTTCTGTTATTTCTTAGTCAGATTTTCTTTTTTATTATTTTCTTTTTTTAATAGAAAAAATGTTTAATGTTTATTTTTTAATATTAATTACAGGTTATTTACTTTGTATCCCAGTTGTAGCCCCCTCTCTCTTTCCCTCCCAATCCCTCTCTTCCTCCCTCATTTCCTTGTGCTGTTGGGAAATAGGTGCTCAAATTACCTGACTCAGACTCCTCTGGGGACCCCAGTCTCTTGCTCTTTTATCTTGCCCCCATCACTCCTTCCTTGATGTTCTCTAAAAGTTGACTCTAAGATGAGTCCATGTCTTTGGTGTTATCTGTGTGTACCGAACCGTTACCATTTGATCACCTAGGTGCCATTGATCAGTGTGTCTGGCTTTCCACATGATCCGCATTTAGATTGCTGTCCATCTTAATGCAGAGTAGATCATAGGGCCATGGCCAATGCTACTTCCTATTCAGCCTCTTAATTTCATGGTTTATCAGTATTTTAATATGTCAAGGGAACGGGCACCTAACAGCTTTTGAAGTTGGTAAATATAGCTAAGGTGACAGCCTGCAGAGTAGGAAGGTAAAAAAATTCTCCTTATTCATTCAGATTTCAAAAATTGAAATAGTGTGTAAAAATAGCCCCATTTTCTCTGTGGCTAAGGATTTAGAATCTTAAGAGAAATCTATATGCAGTTTTCACACATAAGTCTTTATACAGTTTTGACACCACTCAAGAGGGATGCAAAGAAAGAGTTGGCAATATGTCCACACACTGTCCTCATTCTGTTGTTTGGACATGTATTAGTATTAATTTCCTAAGTTATCATCAATGATCAGCCATTATCAGGTTGTAAGGATGTCTGTAAAAGGAAACTGATTTTGCTTAGCCTTTCTGGCTAGGATTATCTGTCTCTTTATCACTCCATCTTTGAAAGTCACATTCAGATTCAGCAGGGTTCTTTTGCTTACTGTCTGTTTCCTAGTTCCTTGGTAATTTTGTTCCCATGTCTTATGGTTTAAAGAAAGTTTCAAAGTTTGAGGCCCAAACTCAGATATTTATTGAAAAAGAGTGGCTCTTTTGACCTCTGAGGCAAATGCTCAGAAGGGAGATTCCCTGCCACTGGCTCAACACTGCATCATTCCAGAAACTTCATTTTTTTTTTCTTCCCTTCTTAGGAAATTGGAAATGTATCCAAGGGAAGCCAGGTCCCAAGGAACTGGAAACTGAACAAAATTTCGGGTCACCATTCTTTCCAGATCTTCTCACTATAACTTCTTACTATTTCACAAGTTCTGGTACCCACTGGGGCCTGCAGGCTATTTCTGAGAGGGGAAGAACACTGGTTCCCCGGGACAATGTGGCATCCAGCTGTCTTTATTTCAACTGCCTGAATACATAATCGCTATTGCTTTATTTGTGGGTGCGTATTCACCGTAAAGGTCAGGGGTACATGTGTCATGGCGTGCGTGTGGATGCCAGAAGACAGCCTTGGGGGCTGGTCCTCATCTTCCACTTTGTTAGAGACAAAGCTTTATCACCACACTATATGTCAAGCCAGTTGTGCATGAACTTCTGGAGCTTCTGCTGTCTCTGGTTCCTAAGACTGTGTCTTTTTTTGTGGGGTATGGGGGGGGACAGTTCTAGTATCTAGACTGAAGTCCTCATGCTTCCATTTGCAGTGAGTGCTTTACTGACTAAACCATCTACCCAGCCCTAGTTTCTGTTGTTGTTGTTTTTTTTTTTTTAATGTATTGTGACACAGTTTTCTTTCTTTTGGTTTTTGTTGTCTTCTCCTCTACATGGGGTGTTACAGGTGAGAGACCAGTGCGTGGGCTCTGTTTGCCCTTTAGGAAGGATGCTGTGGAGGATGTAATACACTGTACCAGCCTGTCGAACAATTTGTAAGGGTTGTGCCATAGTACGCATTGTTGCCTGAGGTTACCAAACATGAAATCACCCCAAACCTACCTGGCCAAGCAGGAATCCAAGCATATTCCCTTCTGCATTCATTCTAGAATGTGGGCATGCTTTTTTGTCTTGCAGATAATCAGAATGGACTAACTGAGAGCAATGTTTCCTCACTTAGAATTTATTATTGAAAATTTCAGAGTCAAACTTAGATTAAAATAAAAGTTTGGTTTCGTAATTCACATTTTAAAACTAAATCTATTCCTGATTCAGTTGTTAAATGTTTAAAGATTATAATATAATTACAACATTTCTTCCTTCTTTTTCCTCCCTCTACAGCCTCCACATACCTCTCCTTGTTCTATTTCCAATTTATGGAAATCAATTGGAAATTTATTTTCATCAGATGTTGTTACATGCACACAGACACACAGTCTCTCTCTCTCTCACACACACACAGACAAATATGCCTCTGCTTTTTTCTTTAATTTTTTTTTTATTATCTTGACCAACTAAAGTGTTTTAAAATCTTTCCAGAAATAATAACCATGGTAAATAAGTAAATAATACAAAGAAAATCTGCATTCCAGGTCCTCTCTACCTTAGCATGAGTTACACTGAAGAATGTACCTTTTGTTTGGATGCACGCTTCCCCTCCTGTCTACCACCCCTTAGGCTTGGTTCCTCTGTAGCCAGCCTTTAATCTTCCCTGGCACTGTTTTATTGCTTTTGATGTTCCATCATTATTACTATTGGCTTGAGAGTCCACTACTGATAAAAAAAAACATGGTGTCCGTTTCTATATTAAAAACTACTGTTCAAAAGAATATGGATGAACATAAGTTATGAGTGAAATAACAACACAGCGTTGTTTCTTTTAGAGAGAGAATTCACTGAGTCCCGAGACTTCTCCCTGCCCAAATACCAGGATGAAACAGACGGTTCTGAAAGCGAATGCTGTTCTCCTCTTATTATTAAGTGACAGCAATATCCATCCACTTTATTAACCCTCTTTCAAAGAGCACTTTGAGGTGCTGACTGTAGGTTCGTCAAAGTGAACTTTGAGTACCACTTTACAAGCAATTTATCATGCTCTGTCATGGTACAAATCTTTACCTGAGGTTACAAAACAACAAAACCCCAAATCTTGAAACGTCACATTTTATTGATTTTTATGCCACTGCGTTATCCCCAGGCTCTAGGCGGGCAATAGCCAATCGGCAGCAGGGTGGCAGAAACAGTGTTACCTAGGAGGCACACACTAGCCTGGGTGGTACTGAACATTAGTAGACCCACAGCCAGCTTTTAATATTCTTTCCATTTCATGACAAGCATTAGATGTAGAGATCAACACGTATTTGGGCCACAGAAAGTGCAGAAGTAATGGCTCTTGGGAAATTAGGAGCACTGTTCAATGCCACCTGTTTAGCCTTGTTTACCCAGCACCACCTCTACCTTCCTTCTCTCCCTCCATCCTTCCCTCCCTCCTTCTCTCCCTCCCTCCTTCTCTCCCTCCATCCATCCATCCTTCTCTCCCTCCTTCTCTCCCTCCCTTCCTCCCCCTCTCTCTCCCTCCTTCCCTCCTTTCAGAGTTCCCTCCAGTGTTGAAATGGTCTCTCTGTGTTTTACTTCTCTTCAATTCCAATTCAGTTACTTTGCCAGAAGAGCTGGGCTTAGCCAAAATCCCGTCTTAGCCTCCAAGGAATCCAGACTTGGAAAGCAGGAGCTGTTTTTTTGTTGTTGTTGTTGTTTTTCCCTACCAGGGCCCAAATCAGAAGACTACAAGGAGGCATGGCTGCAGCAGACCTTGGGATGTTTTCAGAAGGTTAAGTGAAGCCCCTGTGGACTTTTCTCCATTTTAGAGCCTGAGAAACTCATGTTCCTAGAAAAAAAATATGGAAAAAGCCTTAGTTTTTTGGTTGTGAGTTATTGGATGAGAAAACTAAACCAACCAACCAACTAACCCCCCCCCCCCAAACAAAACAAAAACAAAAACCACAGGCAAAAATTCAAATGGCATAAAATCAGCAATGGGAACTCTCATTGCTTCATTGACTGGTTCCCCCCACTCCCTCCTACATACATGGTCAGTACTGATTGGGCATGAAGTTGGGATGGAGTTTTTGGGGTCATACAGCAGAGTCCAAGGTAGGGGATTAGGGGATGTGTATTAAGTTTTATTTTATATATGTCTGAAATTCTCAAAGAACAAAAATATTTAAATTATCCAACTGGAAACAGTCAAAGGATCTAAATAAAAATCTTCTAAGGAAGATATGTGAATGGACAACAAATATATGAAATGACACTCCGTGTCACTAAGCACCGGGGAAAGGCAAAGCCATCTCCAAGTTACCACCTCATAGCTGTTTAGTGACTGTTTAATTTTTTTATTACTTTATTTTTTATTAATTACAGTTTATTCACTTTGTATCCCAGATGTAGCTCCCTCCCTCATCCCCTCCCAATCCCACCCTCCCTGCCTCTTCTCCTCCCTTGTCCCTTCCCCAGTCTACTGATGGGTCTGTCCTCCTCCCCTTCCATCTGACCCTAGTCTGTCAGGTACACAAAGTGCTGATGGGTCTGTGTGTGGAATGTTAAAACTATACACTGTTGGTGAGATGTAAAATTGGTGCAGCTATCATAGAAAATAAGAAGATTTTTAGATTAATAATAGAAATGCCGTATGGTACAGTAGTCTGTTTTGTATATATAAAGTCAGAGGTTAGAAATCCAGCACCTGAGGGAGGGCCACTGCTTTCATGCTTGCTGCATCACTATCCACATTAGACAGGAGACAGGAATGGCGTTGTCTAGTAATAGATGACTGATGGTTAGAGAAAAAATACATGTATGTATACATATGTGCATGTACTAACACACAAATATTGCTAAAATAAATGTATGTGTAAGTATATATATATGTGTGTGTGTGTGTTTATAGATGTGCATCTACAAAATAAAATATCATTCAACCTTATATAAAAAAGGCATTCCTACCATTTGTGACATCATACCTACCAAATTAGCTGGGCATTATATAAGTGAAATAAGCCTAACACAGAAAAATATGGTGTGGTTGTTCTTATAATTAGATTCTTTAAAAAAATGTTGAGAACATAGGATAAAACAATGGTTACTAAAAGTGGGAGTTTGTATTCACACAAAGAGTTTAAAAGTGCAAAATTACAGTTTAGAAGGATCAATGAGTTAGAGACAAAATGTTAAGCATGAAGATGATAGTATATGCTACCAAGTATTGGTTATATGCCAAAAGAATAGATTTTTGGATTCTCTTACTAGAAAAAGATCCCTATATAAGATGATAGATATGTTAATTGGGGACTATAATAATCATTTTGCATGAAGATGTAAATCAAAATGACATGTTATGCACCTTAAGGACATGAGATTATAAAGAATCTTGGAGATGGATGAGTGTGTTGGGTTCTTTCCCTCTTCAGGCTGCAATGTGAAAAGAAAGGGTCTCAGGGTGTCTCTCTCCTCCTGCCTAAATGAGTCTGTCATCCTGCTTATAGTCAACTGACACACAGGGAAATACAAGACTTTGCCTTCTGCCACATAAAAACCTACCCTTCACCTTTCTACAAAGACCATCATACATTTAAAATAACCAGGCAGCCAGAGATAATGAAAGCAACTAGATTTACAGGGAGATGCTAGCAACAATTTAACAACAAAAGGGACCATAAACAAAAATAGTTTGTGTTGTAACAGAAAAAAAATAAAAGAAAGCTTGATTTTGGAATACATTCTTAGCTGTTTCTAAAATGATTATCCTGGAACTGAAAGTACCTGAAATATTTCAAAGTTATAATGGGAAAAGCTCTGCAGGCTATGTCTAGATGATTAACCCAAACACAAGAACAACTGACTAATTACTACACTGGTGAGTGGAAGAATCATATGGAGAAAAGGTGGTTATTTAAGCAGTGACACGCAACCTTGCGTTGAGTGCACATTTGAGCTGCAGATCAAGAGAAGCATTAGGTTTCAGAATGATTGATTACTCTGTGCATGGCAGGCAAAATTAAGAAATTTAAGAACACAGAGAAACCTCTTAAATACAGGGCATCTTTGGGGTCATAGGGAGGACATGTTTATGCTTCTGTATAATTATAATTTATGAACACATTTTATTGACTCTTGTGACTTGAGCTAAAAGAAAAGCCTGTGGGCTAGTTTATGACTTGCTAGTTAGAAATACCTATTTTGCAGAGGTAACTCTTGAAAGAGGTATGATAGGGAAGAAATCCATAGGTTGCAGAGTTGGACAATGCAGCCTTATCCCCCCCCCCGCCTCCCCAGAGATTTATTTCTGCTCCACATGGTTAGGGTAAGAATCCAAGATCCTCTGGTTATTTCATTGAAAAGGAAACAAGTCGGATGATCCTTTCCACTATGTAAATGCAAACATCTTGATTTTTAGCATTTTTCATCTGTGATAGTAATCTTGCAGTGGCATGGCAGTTAATTCCCATTTCAGTGATCCAGAATGTGTGTGTGTGTGTGTGTGTGTGTGAGAGAGAGAGAGAGAGAGAGAGAGAGAGAGAGAGAGAGAGAGAGAGAGACAGAGAGAGAGACAGAGAGAGAGACAGAGACACAGAGACACAGAAAGACCAGGAGAGAGAATGACACACAGGGAGAGAGACTTTACTCTTTACTTTATATAAGTAAATCATATTTTTTCTCAGCCCCAGAAACTTTCTGTCTGCATTCCACATGAGATTAATAAGAAGAGACATGAAAAATTCTGAGTTAATTAATTAATCGAAGTGGCTTCAGATCTCCCATTTGAAACGCAGACGGCTGGAAGAGGATAGAATACCCCTCCCCTATGTCTTTCATCAAAAGTGGCCATTACCCAGAGAAAGTTAATCCACTTTTGAGAGTTACAGAAAACTATTTACGGACATAGAGAACTGAGAGACCATGTAACCATATACCCTGAGAAAAGTATTCAGGTGAGAAAACGACTTTATTTTGCTGTATTTACAACTGTGGGAGATTAAACATTGAGCAGGAGGTGAGTGCTGAAGTAAAGAAAAGGTGATTGGCTTCTGTTCCATAGAATACACAGAAGGAAAAAAATATGATAAATGATTCTGGGGATTAATGCGTGATACAGCAACTTTAGTAAGATGTTAACTATAGGAGCCGGACACTGATAGCGTGACCTTTCGTGAAAAAAAAATCAACTTTTCCACACTTGAAACTATCAGATTGTATTGGAAAAGTTAAATAATTATATAGCCTATTCTAGGTTAAAATGGTCAAAATTCAAGGTTGGGGAAGAGGGAAAGTGTAGGAGTTAAGTGGCCATCAAATGTCTCATCAATAAATATGCATGCATGCAGATAGTAATTATGAGTGACTTGATAAAGGTAGGTTGTTTGGGAATATCTGAGATTAATGTTGTAGGAGAACTTTTGATACTGGATAGATGGACTAACACGACAATTTTAAAGCAATATTAAAAGTATCAATGTCTCAGCCAGGTGGTTGCAGCACCTTGATTTTACTGCCAGCATTAGCAAGGCAGAGGCAGGTGGATCTCTGTGAGTTTGAGGACAGCCTGATAGAGAGGGCTCTAGGACAGCCAGAGCTACACAGAGAAACCCTATCTCAAACAAACAAACAAAACAAAACAAAACAAAAAAGTATCAATGTCTTTATAAAGTAAATACCAAATAGAGGGGCATGAGGAAAACAGGAGCATCTGTAATTTCCAAACATTAGAGGATTGCAAGACTAGACATTCTGGAAATCTAATGTGAAAGTGGAAGAGTAGGTCAAGGGACCAAGAGAACTTCTTAGTGAGGGAAATAGGCATTTTGCTACTTTCAGAGGTTTGTTTACAAGAAGAATAAGAGTGCATGTGGAAGGAAGGGCGCTGGACCCCAAGCAGGTGCTCTCAGCTCTGCGTTAGCATCTACACCCAAGAACCAAGAATGATCTGAATAATCTAACAAAAATCACGTAAAGGTACTCTCCCAATGTTTTTTTTTTTTTTTTAACAATGAGGAAATACATAGTAACTGAAGTTAAAGACAAACTCATCAATTTGAGCCAAGGATTTGTGGGAATTGGGAGAGTGGTTGACAGGTTGGGAGGGAAGTCAGGGGCTCAGAGCAATCTGTGTGCACTTGTCTCATATCAAATTAATGGTAATATTGTAGGAAAGAGACCAATGTAAAATTTAGAAATTTAGAAAATACAATGAGAGAAAAATTGCTCAAACAAGATAAAAGCAAGTAAATAAAAGCCAGCTTTAACATAAGCAAGGAAAGAACACACTCTGCTGTATGTCATAATGCTAAGTGTGAACACACCAAATCCTTTTACAAACAATGTTCTGTTGAAATGACTACAAAAGCAAAACTGGAATGGAGATTAATTGGCACAAATTGGAGCTTCAGCAAACCAAATTTAAAAGAAAATAAATATAAACCTAGACAACCATGAATTACACTAAATGGGATGAAGAGATTTTGCCACCAAAACATGATGTGGTCTATTAAGAGACATATAGAGTACTTGCCAATTATAGGAAAAGGTCTGTGATTGACAAGAGCATTGCTTCAAACAAAGGAAAGAACATGTGAAGAAAATATGGTAGAGATGGACAAAATCAAATACTAATTTGCCGTGAATGGAACAGAGGGAATCCTGTCATTGCACATGCCCTGAGGACATTATGCTAAATAATTGAAAATAAATACACTATCAGATACCTATATAACTTAAGCTCAGAGAAGCAGACTGTCAAATAACGATGACCAGTGACACCAAGGGAGGAGTACCAAGGGAAGAGAGAATCTGGGAAGATGCTGGTTAAAGTATACCGTGTCTCACTTAGGTAGCTGATTAATTGTACAGCTATAGCTACTGCTGTAGTTGTATCTTGAATGCACCTTGAAGGCTCAGTTTGGCACATGACAGATGAGAGTGAATAGAAGGTACTTCTCATTGAAGAAGCAATAATGGCCTCCTCCCCTTTCTTTGTTCTGTTTGTGTCCCTATCATGAGGTGATTGTTTTTGGTTTTTTTTTCCCCTCTGGCTTCAGCGCTATGTGCTGCTTTGCCACAGAAAGGGGACCAATAAATCATGGAAGAGAACCCTTGAAACAAGGAGACAAATAACCTTTTATCTTCCTAATTCATCTGTTTCAGGAGTTATGGTAATGGAACACTAACACAGTTGCTAATATATTACATTCTTAATTTTTCTCCTTTCTCTCTATTCTCTGTCTCTCTGTCTTTCACACAGAGAGATACCACATTTTATGCTTTTGTTTTTTGCCTACCCCTGAACAAAACTAAAATGTATATTATTTAGTTTAATTTAGTTCTCTTACAAGGCATACACTCTCAAGAACTGTATTGTATGTGGTATATAGTTTTAATTTTGCAATTATAGCTATTTTAAAAAGGCAAAACTAAATAACATAGAGTTATGTTAAGTCCAACATTACAGGCTTGTAAACCCATCTGTTTAAGTTGCTGAAGCAGGAGGGTTGTGAGTTCAAGGCCAGATAGGGCAATGTAGTGAGACATAGTTTAAAATAAAATGAGAAAAGAAGTTTGGGAATAAAGGGACACATTATGGAAAAAATGTGGGGAAATGGTAAGTTTCTATGCACCATGCAATAAAAAGTCAAATATAAAAATATGTAGAAACCCAAGAACAGCTTGTTAAGCATATCATTGCAGTGAAACACTAAATTTATCATATCCAGAGTTGGGAAGAGTCTGTTGAAATGAAAATATATAGCTTAAAAGGATTAAAATACACACCCAATAAGTGGAATTAAGTGTTTTGTATAGAATCTCACAGCCTCTTAAAAAAAAAGAGGACTGAGAAATATTTAAACAGAAATTGTGCAGACCATGTTCTCTGGTCTTAATCCAATAAAATAGGAAATAAGTTGAATAATGGTGAATATAACAGTTGTAGACAGTTGGATATGTAGGACATTTCCACATGACTCTTGGTTCAAGGAGGAAGTTAAAACTGAACTTACACCCAGAGAGTGACAAGAAGTCACTTGCTTCCTAGAAAAATCAAGACACAAAGCTGCCTCTGAAGCCTGCTGATCTCAAACCTTTTATTTTTAAAGAAATAACAAAAGAACTTGGTTCTCACCCGTGAAAATATAATCAAATACTTAACAAAAGAACTCAGAATGGTAAAAGCGGAAGGAACTTTTGAAGATAAATTCAAATGGCACAATTGTTTTTTTGGAAAAACAATACAAATAACAAAAACAAAACAAACAAGCAACCCCCACCCACAGCCTTTGAACTTGCGAAGATGAGATGGAATAAAAATGTATACAAAGACAAAACTAAGCAACAGAGATTAAAAGAAAGTTCCGTAGATGTAACTTCAATTTACTGCCAAGGAATTAAACTAAAGGAAATCAGATCACAGGAAGTGGTTATTAGGTCAGAGGACAAGCATATCCTGATGAAACACACACAATCAGCCTTGCAAGAGCCCTCAAATGTCAATCATTTAGAGGAGAGCATGAGAGGATACTTCATTTCTGTAGGTTTAGGGAAAGATGTCTCCAATGTGACAGAAAAACACTAGAGGAAAGGCTGACGAATTAATAAAGTTGTGGATTATCAATATACATTAATGAAAAATTCTGAGAATCCAAGTTGTAGATAAGGAGAGAGTATGTTAATCACAAGAAATTAACATGTATGGTAAGGAACTCCTAAAATTCAGGAAGACTGACCTGTGTAAGTCAATAAAAAAAGGGCAAATTGAATATCATCAGAGCCCATAAAACTCAACTGCCCATTAACAAAAGACAGATATAGCTCCGTGAATTAAGCTGACACCACTGCTACCTGCCTTCTCCCTCAGATTTGTACAGTTTTAAAAACTAAATCAAAATTAGTATTTGTAAAAAAAAAAAATGTAGAGCAAGAGAAACTGAAGTTTAATTAGCGGGAGTGTCCGCTGAGTATTTCCTGACTCAGCAATTTAAAACCGAGTACAAACCATCATGTCCACTGTTTTCATTCTTAGTTTTTAATTTAGAAACTTTTTTGATACCACCAAGGATAAAAGCTTAATGTTTTTACTGAAAAAAGTCATAGAGATAATTACATTTATATAAAATTAAAAATAAGGCCGGGGATGTAGCTCACTTGGCAGAGTGCTTGCTTAGCAAGTATACAGCTCCAGGAGTTCCAATCCCAATGTCCCATAGACCAGAAAGGTTTATGTTGCAATTCCATCATCCAGGAGGTGAAGGCAGGAAGGTAGGAGAATCAGAAATTAAGGATGGGGGATACAGGACCATGGAGCTCCCGTGTCAAAAAACTCCTAACCTATCAATACAATCCTATGTTATCTTATTGATAGAGATAATGATAGAAGTATGAGAACTGACAACAGAAAGATAAACGGGTCCATAGAAAGACAGAGACAATTGAGCAAAGACCAATGTATCTACTCAGGTGTCCCAAGAAAAGATGTTCACATTCCTAAGTGGTCAACAAAGGTAAATTCGGTAAGTATTGAGTGTAGCTTCATCCTTCATATACTAGAAAAATTAAAATTAATATGATTTGTAGGCATGCGACAGATTGTATATCTTTAACTTATAGCCATGTCAATATCACAGTTATTTTACGAAGCGTTTGGAAACATGGTAAATCGTCAGCAAAAGGTTATAAACTAACAAAATAAAATTACCTGCAGGTGTCTTACAAAGAGTAAAGAAATTTGTCTTCTAAGTACGAAGTACTGGGGATTTGGGGCCAGGGTGGGGTGGGGAAGTGTTGGTGGTCTCATGTCAGCGTATAAAGTCACTGAAGCAGCAGATCCCCCTTCTTCCTTCTCCCCATTGGTGAGAACTGCCCATGCGCAAAAATGCATGGGGAAATGCCTCTGACACCTCAAAACGGATGGCAATTGTCCAGTGGTAGAGATGATTACTAGAAATTGCTTCTAAACATTTCACTGGTGTTAAATGGATTGAAGGTGCTTGGTTCACCAGGGTGTCTCCGCTGTCATCTTCAGCTTCCCATCTTTGTCTTGACCATACAGTTATGTCTCACGTGCTCTTCTTCATGAATCTGACCTGACGTCTGGCTGAGAATGTTACTGTAAAAGAGGGTGACCCCATCATTCCCATGCACCAAGCACTGTGCTGACCCTCACTGCGTATGATTCATGGCACTTCCTATTGCCTCTCTCTGGAGATACTGTCCCCTAGTCATCGCTGCCTCAAATCTCTTGATACCTGCTGCACATTAATAATTCATATAGAGGAGTCTTCGTTCCTAAATTGAGTTCTGAGAAGTCTTCTCCAGCCGGAGTGATGGTGCATATACCTGCGATTTCGATGCTGGTTACACGGTACTAAAGGGAGAGGATGGTTTGTAAAATAAATTATGTACTTCATTTAGCCTTGTTTCCCTAAGAGCCAGCTAGGCAGTGTGGCAGAATGGTTCCACAAGATATTCCTGAATGCTGTTTCTAGGCTTTGGCCTCCTGAGCCAATACTCCATAAGAAATCCAGCTGATTATAAAATAGGTAAAATAGATTCTGTGCCTAACAACTGTGGTCTTGATGAAAGACGTGTCTTCGGTATTATATCCTGACGTGATTCTCCTTACATATCAGCCCCATTTAAAGGGAATACCATGTGAACAAAGAGAAGTTTATTTGTCCCAGGTGTGTTCAGTAGAAGAACGTGACAGAATAGATCGCTTGGTGATATTTGTACTGAGCTGTGTTACCTACATACAGTCACCAGACCTGAAGTCTTTACTGGGGTGTGGATATAGTTCTTGAAGTTAATAGGTATAGAGGATGCCAATGTACAGATTGCTGTCATCACTACATACAGGCAACATGTACAGAAAGTGTACTCACAAATTAAGAAATTCTTGTGAAGAAGCAGTCAAACTCACCAAAAAGATGGGCAAGTGTTGCATTGACATAGTCTGTGGAATTTGATTGAAGCTGACATAAACTGCTGAGGATCAGTGCTTTGTGAACCACTTGAAGATAGATGGCCTTGACTTCAAGGTTGGGATCAAGTCGGGGAGACAGATGTTTCCCCCCTAACAGTGTAAAGGATGTGGAAATGGACACTAGAAAGCCAAGAGAAGTCTCCATGTAAATTTGCCAGCTGAGTTAGATTTAAAGGTTTGGGGAAATAAAGAAAAAAGGGATAAGTAGCTAGCTATATGGGGTGAATTTTATTATACTTTGAAATCTGAATGGGAAAAGGTGTGATGAACTTTACAAACAACAGGGAACTCTTTTGTTCAGGTAGAAAACTCATTTTCTTTATGGAATTTAAAGTTTACTAGAAATTACGTGATGATTGGGTGATGAGAAATGATACAAGAAAAAATATAGAAATAAAAAGAGACAGAACTTAGAGAACTGCTATTTTTACTTTATCAGGACCTGGCTTTGTAATTTCTGAGCTGTTCCTACAGCCTCTTTTGCCCACCAGGATGTCTGACTCCTTGACTCTCCCTTTGGGGATGAACGCGCTCCTTCTGGCTTTCTTGTCTGTGAGCAGATCTGAATCTAGGGGACCTGTAAGATAATTGACTAAGGGCTTTTTCCCCCCTATTAGACTGGGTTGAACTTGCCTTTGAGGGTTGCTGAATTTAGTCCTTGGCCTTTTTGAAAGTTTAGAATCTTCCTATGAAAGGGGAGCCTTTTACTATGTGTGTCTCAAGGACCATCATCATTTTTGCTCTCAACTTCAGAATTTAGTTTTCAAGATATTATAAAATATAGTTTAACATAAGCCCGAGGTCTCCTCATCATAGACCAGAGGTTCTGGGTCATTGCTCTTTGCGCTTTAATAGGTATACTAACTTTACGACAAAACATGGTTCAGTTTGGGTAGGTCTAGAGTGGAATTTTAAAGTCTATATTTCTTAAGCTCCCTGGTGATGTGGACGTTGGGTTAGCAAGGCCACAGGTAGCTTCCTGGATAAATGAAACAGGCCCACGCAGATGCTGGAACATACCTAGAGATTTTAGGGTTGAATTTTTGTATTCCAGTTTTCCCTCTTTTCAGCTTGATGAAGCCTGAGACCACAGAACTTGAAAAAGGGTTTTGCCTGAAGGTAGAGAAAAGGTAGAGTTATTTAAGTGAGGGCCCCTGTCTGCACCTATTTTCACTTGTCCTGCTAGGCAGGTGTCTTATCAGAGTGAGCAACATCTAATTATTTGCAGGGATTTTTGTAGCCCTTTAATCAATATTACTTTATTTCAACATCATGAGAACTGTGAGAGGTGTTTCACACATCTCTGAAACAGTCCCTTCAAACAAGGCTTATATAAGAGAGCTATCCTGACTCCCAAGACGTGATAGGAAAGAAAGCAGGGCATTGATGCAGGTGGGAGGACAATTTTGTAAGAGAAAGGAAATAATCTTGTTCTTGTGACCTTACCAGTAGTGGAAAACTTAGTCCTTGAATATTTTTTTAATGTGTAATATGCTTTTTATTTCTTAGCAAGTTTGGGGGTTCAATTCATCCTGTAGATCTTTCCGTGCGTCCTTGGGAATATTGTAAGGACTCTTCGTGCCATTCATTTAGCCACCAGTCTTAGTTTTTAGTGGGTTTCAATTATCTGGACAACACTGATAAGTCCCTGATTTGGTGGTGAGCAGCAACATATCTCTTCTCCACCCAGAACTCCCAATCTAGCTTAAAATAATTTTCCACCAGTATTTAACTTGTCTTTCTGTTTTGCTGATCACAGCAGCTTCGAGGGTGACAGTAAGAGGGAGAAAAGCTCTTAGTAACGCCACACAAATATTATTAACTCAAGATGATTCACTAAAGTTCTGAAGAAATTAACCCTATCGATATCATACCCTGCCCCCACCAACACACATAGTCACAAAACTGCCTCTGAGAGAATGAGCGTAGGTGCCCTGTTTGTGACGACCGTGGTCATGTCCATAGCTCTCAGGTCTATGCCAGCAATTTGTTTAGAGCCCACGTTCTTTCTTTCATCCATGCATAGCGCCCCTGACAAACTCCCACCTAACTTTCCCCTAAGTAGTGAGGCTCGTCCATATGCTGTTCTTGTGCTATTTCCTTGACTTCTACATATAGCATTTTTGCAAATGGCACCAACAAAAGGACCCAGGTCAGGGGTGGCTCCCTTGAACTTCAGTCTGGGTGGATTCTGTGTCCACGGGCCATTGAACCGCTTAAACAACAACAACAAAAATACCATAAGTGCACTGTCCACATTTTTTTCATATCTTAATTTAGTCCGTGAATTCCTTATCATAGTCCTATTCAACTTTTCTCCCAGTTATGGGAGGTTCCACATTCTCTGACAATGATATTTAAGTGGAGAGTGGAGAGAACTCCAGTTGGCCAAGGCTGTGGTGGCAAGGAGAGGGGGTTGATTTATATTTCTCTGAGATGGATGAAGCAGTCCACAGAAGAGCATGGATGTCAGTAAGTTGAAGTATAGAGAAATAGGGGCATCTGGGCTGAAATGAGCTGGACAGTGAGATGAGGAGTTCAGACAAAGAGGTTGCTGAGATGAATAAACATTTCTCTCCAAAGCAGGGCAATGACAATGAAGGGCTTTAAGCAAGAGCATATGAGGATTATGTGATATCAGTATCACATAATATCATAAATGCTTGGTGGGGATGTGGTCGCAGAATGGTCTACACACAAACAACAGAAAGCTGAAGTTTTCTGAGAAGGAGGCACAGGCTTGAACTTGGAATTCTGTCACTAGCTCTTCACATAGTTTAATGACTAAAGGGTTTGTTTATTTTCTCAGTCCTTCAAAACACACAGTTCTGTCAAGTCTGTTTTAATAGAGAGGAGTTGCTTCGGAAATCAGTGGTGCATCCTTTGAGAGGTTTTTTTTAATTATTTATTTTTTTATTAATTACAGATTATTCACTTTGTATCCCAACTGTAGTCATCTCTCCCAGTCCCATCCTTCCTCCCTTGTCTGCTCCCATATCCCTCCCCAAGTCCACTGATAGGGGAGGTCCTCCTCCCCTTCATTCTGGCCCTAGTCTATCAGGTATCTTCAGGACTGGCTTCATTGTCTTCCTCTGTGGCCTGGTAAGGCTGCTTCCCCCTCAAGGAGAGATGACCAAAGAGCAGCCACTGAGTTCCTGTCAGAGAAAGTCCCTGTTCCCCTTCCTACGGACCCACTTGGAGACTAAGCTCCCATGGGCTACATCTGTGCAGGGGTTCTAGGTTATCTCCATGCATGGTCCTTGGTTGGAGTAACAGTCTTAGAAAAGACCCCTGGGCACAGATTTCTTGGTTTTGTTGCTCTCCTTGTGGATCTCCTATCCCCTCCAAGTCTTTCTATCTCCCCCTTCTTTCATAAGATTTTCTGCACTCTGCCCAAAGTTTGGCTATGAGTCTCAGCATCTGCTTTGATACCTTTCTGGGTAGAGTCTTTCAGAAGCCCTCTGTGGTAGGCTCCTATGAGATGGCTCAGTGATTAAAAACACTGGCTGCTCTTCCAGGGGTCCTGAGTTCAATTCCATTGAGAGTTTTAATGGAGGAAAATGAATACTTTTGGAAAGCAGTGGGAAGCAATGCAGAGAAAAGGAGAGAACTTTTGCCACTTTACAAACACTCATGACAACAGGCTAACATTCCCTTATCAAAAATTTAGATGATAGGGAGACCCTAATCACCCCACAGCACCCAGTGGTCCCCAAGTGCAGAACATGAACACTCTGTAGTTCGGCTTTTAGTAGCATTGAAAGAGTTGATGGATGAGATATAGAAAAAGTAGTCCTTTGTCTACTAGGAAGATACAGTTTGGTGGATGAGGTGGGGAAATACCTGTCTTGCTCCATCTTGAGATTCATGCCTTCAAGTCTTGGTTATATCCCACAAACTGAGAAAGGTAATCATTGATTAATGGTGTCCTTTCTTTCTTATTCAATTCACCTTATCCATAGAATGGCAAACCATAAATCTGCCATTGTGCAATTTCACACACACACACACACACACACACACACACACACACACACACACACAGAGAAAGAGAGAGAGAGAGCAGACATTTCCATTCTAAAAGCAGTCCTGTACTTATATTCTATAAGGCATTCTCAAAAATGGAGTTTGTTCCTGCCTGACATGCTTTATGTGTTTGTTCCTGAGGAATCAATTACTTTGCTACTAATACTTCATTTATTAGATAAGCTGGCTTGGGTCAGAGGGTCCTCAGAAGTGCTCTCTCTCTCATTACCAGTGCTTTGACTGGGTCAAGGAGACAGAACTCTGTAGATGTGGCCATGCCCTTCATATACTCAGGGGACATTTGTTTAAGAAAACAAAGTTTCACACATTTAGAATGATCATGTGTGCTTTTACCTACCTCTAGATTACGGAAGGCCAAGGAGGCAGTAAAACTGCCTCGTTAGGAAGGTTATCGCTTTATCTTTCTGAACTTGTGATTCACATTGAGTCCTATTGATCTGTGATTTCGAGGAAAGTAAATCCTAGGTTTTCTGAAGTTGTAAACAATAAATTATGAGTCAAGGCTGTCAGTCAAAACTTCCCTAAGACTAAGGCTAAGGAATGTAGACTCTGTTGCTCAAGCATTATCCCACACTCTCCAAGCAAATGTTGTTTGAGAGAGTCTGCAAGTGAATCTTGAGACTTTACTAATTCATACATGTAGGAATGCACAGTATGTGGTGTGTGTGTAAGAGAGAGAGAGAGAGAAAGAGAAATATGCATATAGAGGGAAAGTGAGAGAGAGTGGGAGAGAGGGACAGGCAAGCACATCAAGGTTGTTTTAATCCTAGTGATGTATGTGCCTGCAACAAGAAAAATGCTCAGATTTCTAGGCTACAAAATTGGGTAGATACCTCAGAGAAACAGAACAATCAGTGTATTGTTCTCTTGAAATCTCGTTTTGATGATACTGTAATCATTGCTTTACAACTTGTGCTTTATTACCAATGGTGACATCATCATTTTAATGACTGCAAGACAACCACACTCACCGGTTGATAAAGGCCAATCCCACACCTGTAGCTTACAAGCAACTGAATGAACAGTTTTAAAGACTGACACATTCCATGAGAAGTTTCCATATCCAGAAGCGTAACTCCGTGCCCTCCAAAAAGCCCTGGTTGTAAATGCCCGAAGATACAGGGCCTCCTATTTCTCATTTTGAGCAATACTCTTGCAAGGTAAATGCTGAATCCCCGAGCAGTGAGTGAGGATTACAAGAAGGGAAGAGCACTCTGAGATCCGTGTGAAGCTGCTGAGCCGGTACAGATGGGGCCCTGCTTTGCACATAAGCACTCCAGTTTTCACTGTAATTAGCACCTTTTTAGTTGTACAAAATGACTCCTTAATAAAATGATAGGTGTTAAAGATGAACGCTTTTGCTCTAGAAACAAACAAACAAACAAACAAAAAACAAAAGTAAAGAGGAAAAGTTAACTGTGAGTGGGAGGGGTGATCAGTAGAAGAGAGAAGCAAGCAAGCCTGGGTTGTGTTTAAAAGCTGGATATCATACTGCATGTGGAGTCTGCTTAATGCAGCCGTTTCTCTTTGATTCCCAGAGTGTATCCCATCACTTTTATATGCCATGATTAAGACATGGAGTTCTGGTGGATGCTGATTTGAATAGCAGTGAACCCTGACTGTAAAATATTTCGAGCAACTGAAAATTCATAATGAGATCTGAAAAAAAAGTCATGAAAGGAAGATGATTATGATCAACTTCATTAACTTTGTTTTCTCTTTTAAATCTAAACATGAAAATAAAAGCAATATGGAAATCATACACCATCTCTCGGGAATACTTTTTGTTTCCCAGAAAACTAATTTGCAACTGATTGAATTAGAATGGAAAGTCTCCAAGTGAACAGGCTTTTATGGCAAAATAGAAGATGAAAACGTTACAGAGAGGAAGTAAATATCTATAAACACTTTTTCATATCTGCTTGCCAAACCACACAAAAAGTTAATCATAGATTCAATCCGCTCTTAGCATTTAAAAAGAAAGCAATCCAGTTCTTCATTTCATGTGTTAAGTATTGGTAAATACAGTGCTTGCTGCCTGTTGTCTGTGCATGTGTAACTAATGGTTGGTGTTTTGGTGAATTCCCCTTAGCATCTCTCTCTGGCTTTTCTCACAGTGCAGTTCTGTGGTACCCTGGAATGTGGGTGAAGCATTTTTTGCAACATAATCATGTTGTTCCATTTGGTGGCTAGAGAAGAAAAGATGGAAAAATATCTCCTCAAACAATAGAAAACTGTGGGCTGGACAGGAAATAAAAATAATTGATAATATTGGCACAACTGACTTTGAGTTTCAAAGCAGAATTATTTTATGATTGCATTGTTTTAAATCCTATTCAGGGATGATTAACAGAGATTTTGTGGGAAACAAGTAACGGTTATAAATTAACTGTTGGAACAGAAGTTATCTTGATTGAAGAAATGTGAATCAATGTCGAGGCTCATTAATAACCCACAGGGAGTAAACTTTGAAACGATATGTGTGTAAACCTGTCATATTATCGTTTTATTTTTTTAAATGAGAAGACCCAAATGTCAGCTCTGGCACACTACTGGCACGCATGCAAACTGTAAAGAACACTTAAGAGAGTGAGCTGTTATGTTTCAGATTCTTAAAAAGAGTTTCAAATATTTCAACCTACAACATTTCGGAATTCAAATTTTGAGCGTATAAAGAAAGAAAATAATCACGAAGAAACGTACCAAATACGCACAATTATTTTTAAGAAAGAAAAGTGGATAAGAATATAAAAGTACTATCTTTGTGATATTTTTCCCCATGGTTGTGACAAGATAACTGGCAAAAGAAGTTGAGGAAGGAGTTTTTTTGTTGTTGTTTACAGTTTGTAGGTTCAGTCCACATGAGTGAGAGGTCATGGCCACAGGAACTGGGACAGCTGGTCTGTGCTGTGGGGTAGCACAGCAGGATCAACGCCCTCAGGGGGAGGTGATCAAAGAGCAGGCCAATCAGTTCATGTCAGAGAGAGTCCCTGTTCCCATTACTATGGAACCCACTTGGACACTGAACTGCCATGGGCTACATCTGTGCAGGGGTTCTAGGTTATCACCATGCATGGTCCTTGGTTGGAGTATCAGTCTCCAGAGACTTGTCTTCTAGATGTTTCTGATCCTGTCATGCTGGCAAACACACTAGCTATCCCAGCTGTAAAAGTGGGGCATTCTATGGGGACTCAGGCACGGGCTACTCTCCTTTCAGGGAGCAGCTTGTTGCCTCGGTCACTACATAGCAATGGCCACACAGGTGCAGCAATAGGCTCCTGCAGACAGCCAGACCTTTTCTGATTTCAGAAGGATACTTTGCTCAAAGTTATACCTTTCCCAAAGCAGTGCACACCCATGGCTTACGTAGCTGGGCATGTGAATGGGCTAGGCATTTGTCCTAGCATGTCCAGATTCTCACACTGAGGATCACGGTGGGAGGCACCAAGCTCAGTGTGAGCTTGCATCACAGCATCCCTTACTGATCTGCCCAGTCCTTCCTTCTTTTCCTTTCTCCCCTGGGGACAGAACCTCAAGGTCATATCTTTCTAAACATTCTATACCATAAACCCTCTCCTATCAAAACCAATGTGGGGTAGATATGTACAACCGCTGACAAATTGGTCATTAGGGGATCATAGCATATAAATTCAGATGATTGAATGATACAAAAAGCGAGGTCCTTATTATCTGTTTATCTTCTCCTCTATCTACCCACCCATACACATTCCCATTATGCTAATGTATCTATCTGTTATGACGTTCAGATTTTTTTTTTTTGAGACAGGGTCTCTATATGTAGCCCTGGTTATTCTCAGACTTACAGAGATATGTCTACCTCTGCCTCCTGAGTGCTGGGATTAAAGGTATGTGCCACTGTGTCCAGATCTGTTTTAAAATCTAAATATACCTCACTGGTCATGGAAGCCCAACCTTAACAGGCTGTAGATGTTCTACAGGGATGGCCCTAGATCACTTGGGGTTGGCCTTTGAATGCTGTGCCTGGCTCCTTGTCTCTAGTTTTGTTCTCTGATTTTCTATCCACTGTGGCATAGACATAGCTCTTCTACACCATGGACTGTTTCATCATGCCTTCCCCACCTTGGTAGAATGAAACTCTCCATAACTCTGGATGAGAAAAACCTTGCCTCCCTTAAGTTGTACTGTGGTTGCTGAGATGCAAAAGTAACAGTCTGTCTGTCCATCTGTGCATCCATCTGAAGAGAAAGTGTAAATTAAACAATAATCAAAACAGAAGAGACTGGCAGTATACCTTAGTGGTATAATATGTATGTAGCATGCATGAAGCCCTGCAGTCAATACCAGCATTGTAAAACAATCAACAGACTAACCATTTAACCAATAAAGTTCCCACTCAACCACCTGACCTAATCAACGAATAGGCAAAACAAGGAAACCCAGACATACTAGAACTTTGTAAATGGAAATGTTTGCTCTCTTTCCCTCCTTTCTTCCTCCCCCTCCACTGGGTATTAACATGCATGCATTTAACCTTGTGTAAAACAAAAGCTTCTTTAAAAATAATCATATCCTGATGGTTTGTTTGTTATTCTATGTTTGGTTCATATCCCTGGGAGACCTGTCCTTTTCTGAAGGGAAATGGAGAATAAGTGGATCTGGGTGAGATGTTGGGGAACACTGGGAGGAGTTGTGTGTGTGCGTGTGTGTGCGTGTGTGTGCGTGTGTGTGCGTGTGTGTGTGTGTGAACTGTGGTTGGGATGGATTGTGTGAAAGAAGAACAAATAATCATATTCAAGTATAAAATGTAGTAATAATTTTTAAGAGCGCTGCGTCTTCAGGGTAGAGGGGCTTTTTTTCTTCTCTCACTTGATGTATGTAAGTGTACTATAATTCTTATAATATACAACATGCTTCCTAGATATTGTGTGAGGTCTTGTAATCGTGTAAGTGACTAGTACCAAGTATATTACACAAAAACAATGTAGGATGGAGATAAAGCCACATGAACACAGCGCATCCAGGTTATGGTGAACTGAGTAAATTAGTTCAGATGTTCAGGACTTTGGATAGCATGACTCTCAACTCCGGATCTTTGTGAATAGTCTCACTGCAGTGGCAGGCAGACAGAGAGGCAGACAAATTCACCTTGGAGCTATTAGCACACTGGTTGCCAAAGACAACTGTGAATGTTTAGTGTAAGTAGTTTTCATGAAAATCACCAAGCAACCTTTTATTCTTTTCTTGGTTCCCACTGGCTTCAAGACTTTGTGAGTCTGGGATCTGCAGCTTTCTTCCCAGATCCTAGTTTCTGCATCAGTTTTGGTTCATCCATCTTTCAGTTCACTTCAGGCTGTGCAAAAGCAAATCCCTTCAGTCACATTGCTTTTTGGGTGTGGGATCTCAGTCTTCGCATGTTTCTGATTCCACATACATTATCTGGCCATGGGAAAATCTAACACTGTACAATAAAATATACACAAACCCCTCTTGCTGTCTCCTAACACCCAAATAGGAGCAGATCAAAGTATCATCTCTACCCATTATTTACCAGGCTAATGGTGTTTATCGTCAAAAAAAAACCACTTTACAAAATTAAATTTATAGACTTCCCAATTATTGCCACTGAAATATTTTGGCAAGCACACTTAAAAATATAAAAACATTATCCAGACAAAATAATGCTAGAAATGATACAGTCTGCAATGTACTCTGAATATAAATGAAATAATCAGTGTTTTTATTGTCTGATTAAAAATAATTTTAACAGTAGACAATAATCTAAAATGCAGTTGATGTTTTAAATGAAAGCTCCTCAACGCCTCTCACCCAGCCTGGCCTCCAGCCTCACTGGTTTTATTCTCATGTGCTTCTCTCAGTGTTACCAATTGCATTAGTATCTGTTATCAGCAGAATTAGATCCTCTTTATATTCCTAAGGATTCATCTGACCCTTGATACACAATAGGGAGGCTGAAGGTTGATTGTTTTCTTGGATTGCTCTCCAGTTATTTATTTACTGACTGACTGACATGATCTCTCACAGGTCTTACGCTCATTGATTCAGCTGGATTGTTTGGCCAATGAGCCTTCACTCTTTTCTTTGCCACTTACCTCTCGTCCCAATGTTGGACTTGCAGATGTGTGTCACTATGCCTGTCTTTTTATGGTGATGGGGATTTGAACTCAGCTCCTCATCCTTGTTTGGCAGGCATTTTACTAAACAATCCATCTCCCCAGATTCCCTCTATCAGGTTTTTTTTTTTTTTTTTTTTTTACTGAAAAGTACTTCACTATATTCTAATTTAATTTCTTCTTACTGTGATAAGAGAAGATGGATATACTTTTCTTAAGGGGAAGAATCAAATTAACATATATAGTTTCTATTATGATTATAATACTAAGAAGAGAAAGACTTGATGAGTTTATTGACTGCAAAAACTGTGTTTAGATAAAGGAAATGATTTATCACCAGCCATGCCTAATGAAGTAATCAATTCACTTATTATTCTAATTATTTTTCTCAAGAGCAATGGAGGGAGAAGAGAATAGAATTTTCTGGTTAGTAAGGAGGAGAGGAAGAAGGTACCTTTTCCTCTGTAAATGAGACCTCCACAGACAAAAGGGTGCTGCCTATTTATTTACTGTGACATCCGTGCTCATCAGGTCTAGCTGTCCTGATTGACTGCATGACGGGCACATGATACCTTTCAGCCACTTGACTGATGACATGAACAGAACTTTACATTACTCAGAAGAAACTGGAAAGAAGAGGACATTTCTTTCAAAGGAGAAGGTATAGAAAACCCATCCCCTGTTCTCTATATTTGCACAAGCCTAGCTTTCACTTTGGTAATGTATCTGTACTCAGTCTTCTTTTACAAACTCATATAGATTCAATTCACTCTCCATGAATCTTCTTTCAATCATTCATTACCATTGTTTATAATTTATAGCTTTTAATTTTTGCTTCCTGGATGAATGCTCTGGCTTCTCCTGACCTTTATATGCCACTAAATGCTGAGTTGAATCACTCCATCACGGGGAAAAAACCTAACAGTGGTGGCAAAGTGTTTTGAGTGAAAATTCTGTCTTTCCCTAGAAGTCTGTGAGGACTACCAAAAGCATCCTTCTCTTATTTCAAGCAATCAATAATTAATGAATAATTCCAGCTTTAGCTCTATGTCCTGCACATGTTGGTTTTACTTATCCAGATTTACAGCTTGACCAATGAAAGGATAAGTTAAATTAATATGTTTACTAATATTGGGAGGTATAAGTGCTCGTGTGTGTTTTGGCATCCATGCTTATGTTTGTATGTGTGGAGGGCACAGTTGTCTTCTTCATTCTTCATCTTGATTTTTTCTTTTGTTGAAAATAGATTTTTTCCATATAATACATTCCTGATTACAGTTTTTTCTTCTTCTGATCCACCTCCCCTCCTCAACCATCCAGATCTACCTCTTTTCTCTCTCTCCTAGAAAACAAATATTATTCTAAAGGGATAATAATAAAATGTAACATAATAACATAAAACAAGACAAACCCATTGGAATAAGACAAAACAAACAGAAGAATAAAAGCCCAAGAAAAGGCACAAGAAATGTAGATACAGAGACCCGCTTGTTCACATACTCGGGAATCCCATGAAGATACAAAACCATAAACCATAGTATATACACACAGAACATGTAGGGTAAAAGAGAGGATAAAATAGAAACGAGAGAGAGAGAGACAGACAGAGAGAGAGAGAGAGAGAGAGAGAGAGAGAGAGAGAGAGAGAGAGAGAGAGAGAGAGAGAGAGAGCCCTGATTCGACATTATAAGACAAGGAACCTCTAAAAGTGCCATTTAATCCTTTGTCCCAACTCCTCCACAAGATTCCCCAAGCTTCACCTAATATTTGACTGTGGGTCTCAGCATCTGTTTTGATCTGCAGCTAGACGAAGCTTCTCAGAGGACAGTTACTCTAGCCCCCTGTTTGCAAGCATAGCAGAGTATCATTAATAGTGTCAGAGGTTGACTCTCTCTCATGGGTTGGGTCTCAGGTTGGGCCAGTTCTTGGTTGGCCATTCCCTTAATCTCTGTTCTATCTTTATCCATGCACATCTTGTAGGAGGGGTAAATTTTAGGTCGAAGGTTTTGTAGGTGGGTTGGTGTCTTTCTCCTTCAGGGCACAAGAACTCTACAAGAACACCAACAGAGTCAACTAAGTTAAGCCTATGGGGAATACAGAGACTGAAGCATCAACAAAAGAGCATGCATCAACTGGACCTAGCCCTTGATGGGCAGGTGGTCTTCATGTGTGTCTCCTAGCAAGTGGAGAAGGGGACTGTCTCTGACATGGACTTTATTGTCAATTTTTGCATCACTTCCCCTGACTGGACTGTCTTGTCTGGCCTCAGTGGAAAAGGATGTGCTTAGTCCTGATATGATGTGCTGGGGTATGTTAGTCTGGGGTGGGGGTGCGGGGCTCTCCTTTTCTGAGGAGAAGGGGGGAGGGGAAAGCTAGAAGAGGGTGGGAGGGCGGGACTGGGAGGAGAAGAGGGAGGGAGCTTTAATCAGGACATAAAGTGAAAAAAATTAAAACATCAGTATAAGAAAAGTGCTATTTAATTCATTTTCTATTGGCTACCTCCTGCTGGGCATGTAGTCTACTCTTAAGAGTGGTTTGCTTCTCCAGTGGGACTCCCTTGATAAAAAGTAAATTTTCATTTGCATAAAGGTATCTTTTGGAGAAAGTGTCTAGGTTAGTGATGGGGGCATGGGTCCACTTCTCTGGGGCATATGTCCGATTCTCATTTCAGCCCTAGAACCCTAGTTCAGGACCTATGAATGTTGTCTCAGTCTCTGTGAGTTAATATGTGCAATGGTCCTGTTGTGTTTAGAAGGATTGTTTTTCCTGGCATCCTCCATCCCCTTTGACTTTTGTAGTCTTTTTCTATCTTCTTCAGGAGGGTTTCCTGATCCCTTAGGGAAGGGATTTGATGGAGACATCTCAATAAGGGCTGAGTGTTTCAAGGTCTGTTTTTCTCTGCATACTGTCTAGCCATGGATTTCTATGTTTATTCCATATATTTCATCAGCTTCTCTGATGATGGTTGAGTAAGATACTGATCTATCAGTCTAGTAATATGTCATTAGGAGTCATTTTCTTTTGTGCCATGTTCCTTCAGTAGAATAGCAGTATTTTGTATTACTCTAGGTTGCTCCGATTTTTGGTCACACAAGCAGCATGGAGTATGGGTGGAGTAGGCTTTACGACAAATCAGATATTGTTTGATTAATCCCACAAGATTTGTGCCACCATTTCACAAGCATATCTTGCAGACAGGACACTGTTGTAGATCAGAGGGTTTGTAGCCGGGTTGGTGTTTGTGTTTCCCTTTTGGAAGTGAGCAGAGTACCTTTGGGTGCCAAGAACACTAGTCATTGGCATGAAGGGTTTAGGTAGGCACCTGCTCAACTTTTCCATGTTCAATGAATTGGGCAGGTGCTTTCTTCAGCAATAGGACCTTGCTGTCAGTTTGTGGAGAGCAACATGTAGCCTTGGCAACAGCCTGGGTTGTTTGGAGGTTCCCATGGGACCCCTTTGGTCAAAAATTCAGTTATAACCCATTTTCAGTGCTGGAATTTTCAGTTGATAGCAAAAGATGATGAGCTGGGGCTCTGTTTTTTTTTTCCTGTTATTTGATGGTTCCATTTATATCACCTTCATCTCTCTCTTTCTCTCTCATCTATCTATCTATCTATCTATCTATCTATCTATCTATCTATCTATCTATCTATCTATCCATCCATCCTTCCTTCCTTCCCATCCTTTCCTATCTATCGTATCGTATCGTATCGTATCGTATCGTATCGTATCGTATCGTATCCTATCCTATCCTATCCTATCCTATCCTATGCTATCCACTGAGGGTGTTCCTATCTTTGCCTCCCCAGTGTTAAACTTATAAGTGTTGCACTTGTACTGCTGCACTTATCTCTTTACATGGAATCCGGGGAACTGAAACCACTCCTTTTGTTTCCACGGTAAACACAATATTAAAACAACAGTCTTTTATTTTATGTGCGTACATGTTTGGCCTGCTTGTATGTATGTGCACCATGTGCATGCCTGGCGATTACAGAGATCAGAGGAATTGCTGAATCTTTTTGTAATGAGGGGTAGCTAGATGGATGGTGGGGGGCTTCTTTGAGGAACAGAATCTGGGTCTTCTGAAGAAGCGATCAGTACTAACCACTCATCAATTTCTTCAAACACCCCTTTATTTTAACTACTTGTTGCATAAACTATTTCACATTTCTCATGTTAAAAGGCATGTTAAACTTGTTTGGTTTAATATCGTAAGTTAACTTTTACTGTCACAAGTTAAAAAAAAAATCACAATTTGCAGGTTGCAGTTCTACTCCTGGAGTCTCTGCTACCTTAGGCATCGATGTGGGAGCACAGCCAGTCCACGAGGAACATGGGCAATGCAAGGAGACGCAGGGTCAAAATATAAAGCCGCGGTTTAACACATTAGTGATTTCTGTAGTGTCCTGATATCATTCTAGCAAATAGAATGTTATTTTCAAGTAAAACTTATAGCTGAAATCTATGTCACCAAGTTGTTGCAGAAGAACTCCAAAACGTTTTCTTATCTTTTGAAATATCTCTGAACTGTGTCTTCAAAGCTGTCCTGCTGAAGGGCAGCTGGGGCTCTGGCACACGTGCATGACATTATTCAAGATCGTATGGAGGTATATCCTTTGAATACCACCATTTGGGTGGCAGAAGCAAGTGGATCTCAGAGTGTGAGGCCAGCTTGGTTTACACAGTTTCAGGCCAGCAAGGGGACCTTGGATCAAAAGAGAACACAATAAGTAGATTACTATTGTTTTTTTAATATTTATTGTTTTATTTATTACAATTTATTTACTTTGTATCCCGGCTGTAGCTCCCTCCCTCATCCCCTCCCAATCTCACTCTCCCTCTTCTCCTACTATGCCCTTTCCCTAGTCTACTGCTAGAGGAGGTTCTCCTCCCCTTCTATCTGACCCTAGCCTATCAGGTCTCATCAGGACTGGCTGCATTGTCCTCCTCTGTGGCCTGGCAATGCTGCACCTCCCCAGCCCCCAGGGCATGGTGATCAGAGAGCCTGCCACTGAGTTCATGCCAGAAACAGACCCACCTCCTCTTGCTAGAGAACCCACTTGGAGACTGAATCTACAGGCTACTTCTGAGCAGGAGTTCTAGGTTATCTCCATGAATGGTATCAGTCTCAGAAAAGACCCCTGGGCCCAGATTTCTTGGTTCTGTTGTTCTCCTTGTGGATCTCCTGTACCCTCCAGGTCTTTCATCTACCCCTTCTTTCCTAAGATTCCCTGCACTCTGCCCAAAGTTTGGCTATGAGTCTCAGCATCTGCTTTGATACCCTGCTGGGTAGAGTCTTTCAGAGGTCCTCTGTGGTAGGCTCCTGTCCTGTTCTCTGTTTTCTGCCTCTTCCCATGTCTATTTCCTTTGCCTTTCTGAATGAGGATTGATCATCTTAACCAGGGTTCTCCTTCTTGCTTAGCTTCTTTAGGTGTGCAGATTTTAGTATGTTTATCTTATTTATGTGCATTGGTACATGTTTTTGTGAAGATGTCAGATCTTGTAGTTACAGATAGCTTTGAGCTGCCACACGGGCATGGGTGCTGGGATTTGAACCTGGGTCCTTTGGAAGAGCAATCAGTGCTTTCAACCACTGAGCCATCTCTCCAGCCCCTGTTTATCTTACATTGCATAACTAATATCCAACTATAAGTGAGTATATACCATGTGTGTCTTTCTGCTTCTGGGATACCTCACTCAGGATGATCTTTTTTAGTTCCCACCATTTGCCTGCAAATTTTGTGATTTCCTTGTTTTTAATTGCTCAGTAGTATTCCATTGTGTAAATGTACCACAATTTCTGTACCCTTTTCTCAGTGGAGGGACATCTAGATTGTGTCCAGATTCTGCCTATTATGAATAAAGCTGCTATGAGCATGGTTGAGCAAATGTCCTTGTTGAGTATTTGAACATATTTTGGGTATATGCCTAGGAGCGGTATAGCTGGGTCTTGAGGTAGCACTATTCCTAATTGTCTGAGAAAGCACCAGATTGATTTCCAGAGTGGTTGTACAAGTTTACATTCCCACCAGCAATGGAGAAGGATTCCCCTTTCTCCACATCCTCTCCAGCATATATTGTCACTTGAGTTTTTGTTCTTAGCCATTTTGATGGGTATAAGGTGAAATCTCAGGGTTGTTTTGCATTTCTCTGATGACTAAGGATGTTGAGCATTTCTTTGTTTCTCTGCCATTTGATATTCCTCTATTGAGAATTCTCTGTTTAGCTCTATACCCCATTTTTAAACTGGATTACTTGATTTGTTGCAATTTAACTTCTTGAATTCTTTACATATTCTGAATATGTGCCCTCTGTCAGATATCGGGTTGGTGAAGATCCTTTCCCAGTCTGTAGGTTGTCATTTTGTTCTGATGACAGTGTCCTTTGCTTTATAGAAGCTGTTCAGTTTCATGTTCAGGAAGTTGTCTGCTGTGCCAATGAGTTCAAGGCTTTTCCCCACTTTTTTTTCTAACAGATTTAGTGTATCTGGTTTCATGTTGAGGTCTTTGATCCACTTGGACTTTACTTTTGTACAGGGTGATCTCAAATCTATGCTAATCCTGTTTTTCGAGGTACTATTGTTTTCTGAATCTATTCTTTATGTACAATAATAGAAAAAAAGCTTTGAATGACACAATATCTGTTTTCCTGACCTCCTGTATTCTCATTGCCATCGCAAAGGTTTGTGCTATAATTATGATACACTACTTAGTACTAGGAATTTTTTCTAGCCACTCAGTCCTTTGGATTCCACTTAATTCTACTATCTGTTTACATGAACCAGAAAATTGGAAAACATTTATATTCTTATCTTTTATCTTTTCCTAGAACCAAATTCTGTTTCCTAAATAATTTTCTTTACTTTTTACTGAGGCATCATATTTTAGAGCTTCATAATCTTTTTTACAAAAATTATTGAAAAAGCCTGTGATTCATCTTCTTTCCTTTCTCTTTTATTCTCATACACACTGGTGGCAGTATGATCAATAAAAAAATCTGAATTCGATTATGGTCCTGGATAAAACCCATCAAAGGATTTCTAAGGTACATAAAATAGAGTCAATACTTTTAACTGTGACTTAACAGAGCTTATAAATATTGAATGGCCAGCAATCCTAGGATCCACTCTCATGATTTTCATTTCTCTCCTTCTACTTAAGAAATTGTGAGTTTTGTGGTCGTTAGAAGATGGCATCTTAATTCATCCCATCAAGCATCACTTATTCTTTGTGTCAAAACCAGCAGAAACTTTGGGATGGGATGAGCTGAAGTCCCATCAAGACGGTTTGTGTATGATCAGTAGAATCATACCTCAGGTTTCGGACCCAGTTAATTCAAGCACCCTTCTCTTTGGAGGCTACTGCATGTCTTTGTGGTTGGTAATGTTTAGATGGAACTTTCTTTAGGGATTAGTCTCAGCGAAAGAGGCACAACCTACCTCCATGGACTCATGATTTTGGGACATAAAGGCTGATCCATCTTTCTCAATGTGAAGTTATTCTGAAGGACTAGTCTTTCTTCAGATTCTTACAAGAGTAATGAAATCTGGGCTTTACCTGAACCACAACCAAACTCCTGCTTAGCTTCATACTGCTTTTAATATCCTCCTTAGATACGTTCCAAGGAAGAATGCTCTCACATCTTTACACACATCTTTCTCTACAGGTGTGCCTATGTTTTAATGCACTTGGTCCATAGCCTTAGGAAAACACAGGCTAGAGGAGGGAAGGACCTATGACAGAGATGTAAATCGAATTAATTAATAAAAAAAGAAAACAGGGATTCAAAGTACCCAACCTGTGATTGAGATAAAAATAAATAAATTTAAAAAAAAAAAAAAAAAAAAAAAAAGAAAACAGAGTCTAACTACTATGCCTTCTAAAAGGTGGATGGGCTTTGAAACTGATTCTAAAACCTATATGTATAATATCTGGGTATTGTAATTTAAAAACTAAAACACTAGTGAATTACAAAAACAAACAAAAATCCTTCCATTTACCCTCCAGCCCCTTCTCTCAGAAATTTTATAAATTTAATTAGGGCCCATGTGTTGTTTTAGACATTAGCTGTTATGGTCATCCTGTGCTTTGCATCACCTTATACATGTAGAAGAAATTTGTGCTTGTAAATACTATTTGGCGACTTTTAAATTAATTTTAAGTATTTCTACTCCACCCACACCCATATTTATGTGGCCGGCATGTGCTTTCAATTGCTGCATGAAGAGAGCAGGGAGAATGTTGCTTTCAATGAATGCCAGACAGCTGCTGTCTCCGTACATTTATAACTTGCAAGGCATTTTTCTAGCTATGGGGTAGATAGTTGTAAACACAGAAGACAAGTTTCCTTCGTTTTTGAAATTATGTATGAGCACATTTAACAGACTTTCCTGAGACATCTGGTGGGGATGTAGTCATGTACAATCAGTACTTTTGTATTTCGATACCTAAAAACTTCCAAAGGGTTGTGAATGAGAAGTAAAGATCAAGGCTAGTTTTAGAAAAACAACAACAAATCAGGCCAAACTCTGTAAACCCAAACAACATGGAAAACATTTAAAGTAGAGTGGAGCTCAAGTATTATAAAAGAGCATTTGCTGCACAATCATGAGGCTCCGAGTTCCGGTACCAGCATCCACGTGAAAAAAAAAAAACAAAAACAAAAACATTGGGTGTGGTCCTGAATAAGCAAAAATTTGGGTGAACGGAGACAAGAAAATTGATAGAGTTTCCTCTCCTACTGGAAGAACCCAAGCTCCATGTTTATCCTAATAGAATAAGGTAGAGAATGATAAAAAAAAAAAAAAAGGTCACCTGATAGTCTATCTAACATCCTCACCCAAGAGGAAGTGTCTGTGCACATGTTCGTTTGCATATGTGTATGTAAACTACATACATCCACAAATATCAATACAGAAAACAGTAGCAGAGCAATTGTGTAGGGTGAAACATAAAAGGCTCAATCAGAGACAGCCAATACAGTGTCTCTCTGCGTGAGCTGCAAAACAGCTCTACAGTGAGTGACCTCCCACTCCACATAGATACTCACAACTAAAAACTCCACATTTGTGACTCAGAGAAGGAGCCATGTAGGGTTAAGGTCTGACCTTAGTAAGATGGCCTTGATTAGCAGAAGAAACTTCCTTGAATGATGACGGACTATCGATTCACACCCTGAGGGCTTTCATCTACTTAGAAAAGATGTCTCACAGCTTGCCCCTTAGTGGAAGTGCTCAGTGATACCTCTTTGGTCCTAAGAGGCATCTTATGTCCAGTGGCCAGAGTCATTAGAGGTTAGGAGAATTATCTGAGATTTCCTCTTTATGATTCAAGGAAAGATTGTGGGCAATTGCTAATGCATTTTGTTGTTTCTGAATTAATTTCCTTCACCAATGGAAAGGTCAATAAAGAAAGATGAGATGGGAAGGGAGAAAGTGTTGTAATTTTATTTTTCTCGAAAATTAATTTAATAAAAGGAAAATTGAGAAGAAATTCACCAGGCACTTCAATGCAGATCACACTACTTTACTGGATTTATTGAGTTGTTTGTGTTTAAGACGTTAAGGGATAAGGTTGATGTCAGTATTGTAGATTTGGCCTTACTGTCTGTGGCTTGGAGTCCTATTGATCCTATCTTCAATTAATTGCTATAAGAGATACATCAAGCAAGGAAGAGCATTACGGTTTCCATCCAGAAGGATGTACCTCTTTGAGAAAGGGCTGAGACAGTACATGCAGGCCCCTTTCTTCCCCTGTGACTTGTTCCCAGGAATGCTATAAAAGGAAAGGAGGAAACTCGACACTGTTATCAGCAGAGGACATTTTCTGAGGGGTGGTTAACAGGGATATCACTGCTCAGAAATCTTCCCTGGGCTTCAATGATCAAACGTCGTCAGTCGCAGGAGAAATGTCTACACCCGAGGAACGAATCGCACATAGATAGAGGTACAAGGCTCCAGATGGCAAAAGTCTCTGGACAGACACTTTCAATGAGAAAGGCAATCAGAAAGGCGATAGAATAGCAACAGGCTGAGGCAGAGAAGAGTCCGAACGAGTCACCAATCTTCTATGCTTTCCTCTCTGGCTGAAAAGTTACAGAAGACCGAGGGTACTTGTCCAGTAATGGTTGTGTCTGTTCTTTACGAGAGGACGCAGAGACACAACAGGATTTCCAGAAGCTGAAACAAGCTTGTGTTGACTCCAGAGGCATTGCGATGGGTGCCAGCAAGGCATGCAGGCCTCTCCTAGCGCCAGTGTTAAGGGTCATTTTTGTCCCATCATCCTCTTGCTTCTGATCTGAGCTGTGCTGGGGATTTGAACGAAAAAGCCGTATGTGGGGAGTTGATATGTAAGAAGAGCTCTCAAATTGTTGTCCATCCCTCTCCCCCCTTTTTAATTCTCCAAATACTAGTTTTTGTTCCAAAAATAAAGAGAATGAACCTAGAATACAACGTCTCAACTGTAACAGGGAACCTTTATATGTAGAGCCTAGATTTATATTCTGCAATGTCATTATATATATTTAACTTTTTGTTCTTTTCAATTTTTTATATTAATTACAGTTTATTTACTTTTTATCTCAGCTGTAGTACCCCCCCCCCCCTTTCTTCCAAATCCCACCTTTTCTCCCTCATTTCCTCCCATTCCCCTCTCCGAGTCCACTGATAGGGACTCCTCCCCTTCATTCTGACTTTAGCCTATCAGGTCTCAACAGGACTGGCTGCATTGTCTTCCTCTGTGGCCTGGCAAGGCTGCTCCCCCCTCAGGAGGGGGTGGTCAAAGAGCCTGCCACTGAGTTCATGTCAGAGACAGTCCATGTTCCTCTTACTAGGGAACCAACTTGGATACTGAACTGCCATGGGCTACATCTGAGCAGGGGTTCTAGGTTATATCCATGAATGGTTCTTGGTTGGAGTATCACAGAAAAGAGACTGTGCCCAGATATTTTGGTTCTGTTGCTCTCCTTGTGGAGCTCCTGTCCTCTCCAGGTCTTACTATCTCCCCCTTCTTTTATATGATTCCTTGGAGAGGAGGTGGAGAAAAGGGAACCCTCCTCTATTGCTGGTGGGAAGGTAAACTTGTACAACCACTTAATCTGTTGCTTTCTCAGACAATTAGAAATACTGTTTCCTCAAGATCCAGCTATAGCACACCTAGGCATATATCCAAAATATGCTCAAGTATACAACAAGGACATTTGTTCAACCATGTTTGTAGCAGCTTTATTTGTTGTAGTCAGAATCTGCAAACAACCCAGATGTCCCTCAACAGAAGAGTTTTTCTTTGACATGATGGTTTTCAAAATCACTTGTTCTATTGCCTCAAGACATACTTCCTATTTCAAAAAAACTTAATTCCATACTACTGAGCAATTAAAAACAAGGAAATCATGAAATTTGCAGGCAAATGGTGGGATCTAGAAAAGATCATCCTGAGTGAGGTATCCCAGAAGCAGAAAAACACACACAGTATATATTCACTTATAAGAGGATATTAGATGTATAATATAGGATAAATGTACTAAAATCTGTACACTTACGGAAGCGAATCAAGAGGGACCCTGGCTAAGATGCTCAGTTCTCACTCAGAAAGACAAATGGGATGGACATTGAAAGAAGGAGAAATTAGGAAACAAGACAGGAGCCTACCACTGAGGGACTCTGAAAGACTCTACCCAGCAGGTAGAGACTGCAGATGCTGAGACTCAGAGCCAAACTTTAGACAGAGTGCATGGAATCTTATTTAACTTTTTAAAAAAAAAGACAATGGAAATCCCAAGTGGATAAAACATGGCCTCATTTATTTAATGGCACTTTAGTTGTTTTAACTTTGTTTCTGAGTGAACAGCTGGTCCTTGTTTCCAGCTTGCTGGCACTGCTTGTCCTTCTGCATCTCCAGCACCTGCTTACCTTTTGGTTAAACTAATAATCTGGTTTGGGACATGGTTGGCATGTGCTGCCGGACCTTCCTTCCCACCCCCAAAAGTGATACATCAAGACAGTTTGATCAGCCACTTCGGGTCCAATTAAATAGAATAGCTGATGGAAGCTACACATGTAATATTTTGTGGAAAGTCGGTATGAGGGTAAGTGGTAGGTGTTAGTGGGAGACCCTTCTCCAGGGAATATGTCTGTATGTTTTGCAAGGAGAGATACTGGCTGTCCTTATACCAAAGAGCCTTTGCAATGATCTTTGTACAATGTGTAATATTGAAGGTGGGGGATAGTGCCTCCTACTAGAACAAAAGATGAGCATACTTGCTCACAGTATAACAGTACAATAACTTCCACAAGAAAGAGCTCCCAGATTACAGTTCATTATGAAAGCTTTGGTTCCTTATTCTCAGCGTGCCTGTTTTATAACACAGGCTACTGTGTGTACATGTGCCATCTCATTCTCTCAGAATGGCCCTTTGAGGGAGGAGGCTCAGGATTCCAATATAAAAGTGCTGCAACAGTTATTTGTCAACTTGACAGTGAGGGGCTGTCTGTATCGTGTTGGCATCTGAGCATGTTTATGAGGGATTCTCCTCACTGGGTTAGTTGAGGTGGGGAGACCGACTTTGCCTGTGAGGTACAGAACCAGTTGAAACCCAGTGACTTGCAGTTATTCATTATGCCTTTGCTGGAGATCAGTGGTTCTCAACCTGTGGCTCATGACCCAGTTAGGGGGTCACACAACCCTTTCCCAGGGGTTGCCACATATTAAATATCCTGCATATTACAATTCATAACAGCAGCAAAGTTACAGTTATGAAGAAACATGGAACTAATTTTATGGTTAGGGGTCACAAACATGAGGAACTGTGTTAAAGGGTCACACCATTAGAAAGGTTGAGAACAAGGGCTCTAGACTATGTTTGTGGTTAGTAGCTTTCGGTTTCTGCTTTGAAATCTCTGCAATGAAGGACTGTACGCTCATATTGTAAGCCGAACAAATCCTTTCTACTGTAAAGTTGCTTTTGTCAGGATGTTTTTATCTCAGCAATAGGAAAGGAAAGGAAAGGAAAGGAAAGGAAAGGAAAGGAAAGGAAAGGCCGACAAATACTGACAACCTGCTACTGTTGCTGCCGTTTGTACTACACTGTTGCTTTTTGCTCTAAATATTTTGTTTCTTTATTTAATTCTTCTTGGTACTTACTAACCCTCTGTGAGATGCATAGCTGGTAAAGTTGTTTTCCAGTTCTGGAGGCTGCATCTTCACTCAAGTGATGGTGATCTTTGCTGTACAGAAACTTTTAGTCCCATGGGATCCCATTTACTTAGTTGTTGGTCTTAATGCCAGTGTTACTGGGATCATGCTCAGAGAGTCCTGTCCCTTATCAACAAGTTTGGGCATCTTCCCTAACTTCTCCTTTATCACAGTTAGGGTATCAGGTTTTGTATGGTTTACTATAATTCATAAAATGACAATAAGTGATTGTTTTAGAGTATAAAGTGAATAAAATATTAGCTTCCACCCCGCCCCCAGCTCTTTCTAACTTTGTTGGCTGTGAAGGAAAGTATTTGAGTCATAGAAGATACTTATGCAATATTTTTAAATCATAAATTCAAATATTGAAAGGTTGGGGCTAGAAATATGCCTCAGCAGTTAAAAGCACTTATTGGTCTTGCAGAGAACCTGGGTTCATTTCCTAGCAACCACATGACAGCAAGTATTAACTACAGGTCATGAAGGCACCAGATACAAGTGTGGTGTACATACATACATGCAGGCAAAACACTCATGCACATAAAATAAATAAATATAAATAAATACTCAAAACATATTGATTAAACTCAAGGCAGATGAGAAAGCAAAGGCCCAGAAGTAAAGACAGTCCTCCGTTGTTCACATAAAGAAATTAATGCCTATTACCCAAAAGAAGAAGGGACAAAGATTGAGGGAATGTCCAACCAATAATTAGCTCAACCTGACACCCACCTTACGATAGAGAGCAGCCCCTGACACTATGAATTATGCTCTGTTATGCTTGCAGATAGAAACCTAACTTGACTGTTCTCTGGGATGTTCCATCCAGCAGCAGATTGAGACAGATGCTGGGACTTGCAGCCAAGAATGAGATGAAACTCCAGGGGTGCTATGGAAGTGTTGGAAGAAAGATGGAAGGACCAGAGGAGACAGGAATCCCACAAGAACACCAACAGAGACAACTCACCCAGTCCCATGGGGGCTTACAAAAACTGAGCCATCAACTAAGGAGTGTGCATGGTCTGGACCTAGGCCTCCTATACATATGTGGCCTATGGGTGACTTGGTCCTCATGTGGGTCACCTGGCATGTGGTGGGGGAGGGGGAATGTTTCTAACAAAGACTCTATTGCCTTCTTTTGGATCACTTCCCCCTGGTGGGCTGCCTTGCCTGGCCTCAGGCGATAGATGAGGATATGCTTAGTCCTCATGTGGCTTGATATGCTGGGGAAGGTTGGTACAGAGGGAGGGAGGCTTCCCTCTTCTGGAGGGAAAGGGGGAGGGGAAGGGGGAAGAAGAAAGGGGGGACTGTGTAGAAAAGAGGGAGGGGGCACCTTTGGGATGTAAAGTAAATAAACTGAAATTTAAGAAAGTAGAGGATGAGGAGAAGAGAAAAGGAAAACAGCTACAACAGACACACAGGCCTTCTTAGACACTCAAAGAAATAAATGCAAGAAGCAAAAAAAAAAAGGTATAAGTCATTCTTAAATATAAAAGATGTCAGTTATACCCACATAAAAATGAAGAAAATAAAGTAAGATAGGAAAATACTATTAGATATACATACACTTCCTTATGCAAAGTCCTTGACTTAATTTAATTTGGAGATACAGTATTGCTCAGATTTTCAAAGGGCAAAATGATATATAGATTATGTATAGTTAAGCACTTCCTCGAGGTATGGAGCACCCCTTGTAATTGAACACACTTATAGTTCAGTAGCCATTTTTCTTTTGTGAATTGGGATAAAGACAGTATAATTAGCTTCAGAACATGTTGGTTTCATTTTCACTGGACTGTCAAATTTTAGAGATGTTTCTATGTTAAAATTGTAGATAAGGAAATCTGGGCTCTAACAATATGATTATCAATCACATCAAACAAATAAATAGGCTATTAAAATTCAAAATTGTAATACATATGATTACGTATGTATAATATATACATAATATAAATAAATGACAGTAAAACATAGTATAATGGTAGCAAGTTCTGCAATTAAATATATTTTATGTTCAGATATCATAATATATTATTCATATATTAAATCAAAAATTAACTTTAAAAATTCAAATATTAAGAACAGAGTATATTCTCTGATAATGCAATCAAAGCATGCAATAAGTTGAAAGCTAGAAAAGAAAAAAGAGAATACTGGAAATTTTAAAATGGTAGCACTAAGCAACTCTTGAGCCATAGAGAAAAGTTCTAATGAAAATACTGTCAGAATGTCTTCAATTTGCATTCCCTCAGCCTGAGAGCAAGGACAAGAAAAAGGTAGTAAGCTACACAAGAGCTCAGTCTGAGAAGTCTGAGAGAGAGAGAGAGAGAGAGAGAGAGAGAGAGAGAGAGAGAGAGAGAGAGAACCATCAGAAGACAGGGGAGAAGAAAAAGTAAACTGGACCTTCTCATTGGAAGAGTGAGATTGGGAGGGGACCAGGGAGGCAGCTAAGGCTGGGATAAAAAGTGAATAAATTGTAATAATAAAAAATAAATAATTAAAAATACAAAGTAGACACATGACAAAGAAAGAGCACATCACTACTTAATTAAAACATTATGCTGCTAAACTCCATGTTTGAAAATGAATGAACTGGAGAGAGAAAACACATACTACCTATTACACAGGGAAATTCTATTCAGTGTTCTGCAGAAGTATCCTGCTAGCTGTCCTGTAGAAATGATGCAGAAAGGATTTTGCTTGGTCTGTGGGCCAGCAGCTTTGCAGCCTCCGCTTAGGTACCATGTGATATAAGACAAGACAGGGGAAGGACAATTACAGGCCCTTGGATAGTCATTCCCTTACACATACACAGTGTGACTCATGTAAGCACCACATACAAGTACCCTCACCATACAGAGCGATTTTCAAGCAAACTGTAATAATTCCCAATAAATACAATGTACAAGCATGTACTGCCTAAATGTAGGCAACCAACCATAAGCGATTTCAACTAACTTCCTGTTGGGGGAGGGGCTGGAAGAGTAGGAGCAAGAGAGTGAGGACTAGATATTATCAAAAGGTATCAAAACAAAACGACAGCCTACAGACTGGGAAAGGATCTTTACCAATCCTACATCTGACAGAGGGCTAATATCCAGTATATATAAAAAACTCAAGAAGTTAAAAAGCAACAAATCAAGTAATCCAATTAAAAATGGGGTATAGAGCTAAAAAGAGAACTCTCTGTAGAGGATTGTAGAATGGCAGAAAAACACTTAAGAAATGCCTAACGTCCTTAGCCATC
>CM053756.1:40665741-40699480 GCA_028658305.1 Pachyuromys duprasi | reverse complement strand
CAATCATATGAATAAAAGGGGAGTTAGTAAGACTTGGGGAGAACAAGAGCTCCACAAAGACCAAATAGATCAGGGCACAGAGGTCTTTTACGAGACTGTTTCTCCAACCAAGGACCATGTATGGATATAACCTAGAACCCCTGCTCGGATGTGGCCTATGGTAGCTCAGTATCCAACTGAGTACCCTAGTAAGGGGAACAGGGACTATTTCTGTCATGAACTCAATGACTGGCTCTTCAACCCTCCCCCCCTCAGGAGGAACAGCCTAGCTAGATCCCAGAAGAGGACATTGCAGCCAGCCATGAAGAGACAAGATAAACTAGGGTCAGATGGAAGGGGAGGAGGTCCTCCCCCATCAGTGGACTTGGAGGGGGGTAGGGAGGAAAAGAGGGTAGGCTGGGGAGAGTGGGAGGGGGCTACGGCTGGGATACAAAGTACATAACCTGTGATTAATATAAAAATAAATAAATTACATTTTAAAAGAAAGGTATTATATACGTGTATGAAATTCTGAGACAGTAAATCAGTTTTTTTGAAATTAAATGTCAAATATGTTAAGAACAATATCAAATATTCTCCTCCCATCTTTTCTTAGGCCCGTGGAACTGGTGTTTTATTAGTACTAATGAACTCTTCTCCAACCCTGTGAGGTCTGTCAAAGTAGTTTGAATCTGTTGTGCAATTGCTAAAACTTAAGAGCGGCTGTTCTAGACACTTCTATATTAGAAAATAGTGAATAATAATTGCATTTCAAAACTGAGCAGCCTTATCTGAAACACCTCAGCGTGCTGTTTTGTTTGCCTGCTGCAGGATTAGTCTTGCAAACAATTGGTGCATACCTTCTGATTTGGTGATCAATAAATTTTAAGAGAAAAAACAATGCTACTGACAACTCAGGGTCTTCATTTATCAGATGATTGTGAGGTAGTGTGGGTATTAATTTTGATTCCGTACTTTCAGACTGGCTAGGGCAGAATCAATTTGATTTAAAAGGCATGAATAAATCTTAATTTTTTGTTAAGATTTATACCCAACCCATAATAAACACAGATAAATGGTTTGGGAGCCAACAACCTGCATCAATTTGGACCCAGCAAAGTTAAATTCTAGCCTGAAATTAAGTTTGTGGTGACACAGTGGATGCAACCAGAGACTCTGACAGTATAGGTCAGTTTCTGGCTGAATCGGACGGCATAGACAGGAAGAGAATTATGGAGAGAATCAATGGTTTGTTCAAGCAGGTAATAATACATGTATTCATGGAGCTGTAAAAGCAAGAATTTGTTTTATGTTCACAAAAATTTGAGGCCTGGGGCTGCAGAGGTTGCTAAGTCATTAGGAACAGTTACTGTTCTTGCAGAGGACTTGAATAGGGTTCCCAGCACCCACATGGCCATTAACAGCTGTTTGTATCTTCAGTTTCAGGTCTCTTCTGGCCTTGGTGGGCATCAGGCACACATATGCAGGAAAAATGCTTATGCATATAAAATCAAATCAAATCACAGCTTTAAGAATGGAAAATACTAAACTGTGTTAAATTAATTAGGTAACATCAGCCGTTGGAACCCAGGTCGTGGTTTACCGTTCTTTTTCAGTACCTGAATCTAAATTGTAAAGGCCTATTACTAAGAAATTATCTGGGAAAGGGGAGAGCGTGAATGGCAAAAGAGGTGGAGGAAGGTTTTTCCTTTTTCTCTTTTCTGTAGTTTATTGCTTGTGTGTTTTGATTTTCATGTCATGTGCATACAACACTCAGTCTAACACTTGAAAGGCAGTCAATAGAAAAGGAATGAAGCACGCAAGTGGCTCGTATTTGGCAGAAGCTGTGACATTAGCTTTGACATTTGTGAAGAATATTTCTCAGGAGGGTCCTTCTTGCCTTAGGAGGCCACTTCCTGCCTTCGGTGCTTATCTTTTGCTGTTTTCATATAGGATGTGATCTGTAGTCCTTTCTGCCTTTCCTATCACAAGTAACAGTGGTTTTTGCTTTTGCTTTATTTCACTTCTTATGTACTCTGGGAATAGGGTAATCATTCTAAGTAGAAGTCTTTAGAAATGCAGAGTTATTCTGGCATAATTAAGGGTGTCTCTAGTTTTTATCTCATGTACAATTGAGCTGATATAAATTAAAAAAGCATGCTTTGGGTAATGACATCCAAGTAATTACCTTAAGCTTTCAGGAGCAAACTCTGAAGTGAAGGGTTCACAAAACCTCTGGCATGTACCCACCAGAATGTATTGTGAGACATTAACACAAAAGATCAAACAGCAACAATTCGGAAACTAGGTGGGCATGGTTCAGTATAGATAATTATAATGTCAGTTGTTGGCTTAATTTTTCTGCTTTTATTCGTTGAGATTCAACTGAATTGGTTATTTGAATTTGAGAAGTTGGTGTGTTGTGCCATTTGTCATAGGCAACAGTTTTCAATGAGAGGGGCCATATAATGGAGTCAAGATGTTTAAGAGTGTCCTACTCACCATCTTAATTCCTACACAAAATGGCTCATTTCCGCAGGGATTCATATTTAACCTCTCACAGAAAGTTGTAATTGTTTAGCAAGAAATGTGGCTTCAATTATTACATTGTCCCTAATAGACCCAGCTCCGAAAGTCCTCAGGGTCTGCTCCAGCTTTGAACTTCACCTCAGCAGAACTTAGCCTGGTTCAATTTTCATATAGAGGTCAAATTTCATATAGATTAACTGTCTCCAACAATCTCAAGGAAATGATTATCAAGAATGAGGCAAGATCTCAAAGCAGCTAGGCTTTCCTGAAAGGTTGGATAATAAAAGTGAAGCATAGGGTTTTGTCAAGAGAAGTGTGCAGAATTCGTAGGCAGGAAAGATCAGGAACACCTCAGGGTGGCTGTTTCCTTCTCCAGTTTCTTGGCGGAAGGCTTAGGCTGGATGGAAACTAAACATGTATCAGAAACACAGCCTCATAGCTATGTGCAAGATGATGCCTACGGATGTATTGGCTTTCATTTTTAGGTGATCTGTTAAGATGCAGAAACAAGATGAAATGTTCATGATAACACTCTGGTTGTATGACTAGCCTTTCAAATACCCCAGAGTAGTTCAAGGAAAAGCCCCACATTTTCAAAGTCATTTATACCCAAGGTCACTACTGCCGGAGGATGCTAGGGCTTGACTGTATCTTCTTTCTTAGTCGAGTTGCATCTTAATACTGGCGATGAGTGATAATTGCAGAAAATTAGTTCACTCAGCCTACTGACAGCCTATGGTAACATCATGCTCTGGTCCTACAGGTAAAAAGGAATAATTTGCATTGGATAGAGGAAATAAAGCAAATGCTTCAAATGCCATTGTGTATGGGAAGATTTGACATTTAAAGAAATCTTCCTGTGTTGGTTGTCTAAGTCTGTATGTCCTGAAAGAGATTCAAAGGTAATTTTGAACTGAGGTCAGTTACAGGTTTGAATTAGTTAAACTACACTCTGAGGTTGTTGCTTTCAATCCCAAGGTGTTATCTGATGGCCAGCATATTCATTTCACACCCTCACAACGTTTGCCACACTGTCATTCTAAAAGACGGGCAACTGCTTTGGCTTTAATCAAATGCCAGGGGCTAGGGACAAAGCGATGGCTCAGTTGGTAAGCATGAGTAACCTAGTTCAAATCCCCAGCACCCATGTAAGAAAGGGAGACATGGCAGTATATGCTTATAACCTGAGTACTGTGAGAGTCAAAGACAAAGGGATCACTGGAGATTTGGGGCTACCATTCTAGCTCCATATTCAGTTAGAGGTCATGTTTATAAAGAATAAGGTAGAGAGGAATAGAAGAGCATGACCAGGGTCTTTCTGGACTCTTGCATGTATACAGGTGTTTACATCTACACACACACACATATGCCAAACATATCCATCATGCATTCACTCACACACAACACACACATTCACACAAATACTAGGCATTAGTTTGGGACTCTTCTCAACCGACAATTATTCATATTACTCACAGACTTCAATCCTTAAATTTCCATCTCAATACATGGAATGGAATCATGTTAAGAACAATAAACTAGATTCAGAGAAATAAAGAATGTTTTCTTTCATGCAGAACTTAATTTTAGATTACCTATGTATGCGTACACATATTTATCCATATATACGACATGTACATGTATGTGTACACATATTTATCCATATACATGACATGTATGTAGAAAGGGGATCATGAGAGAGGAGAAAGGAATCTTAAGAATTGGACAAAGGGGAATAATAGGACACACGTGATAAAGCAGAAATAAACTGGAAATATATGCTTGTTTCTTAGCATGAGGACCCAAGTTTAACTCCCGAGACCCATGAAAAATGCTGGGTATGGTAGCAAATATTTTAATCTCAGCTCTCCTTAGGCAGAGACCAGTGAATACCTGGGGCTCACTGGACGTCCATCTAACCTAACTGGTGACCTCCCAGCTAGAAAAGGGACCCTGTCTAAACAGAGGAGAATTCATTTTTTGAGGATGAGCCTGGACTTTTTCGTCTGGCTTTCCTATGCACCTGCACGCAGGCATCTGCACACACGTGTTTGCACTGGCATACAGGTCCCTGCAATCACATATTTGCACCTGAATGCGGGCATGTGCACTCACTATATTTGCATCTGCTCACAGGTGCATTCATGGCATTCCTCCCCACCTACCCACTTCAAAGGAAAAGAAAGAAGCGAAGAATAACAAATGTGGAAGAAGGAGGGGGAAACCAGAGGGAGCCAGAAGACATGGGGTGTGGGGATAAGGAGGAGCGAAATGGGAGAGAAAAAGTACAAAGGCATATGTATGGGAATGCCATTTGTATGCTAATCTAAAGCATTTCCTAAAATGAGAAATAAAAACAATTCCATTTCCAGATCCCCGCTTTTGTCACTGGTGCGCTTATCGAGTGTGCTGCTTTCAATTTCTATGCCAAAATAATGGCCTTAGGATGTAAGGGCACATTTGCCCGTTAGAAAAACTGGCTACCCAGGAAACAGCAATAGTCCTTGTTCTGTCCCAAAAGCAGGCTGAAGAATTTAATTATATTTCCTCTAATTCTAATTCTGAAAATGACTTTTAGAATGGAAAGGGTTTTCCCCCAGTCTTTTAAAATGTGCAGAGTGAGACTTGGGAGTCAGGTTTGTACGTGACTGTGTTGGAACCGGACTTTAAGAGCAGGTGGCTTCAATACTGTTTCTGTTAAGCTTCACGGTGCTTCTTATGATAATGTTACGATTACAGATGTGGGTAACACCCGAAAACCACTGTAAAAAATTTAGTCTATCATTTTTTAAATCTTTCCTCCTTCTCCTACCTTGTTTACACAAAAAGAGAAAAAAATCATTTTTTGTGGCTACTGTAGACCAGTTGTTGACATAGGATCCAGTTGTTTAGTTAGTTGATACATGTAATTGTTTGCTCATCTTGTTTATCTATATGAAGCTGGATATAAACCTAAACACCACACCAAAACAGACTTTTAATCAGATTAGTACACACAACTTTAGACGTATTTCCAGAGGAGAAAAAATTAAAAGGTTTAGAATAGTTGTCTAATTTTTTTTTCCAGCTGTGTTTTACAGCCACAGCTGGCTAGCTATGGAACCCTGCAATTTTCACTTAATTTTGTTCACTTGTTAATTCAGGCCTCTACATTATTTGATCAGATCTTGTGCCAAGTCATTTGTATTCATTTTGCATTGTGTTTTTGCAGTGTCTCTTGATCACTTTCACATGCTAATACTGGTTAATTCAATTGGGATTTATTGAAGCAGCCGTTCAAAATTATCCACCTAATTTGTCATGCATAACATAAAAATAGACCTATTTCTCTTTACATGCCTTTTTGAAGAATACATAGTAACACACACACACAAAAGTTGTCTTGGTTAATAAGCCCAGTGTCCATTATTTGAAAGAACAAATCTTGGAAAACTAATTTTGGCACACAGTGGTGGGCTCTCATAGGAATACTGAATTTCCCAACTTCTCTACACATAAGCAATATACTTGAAGAAACCCTGGCTAGAATAAAGTTGTTTAAGAAAATCATGGGAGTTGATCAATTGATTTTTCCTTGACAGCCCAATACTGTAAATACTACATGGTTTCAGTTAGATTGGTAATATGAGATCATAAGTTATTAATGACTCCATAAAGCTTAATGAATATAGATTTTTGTCCCGATTGAGATGCAACTTTTAATGAATTTTCTATACTGGGACTGGGTTGCCTAAAAAGGACTAAAATGTTATCTCTACCTCTTTTCGATCATTACTGAATGTGAAGTTCTAGCTGTGGAGAACTGTAACATCTTCCTAGCATGTAACATCAGTTAGTAGGGCTCTCCTATCAGAGATGGTTTGTTCCCTTCGATAGTATAGAGTCAGTTCAATTGGCTTCAGACTATAGCTTTTTATGCTTTCTGGCTCCCAGGAAGGGCCATCAAATCTCCCTGAAGTTCATTTTCTTCCTCGGGTATTAAAGTGTTGTGAAAGCCCAAAGTGAACACCTTCATGCCAGATCATGGAATTTCTCATTCCCCAGCTGTGAGACCTTGTGTCTCAGTTGTCTCTTAGTATCTATAAATGGGACTAACAGTGACAATTGACTCACAGGCTTTCTGTCAGGCTACAATGATCTGATGAGTGGGAAGAACTTAAAACAGTTCTTGGTATATCATAAATAGGTGGACACAAGAGCCAGTAGCTATAATTATTACTATATGTATTTGTATTATTAGTATGTTTATTATTATATAATACTATATGTATTATTATTATTATTATTATTTTGGTAACTACATCACTTTAAAAAAATGATTTGGGTTAACTAGTCAATATTTTCCCTGAGATGTCTGTTATAAAATATAACATTTGTTTTGAAGTCAGGAGAGAAAAGGAGGGGAAAGGAGAAGGAGAAAGAATAAAAGTATTTAATTAAACCAAGAAACAGCTGAAATATCAAATTATAAAATAAATGAGTTATCAAAGCAAAAACAAGTAGAGATGGAAAATAAACTTGAGGAGGGAAACAGAGCTTAGAGAAATCAGTAGCAATGTCTTCTTCAAGGTTAGTTACGGCAAAACTGTGAGGCATTAGCCCATGTATGTTACTAAAGCAATAGTCCGGTTTATAACTGTGTTATGTATGTGGACAGGTCAGGTTTGTATTTCCATAGTGAGGGTGGTGAGATTCAATTAAAATCAATGAAAGTAAAGTTGCAAGCATTGGTGGAAGGGAGGGTATATTTGAGAAACCTGGAGGACATTTCTTTCTTTTTAATAATTTATTCACTTTGTATCCCAATTATAGCCCTTTCCCTCGACTCCTTCCAGTCCCACATTGCTCTGTTCTTCCCCTCAGCCCCCTTCCCTTAGACTACAGAATGGGGGAGCCCTCCCCTACCAACTGACCCTAGCCTATCAAGTCCTCAGGGCTACCTGGATCCTCTTTCTCTGTAACCTGGCAAGGCCACTCCATCAGGAGGAAGTGATTAAAGAACTGGTAACAGAATCAATGTCATATATAACCCCTATTCCTCTTACTAGGGAACCCACGTGAAGACTGCACTGCCTCTCGGCTACATCGGAGAAGCGAATTTAGGTCCTCTCCACGCATGGTCCTTGGTTGGTGCATCAGTCTCTGCGGTACCCTCCCCCTACCCTGGACCTAGATTTGTTGGCTTTGTTGGTATCTTTGTGGAGCTCCTATAACATCTGGGTCCTTCAATACCCTAACTCCCTAAAGACACCCTGTGCTCTGCCCAAAATTTGGCTGTGAGTCTCATTATTTGCTTTGATGTCCTGCTAGGTGGAGCCTATGGTAGGCTCCAATCCTGTTCCCTTTCTTTCTAGTGTCTATTCTATTTGTCCTCCTGAATGACAATTCAGCATCCTCCCTAGGTCCCACTTTTTATTTAGCTTCTTTAGGTCTGTGAATTTTAGTATGGTATCAAGTGCCAGATGGTTTCAGCACAGAATTCTACCAGACCTTCAAAGAAGAGTTTCTTCCTTGAACTCTTCAAACTATTCCACAAAGTAGAAACAGAAGAAACATTACCAATCTCATTCTATGAGGCCATAGTAACCTTGATACCTAAACCGCACAAAGATCCAACAAAGAAAGAGAATTTCAGACCAATTTCCCTTATCAACATTGATGCAAAAATACTCAATAAAGTACTTGCAAACTAAATCCAAGTACACATCAAAGATATCATCCACCTTGAACAAGTAGACTTCATCCCAGGTATGCAGGGATGGTTCAATCCATCAATGTAATCCACCATATAGACAAACTGAAAGAAAGAAACAAACAAACAAAAAAACCCCACATGATCATCTCCTTAGATGCTGAAAAAGCATTTGACAAAATCCAACATCTATTCATGTTTAAAGTCTTAGCGAGACCAACTATACAGGGAATATACCTAAATATAGCAAAGACAATAAATAGCATGCCTATAGCCAACATCAAACTAAATGGGTATCAGGGACAAGGCAAGGCTGCCCACTCTCTCCGTATCTCTTCAACCCAGTACTTGAAGTCCCAGCTAGAGCAATAAGACAGCTAAAGGAGATAAAGGGGATATAAATTAGAAAGGAAGAAGTCAAACTATCACTATTCACAGATGATATGATAGTATATATGAGTGACCACAAAAATTACACCAAGGAACTCCTACAGCTGATAAACACTTTCAGCGACATGGCTGCAGACATCTTTTTTAATTGAATAAAGAAAGCTGAAATGGCTCTTAGCTCAACCCTGGGTCTAGAGACAGTGTCTGCAGTCTTTGAGAATAGCTGTGGTACACCCACAACATAAACACAGAGTCAAAATGACTAAGAAAAAGATTACATTCTTCTGAGGTGAGAAATTTTAAAAAGCCAATAAAAACATAAAATACACAGCAGAAACAAAAAGAATAAGACACTGAGGCAAACAATAAAAGATAACAAAGATGAAATCAGTTTGCAGGACAGATAAAGAATGTGAATAGGTGTATTTTTTTTTAAACCACAAATTTTTTTAAAAAAGCAGTGAATTGAACCCATTTTATAACAAGGTCATTGAAAAGAGATACAAGAACACTGACAAAGATAGACAAGAGAGACAAACAGACAAGATTGGAAATTAAGAAAAAAATAAAAAAAGTGAATAATATTAAAATGATTAATTTTACCTGGGGCAGTGATGCAGTTGGGAAAGTGCTTGCCTTTTAAGTAGAGGGTGGTGGCACATGCTTCGGATGACAGCCCTGGGGAGGCAGGCAGATCCCAGAGCTCATGGCCAGCTTCATCTAGAGATCCTGTTGATTTAGAGGGTCTTGTTTCCTGGTGGCCTCCATCCCCTCCGACTCTCACACTCTTTCAGCCTCCTCTTTCTCTGGGCCATGAGGGGAGAGGTTTGATGAAGACATCCCATTTATGGCTGAGTATTCTAAGGTCTCTCACTCTCTGCATAATGCCTGGTTGTGGGTCTTTATATTTGTTTCCATCGGCTGCAGGAGGAAGCTTCCCTTATGATGGCTGAGCAAAGCACTCATCTAAGAGTAAAGCAAAAATGCCATTAGAAGTCATTTTATTGCTTCTTTCTTTTAGGAGAAGAGTACTGCTTGGGTTTCTCCCAGGTCCCTGAGCCATCTAGTCTCAGGTTCTTGGTTACCCAAACAGTGTCAGGTATCTCTCGGAGTGCGCCTTGGGTCAAGTCATATATTGGATGGTTACTTCCATAGCTTTGTGCCACCATTGCACTAGCATATCTTGCAGGCAGGACCCATTATAGACAGAAGAGTTTGTAGCTGGGTTGGTGCAGAGTACATTCCAGTACAAGAACAGTAGTCAGTAGGGATGAAGGCTCTAGGAAGGCACCATTTAACTTTTCCATGTTCAATCAGTTGTATAGGTATTATCTTCAACAATAGGACTTGCTGTCCATTTTTCAAGAACAAGTGATAGCCTGGGTTGTTTGGGAGTTCCCATGAGACCCCTTTGGCTAACAACTCAACTAGATGTGAATAATTCCTGGTACTGGATGTTTCATTTTGGTGACAAAATATGTCCAGTTGGGACTCTGTCGTCCCCATTATTTGGTGATTTCATTTAAAATTCTTCATATATGTGTATATTTTAGGAAGCTTCTACTGTATTAGGATTTTATCCTTCCCATTAAATGACCCTTTTAAAAATTATTTTTAATTTTATTTTATTATTAATTACATTTTATTAACTCTGCATCCCAGGTGAATCCTGCTCCCTCATTCCCTCCCAATCCCACCCTGCCTGCCTCGTCTACTTCCTGCCCCTTTCCAAGTCCACTGATAGGGGAGGATGTCCTCCTCTTTCATCTGACCCTGGTTTACCAGGTATCTTCAGGACTGGCTGCAAAGTCCTCCTCTGTGGCCTAGGAGGGCTGCTCCTCCCTTGCAGGGTGGGGAGGTCAAAGAGACCATCATTGAGTTCATGTCAGAAAAAGTCCTTATTTCCCTTATTAGGGTACCCACTTGAATACTGAGGTACCATGGGCTACAGGCAAGCACAGGTTCTAGGTTATATCCACACATGGTCCTTGGTTGGAGAAACAGTCTCATATACGACCCCTGTGCCCAGATATATTTGGTCCTTGTGGAGCTCCTATCCTCTCCAGATCATATTAACTCCCCCTTCTTTCATATGATTCCCTGCCATCTGCTGAAGGTTTGGTTATGAGTTTCAATTTCTGCTTTGATACATTGCTAAGTAGAGTCTTTCAGAGGCCCTCTGTGGTAGGCTCCTGTCCTGTTACTTGTTTTCTCCTACATCCCATTTGTCTTTCTAAGTGAGGATTTATCATCCCTCCCTGGGACCTCTTTTTTTATCTTCTTTAGGTGTATAGATTTCAGTATGTTTATCATATCTTATAGGTCTAAATAACTGAGTATATACCATATGTGTCTTTCTCTTTCTCGGGTACCTCAATCAGAATGGTATTTTCTAGATCCCACCATTTGCCTGCAAATTTCATGATTTCCTCATTTTTAATTGCTGAGTAACATTCATTGTGTAAAAATACCACAATTTCTGTATCCATTCCTCAGTTGATGGACATCTGGGTTGTTTCCAGGATCTGGCTATTACAAATAAAGCTTCTACAAACATGATTGAGCAAATGTCCTTGTTGTGTACTTGAGCAATTTTTTGATATATGCCTAGGAGTGGTAGAGCTGGATCTTGAGGAAGCACTACTCCTAGTTGTCTGAGAAAGTGCCAGATTGATTTCCAAAGTGGTTGTACCAGTTTACATTCTCACCAGCAATGGAGGAGGGTCCCCCTTTCTCTACAACCTCTCCAGCATGTGTTGTCATTTGAGTTTTTGATCTTAGCCATTTTGATGGATGTAAGGTGAAATCTCAGGGTCATTTTGATTTGCATCTCTCTGATGGCTAAGGACGTTGAGCATCTCCTTAAGTGTTTCTCGGCCATTCTGTGTTCTATATGCCACTCTCTGTTTAGTTCCATACCCCATTTTTTAATTGGATTGCTTGATTTATTGCTTTTTAACTTCTTTAGTTCTTTATATATCCTGGATATCAGCCCTCTGTCAGATATAGGGTTGGTGAAGATCCTTTCCCAGTCTGAAGGCTGTCGTTTTATTCTGACAACAGTGTCCTTGCTTTACAGAAGCTTTTCAGTTTCATGAGGTCCCATTTATTGATTGTTTCTCTTAAAGCCTGCGCTGTTGGTATTCTGTTCAGGAAATTGTCTCTTGTGACAATGAGTTCTAGGCTCTTCCCCACTTTTCCTTCTAAGCAATTTAGAGTATCTAGTTTTATGTTGAGGTCTTTGATCCACTTGGACTTCAGTTGTGTGCAGGGTGATAAATATGGATCTATTTTCATTTTTCTGCATGTAGACATCCAGTTGGACCAGTACCATTTGTTGAAGATGCTGTCTTTTTTCCATTGAATGACTCTTGCATCTTTGTCAAAAATCAAGTACTCATAGGTGTGTGGGTTTATTTCTGGTTCTTCTATTCGGTTCCATTGATCCTCCTTTCTGTCTCTATGCCAATACCATGCAGTTTTTGTTACTATTGCTCTGTAGTAGAGCTTGAGGTCAGGGATGGAGATACCTCCAGATGATCTGTCGTTGTACAGGATCGTTTTGGAGATTCTGGGTTTTTTGTTTCTCCATATGAAGTTGAGAATCTTTCTTTCAAGGTCTGTAAAGAATGTTCTTGGTATTTTGATGAGAATTGTGTTGAATCTGTAGATTGCTTTTGGCAGGATGGCCATTTTCACTATGTTAATTCTACCAATCCATGAGCATGGAAGATCTTTCCATCTTCTGATGTCTTCTTCAATTTCTTTCTTCAGAGACTTGAAGTTTTTTTCAAGCAGGTCTTTCACTTGCTTGGTAAGAGTCACCCCAAGGTACTTTATGTTATTAGTGGCTGTTGTTTCACTGATTTATTTCTTGGCCCCTTTGTTTTTGGTATACAGGAGGGCTTCTGATTTTTTTGACTTGATTTTGTATCCAGCCACCTTGCTGAAGGTGTTTATCAGCTTAAGGAATTCTCTGGTTGAATTTTTGGAGTCACTCCATACCTAACTTTTGTGGTTTGGAGTATAGCTTGGTTATCATTGACTCAACAGCTAATATCCACATATAAGCAAATATATACCATATTTGTCTTTCTGTATCTGGTTTACCTCACTCAGGATGACCTTTTTCTAGTGCCATCCAGTTGTCTGCAAGTTTTATGATGTCATTGATCTGTTAATAGCTGAATAATACTCCATTGTGCAAATGTACCGCATTTTCTTTAACCGTTCATCTGCTGAGGTACATTTAGATTGTTTCCATTTTTTGACTACTATAATTAGAGCAACAGTGAACATGGTTGAACAACTGTCCTTTTGGTGGGATTAACTGCCCTTTGGCTATATGCCCAAGAGTGGTATGGTTGGATCTTGAAGTAGATAGATTCCTATCTTCCTGAGGAATCACCACACTGACTTCCATAGTGGCTGTACAACTTTGCACTCCCACCAGCAACTCATGAACATTCCACTTAGTTCACATGGTTGCCAGCATGAGTTGTCACTTGTTCTTTTGATTTTAGCCATTCTGACATGTGTAAAATAAAAATCTCAAAGTAGTTTGATTTGCAAAGTAGTGTTCTGTTTGTTGTTAAGAATTCTTTTCACATTGTGTAGGTTGCAACCTTGTCTGAATGATGGTACCCATTGCTAGATAGACCTGCTTTAGTTTTTTGAGGTCGTATTTATTTATTGTAAATCTTTGTTTCTGTGCCAATAGTATTCTGTTCAGGAAGTATTTTCCTGTTCCTAAGAGTTCAAGGCTATTCCCCACTTTGTCTTCTATCAGGTTCAATGTATATAGTTTTATGTTGAGGTCTTTCATCCACTTGGAGATGAGTTTTATACAGGATGATCATTATGGATCTATTTTTATTCTTCTACATGCAGCCATCCTTAGTAATTAGAGCATGTTTTGAAGATGCTGTGTTTTTTTCCCAGGGAATATTTCTGGTTTCTTAATAAAAAAATCAGATGTACATATATGTGTGGATTTATGTCTGGGTCTTCATTTTTATTCCATTGATCAATGTGTCTTGTTTCTGTGCAAATACCATTTTTGTTTTTACTGCTATAGCTCTGTAGTACAACTTGAAATTGGGATGGCAGATCTTTCATTATGCAGAATTGTTTTAGTAATCATATTGTGTGTGTATGTGTGTTTTAGTACGAAGCTGAAAATTGTTATTTCACAATATGTGAAGAATTATGTTGGATTTTTCAGGGGAATGTATCAAATCTGTAGATTACTTTTGGTAGGGTGATGATTTTTACTAATTCCACTAATCTCTGCATGTAGAATTTTCCATCTTCTGACATGTTCTTTAATATTTTAACATTTTATCATACAAGTATATCACTTACTTGGTTAGACTTATTGTAACATATTTTATATTATTTAAGGCTACTTTGAAAGGTGTTGTTTACCCAATTTCTTTCTCAGTCTGTTCTTTTTTATTTTTAATTAATTAATTAATTAAATGTACATAATGGTCAGAATTTCACCTCCTTTCTTTTCTTCCAGTCTGTCCTTCTCTCTTTCCCTCCCCTCCCCTCCTCCTATACCTTCTTCATTTCCTCCTCAGAGAAGGGAAGAATTTCCATGGATATTAACCCACCATGGCATGTCAAGGTGTAGTAGGACTGGGCACATCTTCTGCTACTGAGGCTAGACAAGGTAGGGGAAAGGGATCCAAACACAGGCAACAGAGTAAGAGACAGCCCTTGCTCCTGCTGTTGGAAGTCCCACATGAGGACCAAGTTGCATATCTGTTACATATGTGTAGAGGGCCTAGGTCTGTCCCATGGATGCTCTCTGATTGGTGGTTCGTCTCTGTGAGCCCCCAATGATCCCAGGTTAGTTGATTCTGTGGTGTCCTTGACTTCTCTGGCTATTTCAAGCCTTCTTCCCACTCTTCTGTAAGATTTCCCAAGCTCTGCCTAGGGATTGACTGTGGCCTTCTGCATCTGTATTTCCCAGCTGCTGGGTGAAGCCATTCAGCTGACAGTTATTCTAGCCTCCTATCTGCAAGTATAGCAGAATATTATTAATAGTATCAGGGGTCAGCTTTCTCTCATGACATGAGACTCAAACTGGGTCAGGCCCTCAATCTCTGCTCCTTCTTTATCTTTGACCCTCTTATGGGCAGGAAAATTTGTGGGTTGAAGGTTTTGTGGCTAAAGTGGTATCCTAATCCTACCATTGGAAGTCTTGCCTGGTTACATGAGGTGACCATTTCATATTCCATATCCCTTATTGCTAGGAATCACCCTCATAGATTTTTGTTCAGTCAGACCGAACTCCTATCTTTCTGTATTATTTCCCAAGTCTATTTAATCTGCTACCTGCCTTTAACCTCACAGGCCATAAGAGAGTATCTGCCTTGCTAATTGTTAAGACTTTGTGGTTAGCACTTTAAGTATTTATAGAATGATTGATGGCCCAAGGGTGAAAATACAGGTTCATACAAGTTAGAAAGTCCAGAACTTAGATATTCATATCAACTCCAAAGACTGGGTAATTATCATTTTTAACTACCCCTCTATTTCTTATATTTTATGGGTATTTTGCCTGCATATATGTCTGCACAACATGTATGTATATGCCTGTAATGGCCAGAGGAGGGCATTGGATCTGGAAACAGAGGTAATGCATAATTTTGAGCTACCATGTGGGTGCTGGGAATCAAACCTGGGTTTTCTAGAGAAACAGCAAGTGCTCTTAACCGCTGGTTCATCTCTCCAACCTCCTGCCTAGTCAACTTCTGACTTTTGGGTGACCTTTGAGTTTCAGACATTTTTCTGACTGCTGGACAGTTCTTGTACACTGAGGGAAGGTATCAATATTAGTACCAGTTTTGTTCTTGTAGGAAAGATGGAATCCTTGTTGTCTGTAGATACCCTTGTTATTCAAAGTAGTAAAAATGTATTTCATTTGCTGAACTTCCCAGGAACGGCAAAAGAAATATTTTATTCACATCTAAAACTTGCACAACAAGGCTATAATTTTGTAACTTTTATAGGTTTGTAAGATAAAAATGTGCTATAATAATATACCTCTCCTCATTTTTAAACATTATAATCACACATAAGTCTATTTGTGAGTTTCTCTAGGGATTAAAAATACCTTATATACATTATATTTATATGTTATTTATCCTTTACAGGAAATAAAAAAATAAATTTATTTTCATAGGGAATTCAACTAACACACCAAAGTCTACTGAGGCCAATTATTCTAGCTCTGTAGGGTAATAATATAATTCAATAAGACATAGTTATCTGTATATATTTACATAGCTCTAGAAATTTCTACTAAATAGCTGTCTGGTCTTTTATTCACATTTTTTGTACCACTTTAAAATGTCTCCACTCACACACAAAATTAAGGAAAGAACAAATGTTTGAAGGCAAATGGAGAGATGAATATGTATGTTTCTAGTCAATATATAGTTTATACATATCAAAATCTTTATGTACATTCTAGTCTCTTTATAAATACACACATACATTTAAATTTACAATTACTTTCCCCTTTCAAGGTCCACTTTACCTATTCATTGTGGAAAAAACACTGAGTCTTTATTTTCAATGTGTGTTACTTAGATTATCATATATGTTAGTGCTCACTTTTTCTGACCTACAATTTAACAAAACAACTAAAACAAGACATTGCTGTCAGAAGGTCACTTGGTCTATAGTTTTTTCTTTTCCTTCTTTCTTTTCTCTCTCTCTCTCTCTCTCTCTCTCTTTGCAAGTACTATGGTTTGTCTCTGAAATTTTCTCCAAAAGCTTACTGAAGTCTTAGTCCCCAGTGAAGCAATGTTCAGAGATAGGACCTTTGGTAAATGGGTTGATGATAAGGGGGGTTGATTCTTTCAATGGATGAATCCATTGACAGGCTCATAATTTCAGGGTTATGGGGAAGTGATGAAAACTTGGAAGACTGTTGTGTACTTACATGGCTCCAGGGACTGGCCTCACTGGAGCATTGAGGGAAGGGGAAAGGATAGACAGACACATACACAGAAAAGCTGTCATCAAGTGGTCTGGTTTCTGTGATGGAGAAGTCTCAGGGTCCTGGAAGCTCAGTTTGTTTATTATATACATTTGAATATGGAGATGGAGTGATTACAAACAACTGAATGAGGAAGGAGAGTTGTTAAATATGGATAAACAGGGAGGCAGGGCTGTTATACACAGTTGAACAAGGAAGTAGGTTGAGCTAATCGCAGTGGGCATAGTATCTGTAGGAGATTTGTCATCAGGGAAGAAAGCTATGGTGGACATTTTCTGCACATACTATCAACACCCACACACGGACCAGAGGAAGGTTTTGCCATCCCTCTGAACCTTATCCAGGAAAACTTTTGGCATTCTTTTGGGTCTGAGGCAGTGAGGTAATTAACATGGCCAAATTTACATCAACAGTATGCATTCACTTAGACTTAATTTGCTTCTTACAGAAGATGAGAACAAGTTGAAGGTCTGTGGAGGCTGAATACTCTTTCCATCTGTCTTTGCCTCTGTCTCTGCCCACTTCTCACTACTTCCTCCTGTCTGCCAGAAGAGAAACTCTCTTGCTTCACTCCATTCCCAATAACCCCCCCATAATGATTTTTTGTCTCATCTCAGAAACAATGGAGTCAGATTATCATGAATTTAACCCTCCAAAGCTCAGATAAATCTTTCCTTCTTTTATTCCCATAGCATTTTTTTTCACAATGGAAAGGCAACACAAGAGCAAATCATATTCATCATAAATGCTGTGAAGCATCCAGAGGCACAGAATTGGAATCACCTGGTTATGTGGTGTGAAGGTAAAACCCTTTGCACCATTCTGATTTGCATCACTGGTTAGAATCTATCCATGAAACCTAATTTCCAATCTGTCATTTGAACCAGCCAAGTGTTTTCAGTAACAGCGATATGTTCCTCTCCAGAAGCTGCCCTTTTATTCTGTAGGCAGCTGTGATTGCTAGAAAATATTTCCTTAGACACAGCTTAAATATGCCCCTTCCCAGTATCCCAGTCATCCATGGTCTCCCAGGGATGCTAAGAACAGCAAATGATAGATCCCTTTAAAGTTTGTCTCTGTGTTTGCACGTAGGATTCCAAGTGTGAGTCATAATTTCTCTAATTCTCAAGATTAAATTTAGTAGCCAAATGTAAACACAAAAGATTTAAAAACGTTTTTAAAAAAATGTATTTTAACAAACTTTTACATCCATGCAAACATGTGGAAGTCAGATGACAGTTCACAGGAACCAATTCTCTCCTTCCATTGTGTGAGTCCAGGAGATCAAAATCAAGTTGTTGGGCTAGAGAGCCACGCAATGAGGTTTTAAGAGCTGAAGATATCATTGTGAGAAGGGCCATAGAATTCAGGAAAACCTACTATATTAGGAGTAAGGAAAAGCCCAGCATGGTGATGCATACCTTTAATCCCAGCACTTAGGGAGGCAGAGGCAGGAGGACTGTTGTGAATTCGAGGCCAGCCTGGTCTACAAAGCCAGTCCAGGACAACCAAGGCCACACAGAATGACTGTCTTAAAAAAAACAATATTAGACATATAATATAGGATAAACATACTAAAATCTATAGTCCTAAAGAAGCTAAACAACAAGGAAGACACTAGGAATGATCTTCAATCCTCATTCAAAAAGACAAACAGGAAAGACATCGGAAGAGGGAGAAAACGGGACAGAAGTCTCCCACAGATGGCCTCTGAAAGACTCTACTGATTGAGGTATTGAAGAGGAGGCCGAGACTCATAGCTAAACTTTGGGCAGAATGAATGGAATTTTATGAAAGAAGGGGGAGAGTAAAAGACCTGGAGGAGACAGGAGCTCCAAAAGGAGACCAACAGAGCTGATAAAAACTGCGCCCAGGGAGCCCTGCAGACTGATACCCCAATCAAGGACCATTCATGGAGATAACCTAGAATCCCTGCTCAGATGTAGCCCATAGTCGCAGTCTCCAAGTAGCAAGGGAATCATGGGCTGTCTGTGGCATGAACTCAGTGTCAGGCTCTCTGATCACCACCCCCTGGGGGGTGCAACCTTGCCAGGCCACAAAGGAAGACAATGCATCCAGTCCAGATGAGACCTGATAGGCTAGGGTTAGATAGAAAGGGAGGAGGACCTTCCCTATCAGTAGACTAGGGGAGGGGCATAGGAGAAGAAGAGGGAGGGAGGGAGGTACTGACAGGAGACCAGGGAGGGAACCACAGTCAGGATACAAAGTGAATAAGTTGTAATAAATAATAAATAAAAAACCAAAACAAAACAAGAAGGAGGAGGAGAAGAAGAAGAAAGGAAGACTTTGTGTGAAGGTTATGAGAAGCTCCTGTCAATGGAAGGTTCTAGAATGAAGCCTTGTCATCTGTGATGGAGGATTTTATTTCTATTAACAGTTCCTGTGAATAGGCACTGATAGAGTTGGCGTGTTTGACAGAAGTATCCATAAAGAAGTAGATTCTGTCTCACTCTCTCTTTCAAAAGTTTAGGGGACCAAGGATGAGTCATAGAGAAATGACTTTGGTACATCTTCTGTTATTAAAAGTGAAACACCCAAAGAAGGTGGACCTATTGGAGACACATACTCTTCACAGCACTAATGTCTTTTTATAGGCTCAAACCTATGGCTGGATTAACTATTACTGTAAAGATCAGACCACATTGCCTTTCCTTTTTCTTAGTTTTGAAATGGAATAGATATAAGTTCTCACTCTGTGGGTTTGTTACACAGAGGCAATTTCCCTTCTATGCAATTTATTCAGTAGCTTTTTTGCCACTCTTTTTTAAAGTTATTTTTTATAATTTATTCACTTTATATCCCAATTGTAGCCTCTTCCCTTGTCTTTGCCTGATCCCATCCTCCCTCCCTGTTCTCCCTATTCTCTTACCCTAGACCGCAGAAAGGGGGAGGCCTCCTCCCCTATCATCTGGCCCTAGTCTATCAAGTCTCATAAGGACTGCCTGGATCCTCTTCCTCTGTGGCTTGGCAAGACTGCCCTGTCAGGGGGAAGTGATGAAAGAGTGGACAACCAAGTCCATTTCAGAGAGAGTCTCTGCTTCCCTTACTAGGGAACACACATGGAGACTGAGCTGCCTCTTAGCTACATCTGAGCAGGAGATCTAGTTCCTCTCTATGCATGGTCCTTGGTTGTGCATCAGTGTCTGCAAGCCCGTCCCCCCCTGGCCCCAGATTTGTTGATCTCCTTGTCAAGCTCCTATCCCCTCCCCAACCCCCGAGGTCCTTCTATGGCCCCATTCTTCTGTAAGACTCCTTGTGCTCTGCTCAAAGTTTGTCTGTGAGTCTTAGCATCTGCTTTGTTCCCCTACTGGGTGGAATCTTTCAGAGGACAGCTATGTTGGCCCCAGCTCTGTTCCCTTTCTTCAGTTGCTTCTGGTGTCTATTCTGTTTGCCATTCTGAATGAGAATTTAGCATCATACCTAGGGTCCTCCTAGTTATTTAGCTTCTTTAGGTCTGTGGATTTTAGTGTTATTACCCTATCTTATATGGCTAACATCCACTTGTAAGTGAGTGTATACTATAAATGTCTTTTTGCTCAGGATGATCTTTTCTAGTTCCATCCATTTGTCTGCAAATTTCATGATTTCCTTTTTAATAGTTGAGTAGTATTCCATTATGTAATTGTACCCCAATTTCTGTACCCATTCTTTTGTTGAGATGTGGACATCTAGGTTGTTTTCAGATTCTGGCTATTATAAATATAGCTGTTATGAATATAGATGAGCAAATGTCCTTGATCTGAGCCATTCTGATAGGTGTGAGATGGAATCTCAATGTTGTTTTGATTTGCATTTCTCTGATGACTAAGGATGTTGAGCATTTCTTTAAGTCTTTCTCTGCCATTTGATATTCCTCTGTTGAGAATTCTTTGTATCCCATTTTAAATCAGATTATTTGGTTTGTTGGTGCTTAATTTCTTTATATATTCTGGATATTAGCCGCCTGTCAGATGTAGGATTGGTGAAGATCATTTCCCAGTCTACAGGTTGTCTTTCTGTTCTGTTGACAGTGTCCTTTGCTTTACAGAAGCTTTTCAGTTTCATGAGGTCCCATTTCTTTTTTTTTCTTTTTTTAAAATTTTTATATTAATCACAGGTTATTTACTTTGTATCCCAGCCGTAGCCCCCTCCCTCATTCCCTCCCACTCTCCCCATCCCTCCCTCATCTCCTCCCTGCCCCTTTCCAACTCCACTGACTGGGGAGGACCTCCTCCCCTTCCATCTGACCCTAGCTTATCAGGTCTCTTCAGGGCTGGCTGCAAATGTCCTATTCTGGGGTTTAGAAAGGCTGTTCCTCCCTTGGCAGGGGGAGGGGGTCGAAGAGCCAGCCATTGAGTTCATGACAGAAATAGTCCCTGTTCCCCTTACTAGGGAACACAGTTGGATACTGAGCTACCACGGGCTATATCCGGGCAGGGGTTCTAGGTTATGAGACTGTTTCTCCAACCAAGGTCCCATTTCTTAATTGTTAATGTTAGAACCTGTGCTGTTGGTGTTCTGTTTAGGAAGTTGTCTCCTGTGCCAACGAGTTCAAGGCTCTTCCCTACTTTTTCTTCTAACAGGTTTAGTGGGTCTGGTTTTATGTTGAGGTCTTTGATCCACTTGGACTCTAGTTTTGAACAGGGTGATAAATATGGATCTGTTTGCATTTTCTACATGTAGACATCCAGTTAGACCAGCTGTGCCATATTTTGTAGCCTTTTAAATCTTTGTGAATGTGTAAATTTCAATTTAAAATTCGTATTTTATTTTTATTTTACATGTATGGATGTCTGTGCATCACATGTGTGCAGTGCCCATGAAGGACAGAAAAGAGCATAGGATCCTCAGGGACAGGAGGTACAGATGGCTGGTTGTTGCCATGTGGGTGCTGGGAATTGAACCTATGTCCTATGGAAGAACAGCCAGTGCTCTTAACAACCAAGCCATATCTTCAAATTCATAAGTTCCTGTTTTACTCAATGATGTATGATTTATGTGCCAAATTGTCCTAACAGGGATGAGTTCAATATAAATTCTGTTTTTTAAAATATAGTCTCATCTTTCAATGTGTAAGACACTAATGGTTTGGCATTATAATGTTTCTGAGGCACAACTGTGTGGTGGTAGCCCATGCATTGATTTGTAGACATTGCTGCAAGAATTCTTGATTCTGCAGTCAGAAAAAAAATCAGTAATTAGGTCCCAATATCTGGCAGCTTGATATGCTACCTGTCTTTTCTAGGTTTGTATTTGTCTGTGCATAAGAACGTACATATTAAAAATGATGACTTTATAGCAGAACATCAAATTTCCATCTGTAAGTCTGGAGTTCACACCAAATGTTTCCCTTCTGATGCTTGTAAACCCCTTCTCTAATCAGCAAAACATTTAGTTTTCAAGCCTTTCTTATTTTATCTGTCATGGTGTTGGTTTATACAGTTTTACCTATACTTCATTCTGGCAGCTGGCTCCTCAGTCCTCCCAGTTCCCAGGTGGGCTTGGCACCTCACATCCCTAATCTCCAGTGACCTGTTGTAGAACAAGCTTCAGTATCTTCCAGGCCCTTCTTTCTCTAGTGCCACGCATCCTGGAGCATTGTGGAGTGTTGCTGATGGTCTTCCCTTTCATTGTTCCCACCCCCTCACCTCTGTGCTTCTGTTTAGCCTTTTGGGGATCTCTTTTCTTCTTTTTTATATTTTAAAATTATTTAATCTTACTCAGACACTTAGGTTCATATGCGGAAACGTAGCCCAAAAGGGTTAATATGCCCAATGCATTATAACCCTAATCTTTTTCTCTGTCTTTTAAAATGTGTTTCATAGTTATAGAACCATATTAATGACTTGAACTAGAGACCTTGGGATGGTAGCCCTGAAAGAATCCATTAGGCACATAAAAAATTAGCTGCAGAATGTAGAGCTGCAACTCTTTTTCCCCCTTTTTAAATTTATTTTATTTTTAAATTTTATTAATTAGTTTATTTACATTGTATCCTCCCCTGTAGCTCCCTCCCTCCTCTCCTATCAATCTCATCACTCCTCCCGTTCTCCAGCCATGCCCCTCCCCAAGCCCACTGATAGGGGAGGTCTTCCTCTCCTTATTTCTGATCCTAGTCTATCAGGTCTCATCAGGAGTGGCTGCATTGTCTTCCTCTGTGGCCTGGTAAGGCTGCTCCCCCTTCAGGGGGAGGTGATCAAAGAGCAGGCCATTCAGTTCATGTCAGAGACAGTCCCTGTTCCCATTACTAGGGAACCCACTTGGACACTGAACTATCATGGGCTACATCTGCACAGGGGTTCTAGGTTATCTCCACGAATGGTCCTTGGTTGGATTATCAGTCTCAGAAAAGACTCCTGTGCCCAGATTTTTTTCATTCTGTTGCGCTCCAAGTGAGTTCCTGTCCTTTCCAGGTCTTACTATCTCCCACTTCTTTCATAAGATTCCCTGTACTCTGCCCAAAGTTTGGCTATGAGTCTCAACATCTGCTTTGATACCCTGCAGGGTAGAGAACTTCAGAAGCCCTCTGTGGTAGGCTCCTCTCCTGTTTCCTGTTTTCTCCATCTTCTGATGTCCATCCTCTTTGCCTTTCTATATGGGGATTGAACATCTAAACCAGAGTCCTCTTTCTTGATTAGTTTCTTTAGGTGTACAGATTTTAGTATGTTTATCCTATATTATATATCTATTATCCACTTATGAGTAAGTATATACCCTGTATGTCTTTCTGCTTCTGGGATACCTCACTCAGGATGATCTTTTCCAGTTCCCACCATTTGCCTGCAAATTTCAGGATTTCCTTGTTGTTGTTGTTTTATTGCTGAGTAATATTCCATTGTGTAGATGTACCACAATTTCTGTATCCCTTCAACATGGTTGAGCAAATGTCCTTGTTGTATATTTGAGTATATTTTGGATATATGCCTAGGAGTGGTATAGCTGGATCTATTCCTAATTTTCTGAGAAAGAGCCAGATTGGTTTCCAAAGTGGTTGTACAAGTTTACATTCCCACAAGCAATGGAGGAGGGTTCTCTTTCTCCACAACCTCTCCAGCATATGTTGTCACTTGAGTTTTTAATCTTAGCCATTCTGCTGGGTGTAAGGTGAAATCTCAGGGTAATTTTGATTTGCATTTCCCTAATGACTAAGGACGTTGAGCATTTCTTAAAAGTCACATTTCTGTTTCAAATTCCTTGTTAGAACAGTTTATCAGGGACTGTTTCAGTCATGAACTTGATGGCTGGCTCTTTGACCCTCCCCCATACATGCCAGGGAGTAACAGCCTGGCTAGATCTCAGGGGAGGACATTGCAGCCAGCCCTGAGGAGACAAGATGATCTGGGGTCGGATGGAAGGGGAGGAGGTCCTCCCTGTCGGTGGACTTGGAGGGGGCAGGGAGGAGATGAGGGAGGGATGGGGAGAGTGGGAGGGAATGAGGGAGGGGGCTATGCCTGGGATGCAAAGTACCTAACCTGTGATTGATATAAAAACAAATAAATTGCATTAAAAAAGAACAGTTTATATTCAGGAATATGTGTATATATACAAACACATACATGCTTTCAATAGAAAATGATGAGTAAAAGGTCATGAATTTGAAGGAGAATGGGTAGGGGTATATGGGAAGATTAGACAAGAAGGAACAGAAAAGAGAAAAGCAATTAAAATACAATCTTAAGAGTAAACAATAAATGAAAATGAAAACAAATCTCAGTAACAATGAAATCTGCCTTATAATTATCTGCCCAATAACATCTTTTAACAACACGAAACTTTGCATTTTTATGTGCATACTTGGAAATATCAATATGCATTGTAATACATATATATATGTGAAGCTGATAATATTAAAATATTTTGTTTTCATCTTTTCTTTTAAAAGGTGCTTAAATTTTAAAAATAAAATATCTATTCTGATCGTCTGTTCTCGCCTTTTTCACTCCTCTCTTCCTCTGTCTTCTTTTTATTCTCCATGTCATGAAGTACCTGGAACATTCCAGGTGAGAAGCACTACCAAATACCTTTTCTACTGCTCTTTTGAAAATTATTTTTTTCCAAAATAATATAATGGCATCATTTCCCCTTCCTGCTCCTCCTTCCAAATTCTCCCATTTACCCCTCCTTGCTATCTTTCAAATTCATGATCCCTTTTCTTCAATAATTGTCACATGTATGTACGTATATGGATAGAAATATATTTCTAAATATAGCAGGCTTGGTCTGCATGTTGTTACTTGTATGTATGTTTTCAGGGCTGAAACTTCGGTTTTGGATAACCAATTGTTGTGTTGTTCTCTGAGGAAGGCTATTTTGCCCACTATCAGCAAACCGACAGAGAAGTGTAGTTACCACCTCCTCATCAAGAAAATTTTTCTTTGCAACTGACAGAGACCATTCCTGAAAACTACAACGAATCAAAAGGCAGAGCCATGGAGCTCAGTCCCAGTGAACATACCTGCAAAGCTCTCCAGTACCCCAACCTCTGGAAACATTGAGGGGGAGGGAGTGGAAGGACTCTAAGAGGCAGAGGATCAGAGAGTTTGCGGTGAGACTGTGTCTCATCATAATTTCAGAAGCTGCATCCATAAGGTCTTACTAATGTCGCTGTCTGAGCATGAGGCAGGCAAGCTCAAGAACAACAGATGTGACAAACTGGACAGGGGAAAGACCAAAAGGAATCAACCGTGTCCCACTTGTGAGTATGTCTTGTTACTATCTGTTTTGGTTCTCTATCACGTAATAATTAAGAATGACCCATTTTGTTTTCTGCTCTGCACTCTTCACTTTGTTTCTGCTTGAGAGTGTTCAGTTACTGAGAACCCCACAATGTCACTGTAACTTCTATCCTGTTTCTTAACTCATCTCATTCCTGGATGTACACATGTTCTTGATCATTCCAGCACATTAGCTTATGGTCATCATATAGTAGCTGAACCAAACCCATCAGTTACTATGCACTTAACTGTAATCTCAACTCTCTCCACATATTTTAGAGGTAAACTTTTAAGGTTATTATGTCGTAATTTTTTGTGTGTAAACATTTTTCTCAATATAAAATGTCTAACATGTATATGCGGGGTCTAATGGAAGCTGAAAGTGAGTGTAAGATCTGGTGTTACTGTTGTTATAGCAGGTTGGTTGCAACCTTGTGTACCCTGGTAATTAAACATGGGTTCTCTGCAAGAGCAACCAGAGCTCTTAGCCATCGAACCATCTCTCCAGCTTCAGGGCTAAAATGTTATAATCTAACAGCAGCTGCTATATTTTTTCCATGGGAAATGCACTTTGGTTGTATTTGTTTATTTTTAGAATTTAATTTCCTTTCTAGTACACCGTGAGACACATACGTTAGAAATGTTCACGTGCCTTCAGTGTTTTACTATTGTCTGAGCATTGGTACATTTTCTGGGACCAGAAGGTTTCCTGTGATAGTGATTTTAATTCAGTCTTTCTTCATAGTAACCATAGTAATACATAATAGGAAAAGGACTCTAATTGGGATATTTTTATGAGCTGTAAACTCCTGGGATAAACACTAATAAACCAGTGAGCTTTGTAACAGGGATAATAATAACAGTTTATTTGTATCTTTTTATATGGCCTTTTCATTTTTCTTTCCTGTAGGAATTTCTTTTCTGGAACACTAGAAAGACTATAATGCTATGTTTTAATTCTAAACATCTGTTTGCCATTTCATTAAGTCTTTTTTTTTTAACCTAGCTCCATGGAAAGAGAAGACATGCTTGCTATATTTCAAGAATTTAATTGAAAAATAATTTTGTTTGAAGTTTAAAAAGTCCATGAATTATTAGTCATAAAAACTGCCTAACTTTTTGAGGCTCTTATATATTTATTTCTCTTTGGCCAACTAACAATAGCCTCTCATATAAATTCTCAGGCTTATAATCACATTATAACAGATTACTTTGCTAATATTTGTTACATCTGGAGAGGAGATAAATATAACATTACAGATCTGGAAAACACCATGAACAGACACACTCATGTGCTTCAGAACACTTAGCAATATGCATTGTGCATATTTTAGATAAAATGAAATTATTTTTATTCCTTTCTTGTATTCTTTCTTGCATCCTCTTTTATGAACATCTAGCAGTTCATGAACTTTGACCATTTGAATGTTTACCAGGGTAAAAGAGTTTTTTGCTTTAGCACCTGACTACTTGAGTGTGTAGGCATCTCTTTTTAAATGTTGTCAGAGACAGTACTTCACAAAAATCTTTCCTTCTGATTTTGAGAAGAAAATATTTAAATGTGTAAGCTATCTTAAAATAGTTTTATAGGGTCTGGGTAGATGATAATATATGGGAATAGCAATACATTATCAGGCATCACTTTATTCTATGTTCATTTACCAAAATAATAATAGTATGCTTCTTCTTGGGGCCTATGTTTTTAATAGTCTTAGGTTCTTGGCCTTGTTCACAGTGTCAGGTACATGAGTTCCATCTAATGGAGCAGGCCTTGAGCGCAATTAAAAGTTGTTGGTTACTATGATAATATCTGTGTCCCTATTGTACCAGTGGGCATATCTTGCATACATGTCACTTATGTAGCTCACAACATTCATAGCTGGAATAGATTACTGATTAATTTTCTCCTCCAGGAGCATGCCTACCAGCACTGTGAACATTAGTCAGAAAGGGCGAAATTTCCAGTTGAGTAACAGCTCAAGTTCTTCATGTTCTTTGATGTTAGTGTGTGATATCTTCAACAATACTGTCAGGTTGTGGAGAGTGATCACTATTACAGCTATTAGCAATAGCTTGTACTGTTTGTGGTAGGTAGACAGGAACTCCTTTACCAACATCTCAAAAATATAATCTATTCTTATTACTGGGGGCTTATTTGGTAGCATCTAACGACTAGTTAGGACATTATCTCCCCCAACTATATGCTATAAACTACTAAGACTCCTTTTGTCAATGTATATGTTTTAGGAAACTTTCATACTAGTAGGGTTCTATCAGGATTTTTAAAAGGCTTTTATTATTATTATTATTATTATTATTATTATTAATATTTATTCCTCTCAAAACATTCTCCTCAAACCTACCCTCCCATCCCTCACCCCATTTAATCCTGCTATTCTAATTTCCCCTTCATCCCTTTATAGCCCTCATAATTTCCTCTCCCTTGGAAGAAACCCCAGTTTCTCTGGTCACTTACTAGATACCTAATATCTGAGTTATTTTAAGTGTTAATTTCCTGCATTTATTGAGATGTAAGTAGATGCATAGCCATTCTTCAGAGAACATTGAATTTACATCCTAGAGGAGAATAGTCATACATGGGTGCTTTGAAAAGTTGCACAGTATCATTGGTTCTGTAAAACCTCCAGGGGAAATGTGCTAATGGATTGACTTACATGAATTCAGGGGTAATGAAATGCTTCTATTCCACTCATGCTTGAGGGGATAAAAGTCCTCATAACATCTTTAATTTATGTTTCTGTTTTACAAACTACTTGATGCTAGATAATTTGCGCTAGATAATTTTAGCACCTGCTGATTCCTCATTGCTCAAGTCACTTCTGTAGTCAGACTCCTTTAGTATTAGGGGACAACTTAAAGATACTCAGTTAGTGGGGACCAGAATACACAGCAGTCAATCAGAAATGCTAGCACACAGTCTTATTTCTATTGCTATGCTAAGACACCATGATCAAGGTGACTTATAGAAGAAAAAGCTTACAGATTCAGAGTCCATGAGTCTCATGATGAGGATCATGGCAGCAGGTAGGTAGGCAGGCAGGCATGATGCTGGAGCAGCAGCCAAAAACTTGTATCTTGAATTAACAACCGTGAAGCAGAAAGAGATTTAAGTGCGAACCGCCTGGGCTTCTGGAATCTCAAGGCCCACTGCCAGCGACATACACTCTCAAACAATGGCATACCTCTGAATTCTTCCCAAACTATTCCATCAACAGGGGATCAAACATTCAAGTATATGGGCCTATGGAAGCCATTCTCATTCAAACCACTTTGTACACTAGGATTGAGAAATAATTAGATTTCTTGAGAGACTCATCTATATTTTATTCTGGCTTTTTACAAAATTATCATTTCTTACAATTTATTCAATTTGTATCTTGGCTGTGTCCCCTCCTTCATCTCCTCCAAATCCCATACTCCTTCCCTCTTCTCTCACTGTGCTTCTCCCCTAGTCCACTGATAGGGGAGATCCTCCTCCCCTTCTGTTTGACTCTAGACTATTAGATCTCATCAGGACTGGTTTCATTGTCTTCATCTGTGTCCTGGAAAGGCTGCACTCCCCAAGAGGACATAATCAGAGAGCCTGCCACTGAGTTCATGCCATGGAAAGTCCCTGTTCCCATTACTAGGGAACCCACTTGGAGACTGAGTCTATGTGCTACATATGAGCCAGGGTTTTAGGTCCTCTCCATGCTTTGTCCTTGGTTGGGGGTATCAGTCTCTGCAGAGCCCCAAGAGATCTTTTTTTTCTTCTCTGTTGGTTTCCTTTTGGAGTTCCTGTCAACAACAGGCCTTTCTATCTCCCCTTTCTTTCAAAAGATTCCCTGCACTTTGCCCAAAGTTTGGCTATGAGTCTCAGCCTCTGCTTTGATATCTCAATCAGTAGAGTCTTTCAGAGGCTCTCTGTGGTAGGCTCCTATCCTGTTCCCTGTCTTCTCCTGCTTTCAAAGTCTATCACATTAAGTCTTCTGAATGACAACTGAGCAACTTCCAAGGGTCTTCCTTGTTCATCTTCTTTAGGAACATAGATTTTGGTATGTTTATCTTATATTATATGGCTAATATCCACTTATGAGTGAATATATACCATGTGTGTCTTTCTGCTTCTGGGTTACCTCACTCAAGATGATCTTTTTTAGTTCCCACTATTGGCCTGAAGCTTTCATGATTTCCCTGTATTTAATAACTTAGTAGTATTCCATTGTGTAAATGTGCCACAATTTCTGTATCCATTCCTCCACTGAGGGACATCTAGGTTTTTACCAGATTCTGGCTATTAAGAATAGAGATTTTACAGACATGGTTGAGCAAACATCCTTGTATAGTTGAGCATATTTTGGAGACATGCCTAGTAGTGGTATAGTAGGATGTTGAGGTAGCACTGTTCCCAATTTTCTGAGATAATGCCAGATTGATTTCCAATGTGGTTACACAAGTTTATATTCCCACCAGCAGTGAAGTAGGGTTCCCTTTACTCCACAGCCTCTCCAGCATGTGTTGTCATTTGAGTTTTTTTATCTTAGCCATCGGTATAAGGTGAAATTTCAGAGTTGTTTTGTTTTGCATCTCCCTGATGACTAAGAATGTTGAGCATTTCTTTAAGTGTTTCTCTGCTGTTCAATATTCCTCTATTCTCTGTTTAGCTCTGTACCCCATTTTTAAATTTGATGACTTGGTTTGTTGGTGATTAACTACTTAAGTTCTTTATATATTCTGGATATTAGCCCTCTGTCAGATATAGGGTTGGTAAAAATCCTTTCCCAGTCTGTAGGCTGTTGTTTTGTTCTGATGACAGTGTCCTTTGCTTTACAGAAGCTTTTCAGTTTCATGAGGTCCCATTTATTGATTGTTGATCTTAGAGCTTGTGCTGTTGGTATTCTGTTCAGGAAGTTGTTTCCTTTGCCGAGTTCAGGCTTTTCCCCACTTTTTCTTCTAACTGGTTTAGTGTGAATGGTTTTATGGTGAGGTCTTGGATCCACTTAGACTTTTGTTTTGTGCAGGGTGGTAAATATGGAAATATTTGCATTTTTCTACATGTAGATATCCAATTAGTCACCACATTTGTTGAAGATGCTATCATTTTTCCATTGTATTGTTTTGGCTTTTTTTTTTCAAACTCAAGTATCCTTGTGTCAGTGTATTATTTCTGGGGCTTCTATTCAATTCCATTGATCCACCATTCTGTTTCTATGCCAGTACCAGGCATTTTTTATTACTGTTGCTCTATAGTACAGCTTGAGGTCAGCAATGGAATTCCTCCAGAAGATCTGTTATTGTACAGGATTGTTTTAGCAATTCTTTGTTTTTTGTTTTTCCATATGAAATTGAGAATTGTTCTTTCGAGTGAAGAATTGTGTTGGTATTTTGGTGGTATTGCATTGAATCTATGGATTGCTTTTGGTAGGATGGCCATTTTCACTATGTTAATCCTACCAATCTATGAGCATGGGAGTTCTTTCCATTTTCTGATATCTTCTTCAATTTCTTTCTTCAGACACTTGAAGTTTTGTTTTAATGCAGGTCTTCCACATGGTTAGAGTCACAGTAAGGTACTTTATGTTATTTGTGGCTATTGTAAAGGGTGTTGTTTCCCTAATTTCTTTCTCAGTTCTTTTGTCTTTTGTATACCAAAGGACTACTGAATTTTTTGAGTTGATTTTGTATCCAGCCACTTTGCTGAAGGCATTTATCAGCTGAAGGAGTTCTCTGGTGGATTTTTTGGAGTCATTCAAGTATACTATCATATCATCTGCAAATAATGATACTTTGACTTCTTCTTTTCCAATGTGTATTCCCTTGGAAGACCCTTGGAAGTTGCTCAGTCGTCATTCAGAAGGCTTATTGTCTTATTGCTCTGTCTAGGACTTCCAGTACTATGTTGTAGAGATATGGAGAGAGCGGGCAGCCTTGCATTTTCCCTGATTTCAGTGGGGTTGATTTAAGTTTCTCTCCGTTTAGTTTGATGTTCGCTATGGCTGGCTGTATATTGCTTTTACTATGTTTAGATATGTGTCTTGTATTCCTGATCTCTCTAAAACTTTAAACAGGAATGAGTGTTGGGTTTTGTCAAATGCTTTTTTGGAATCTAAGGAAATGATCATGTGGTTATTTTCCCTTCTGTTTGTTTAAGTGGTGAATTACATTGATGGATTTCCGTATATTGAACTACTTCTGCATGCCTGGGATGAAGTCTTCTTGTTCATGATGGATGTCATTTATGTATTCTTGGATTCAGTTTGCGAGTATTTTATTGAGTATTTTTGCATCAATGTTCACAAGAGAAATAGGTCTGAAATTCTCCTTTTTTGTTGGGTCTTTGCGTGGTTTAGGTATCAAGGTTACTGTGGCTTCATAGAATGACTTTGGTAATGTTCCTTCTGTTTCTATTTTGATGATTTGGATAGTTTCTCTCTTCCTTTTAGTTAGTTTGGCTAAGAGTTTGTCTATCTTGTTGATTTTCTCGAAGAACCAGCTAGTTCTTGGTTTCACTGATTCTTTGAATTGTTTTATTTGTTTCTAATTTATTGATTTCAGACCTGAGTTTGACCATTTCCAAACATTTACTCCTCTTAGGTGTGTCTGCTTTTTTTTTTTCTAGGGTTTTAGGTGTGCCGTTAAGTTTGCTTATATGAGATGTCTAAAACTTCTTTCTGGAGGCACTTAGTGCTATGAACTTTCCTCTTAGCACTTCTTTCATTGTGTCCAATTAATTTGTGTAAGTTGTGCCTTCATTTTTCATCGAATTTTAGGATGTCTCTAATTTCTTTTTTATTTCTTCCCTAATCCAGCTGTCATTGAGTAGAGAGTTGTTTAGTTTCCATATGTATGTAGGATTTTGTTATTTCTGTTGTTGTTGAGATCTAGTTTTAGGCCATGGTGGTCTGATAGGATATAAGGAATTATTTCAATCTTCTTGTATCTGTTGAGGCCTGCTTTGTGTCTGACTATATGATTTATTTTGGAGAAGGTTCCACGTAGTGCTGAGAAGAAGGCATATTCTTTTAAGTTTGGGTGAATAGATATCTATGAGGTCCATTTGATTTAGGACCTCTGTGAGTGTCATTATTTCCCTATTTAGTTTCTGTATTGATGTTCTGTCCCTTGGTGAGGGTGGAGTGTTAAAGCCTCCCACCATTAAGGTGTTGGCATGGATGTGTGATTTGAGCTTTAATACTGTTTCATTAATGAATGCAGGTGCTCTTGAATTTGGGGCATAGTTGTTCAGGATTGTGATGTTCTCCTGGTGGATTTTCCTTTGATGAGAATAAAGTGTCCCTCCTCATCTTTTTTGATTAATTTTGGTTGAAAATCTATTTTTATTAGATATTGGGATAGTTTTTCTAGCTTGCTTGATGGCTCCATTTGCTTGAAAAATCTTTTTCCAGTCCTTTACTCTGAGGTAGTGTCTGTCATTGTTGCAATGGTGTTTCTTGAATGAAGCAGAATGTTGGGTCCTGTTTCTGCAACCATTCTGTTAGTCTCTGTCTTTTTATTAGAGTCCATTGATGTTGATAGATAATAGTGACCAATGAATGTTAGTTCCTTTTATTGTGCAGTTGGTGGTGATAGTGTGTTTGTGTGCTTCTTTTCTTTTGATTTTCTGTAGTGAGGATATTTATGTTATGTGTTTTCTTGGCTATAGTTGATTTCATTAGATCGGAGTTTTCCTTCTAGTATCTTTTGTTGTGTAGGTACTTTTTAAATTTTTTTAAATTCATATTAGTTACAGTTTATTAACTTTGTATCCAAGCTGTATCCAAGCTGTATCCTGCTCCCTCATTCCCTCATAATCCCACTATCCCTCCCTCATCTCCTGCCTGCCCCTTCCAAGTCTGCTGATTGGGGAGGACCTCCTCCCCTTTCATCTGACCCTTGTTTATCAGGTATCTTCAGGACTGACTGCAAAGTCCTCCTCTGTGGCATAGCAGGGCTGCTCCTCCCTCTGGGGGGAGGGGAGATCAAAGAGCCAGCCATTGAGTTCATGTCAGAAATAGTCCTTGTTCACCTTACTAGGATGCCCACTTGGCTACTGAGCTACCATGGGCTACATCCGAGCAGAGGTTCTAGGTTATATCCATACATGGTCCTTGGTTGGAGGAACAGTCTCATAACAGACCCCTGTGCCCAGATATATTTGGTCCTTGTGGAGCTCCTGTTCTCTCCAGGTCATATTAACTCCCCTTCTTTCTTATGATTCCCTGCACTCTGCTGAAAGTTTGGTTATGAGTCTTAGTATCTGCTTTGATACACTGCTAGGTAGAGTCTTTCAGAGGCCCTCAGTGGTAGGCTCCTGTCCTGTTACTTGTTTTTTCTTACATCCAATGTCCATCCCATTTGTCTTTCTAAGTGAGGATTGATCATCTTACTCCAGGTCCTCTTTCGTTTCTATCTTCTTTA
>CM053756.1:40626688-40665641 GCA_028658305.1 Pachyuromys duprasi | reverse complement strand
AAATGTCCTTGTTGTGTACTTGAACATCTTTTGGATATATGCCTAGGAGTGATATAGCTGGATCTTGAGGAAGCACTATTCTTAATTGTCTGAGAAAGCATCAGATTGATTTCCAAAGTGGTTGTACAAGTTTGCATTCTCACCAGCAATGGAGGAGGGTTCCCCTTTCTCCACAACTTCTCCAGCATGTGTTGTCACTTGAGTTTTTGACCTTAGCCACTCTGATGGGTGTAAGATGAAATCTCAGGTTCATTTTGATTTGTATCTCCCTGATGGCTAAGGACATCGACCATTTCTTGGAGTGTTTCTCTGCTATTCTGTATTCCTCTACTGAGAATTCTCTGTTTAGCTCTGTATCCCATTTTTAATGGAATTGCTTGATTTGTTGCTTTTTAACTTCTTTAGTTCTTTATATATAAATTCTGTTTTGTCATGGAACATTTTGTTTACTCCATCTACGGTGATTGAAAGTTTTGCTAGGTATAGTAGTCTGTTTTGACATCTGTGTTCTCTTAGAGTCTGCGTGACATCTATCCAGGCCCTTCCAGCTTTCATGGCTTCTGTTGAGAACTCTGGATTGAGTCTGATATGTCTACCTTTGTATGTTACTTGGCCTTTTTTCCTTTCTACTTTTAATATTTTTGTTGTTGTTGTTCTGTAGATTTAGTGTTTTGACTATTATGTGATGTGAGGAGTTTCTTTTCTGGTCTAGTCTATTTGGTGTTCTGTCAGCCTCTTGTATGTTTATGGACATCTCTTTTTTCCAGTTGGGAAAATTTTTCTATGATTTTCTTGAAAATGTTTTCTGGACCTTGAAGCCTGGAATCTTCTTTTTCATCTATTTCTATTATCCTTAGATTTTGTCTTTTCATGGGATCTTTGGTTTCTTGGATATTTTGTGTTTGGAATTTTTCTGATTTTACTTTTACTTGGAGAGATATACCAGTTTCTGCAATTGTATCTTCAGCACCTGAGATTCTTTCTTCCATCTCTTCTATTCTATTGGTGATGCTTTCCTTTGTGGTTCCTAATCTTTTCTCTAAGTTCTCCAGTTCCAGGGTTTTCTCTGTTTGTGTTTTCTTTATTGATTCTAATTCTGTTTTCATGCCTTACACCATTTCCTTCTTCTGTGTCTTTCCATGATGGCCCCTATTTTTTTGGTTGTTTCTTCTCTGTCTTCCTCTACTTGTGCCTCTACATGTGCCTCTAATTGTGTGGCTATATTTTCCTGTATTTCTTTGAGAGCTTTGTTAAATTTTCTCTTTATGTCCCTCTAATAATTCAATAAGCATAGATTTGAGATCATTTTCATGTGTTTCCAATGAATTAAAATATTCATAGGTTTTGGGGATTGCTGGTGTACTGATTTTTGTTGGATGTTTTCTTATGACTGACTCTAGCCAACTGATGGTCACTAGCCTTTGCTGTTTGTACTTGGACTCTGCAGTTCAGACTGGGTCTGTCTGTCTCCAAGTTGTGTAGCATTCTTCAGGAAGATGAGAGAGGTCCACAGGCTTGAGAGTGGGTGTTGGTGTTTCAGATGCAGCTAAGAGAGTAAGGTCACAGGCTCAAGTGTGCAAGTGTAGGAGGTGTGTCTGTGTGTGTGGGGGTGAAGTGTAAGGATGGAGCTTAAGCCTAGGTGGAGGTGCTGATGCGTTTCGGGGTACAGTGTGCATGGGTAGGTGGCCTGAATGGCTCCATAGCTTACCAACCTGTCTTGGTATTGTGCTCCAATTGCTCAGATATGCTTGAGCTGCACCATCTTGGTTCTAGGAATTTTTTGCCTGTACTCCCCTGGGAATCCCACAGAACAGGGGTTTCAATGTTGAGAATGCTGTCCCGGAGATCCCTATGTTACTCACAGCAGGAGATGTGGGTGAGAGGACTCCAACATCTGGCTGCTAGTTCAGAGGGACCTGATCTGGGGCTCTGTAGGCACCCACCGTCTGCAGAAGCACTCACTGGCATGCCTATGTAGAAAGCGCGAAGGTCCCTAAACTCACTCACAGGTGTGTGTGTGTGAAGCACAGAGAGCCCAAAGACACTCATTAGCAGGCATATGCAGTAAGCTCAGAGAGCCCACCATTTTCCACTCTCAGATTTCAGTCGCCTGTTGGGCCCTTAGAGTAAGAAGGTTTCCCATACTTGGGGTTATGCACTCCCTGCAGTTGCTGCTGAAAGTTCAGGGGGTCCATAGGTTGCCTCTCTTAGACCCCAGAGATCTCCAGGGGGTAGGGGTGGGGACCTGGATCCAATCTGTCCCAGATCATGGGTTGTGTCCCCTCTAGCCCGGGAATCCTCAATGTCAATGCTCTGGCGTTATCCACCCATTCACTCACCAGTTTTGGAGTTTTGGATCTTCTGCCCTTCCATCTTGGAGCCCCGAGAGATAATTTTTCATAAGACAATGTGAATAAAATAAAAATGATCAAAGTTGGGTATTTCTAGAAGTAGAAAAGCCAATTTTGAGATTTCTATGAATAAACAAAAGTCTGAGAATATCTAAGATGAAAATAAGAGCAAGATGAATTTTACTGATTAGACACTAAATTTGAAATAATTCAGACACTAGAGTATAGCTCAGCTATTAAATGGCTAAATGAACAGACAAATGGTGCTGGAACAGGTCCATACACATACAAAAATTAGATGCTCGAATGAATTTGTATTGTAAATTATTAGGAAGTATAGACTATATAAAATTGTGCTGATACCCTATCTGTAGACCCATGCAAAATAAAGTTTAAAGTGATTTCCAGTAGCACATTATATAGAAAAATAAATTTCAAGAAAATTAAAAAATATAAACATAAAATGCAGAAATAAAAGCCCCTAGAAGAAAACATGACAACAAATACTTTTGACTTTGGACAAAGAAATATTTCTTATGTAACACTCCAAACCCATTAACTAAAACTTTTTCCACAGGGTTGCTTTCTGACTTCACATATGTGCCACACACACGCAATGCCCCCTCCACTCATATATCTACATCAGTAATCCATAAGATCTTTGAAATGGTGAGATGACATTACCTTCATCCTTGGATAAGATTGTTTCAAACCTTAACCGATGGATAATTAAAGAATCCTTTATCTAACACGAGAAAATAGTCTGAGACATTAAAGGTGAAAAGGAATCTGAGAGTGAGGTGTCATTTCTCATCCTTCACTTTGTTAAGAAAACATTTAAAATCTGATTTCTTCACTAACAGTTGTCTAAGACATAGTGCCCTTTTAGTGTCAGGGAAGGTGGTCTCTGTGAGTGCTGGAGGTTTAGATGAGCTGGGAAGCCCAAATCTTTGAGGATGTTCACTCAGCTATTCCTATGGTATGCATTAAGGTCTCAAATGTATGGGACGTGTCCTAACATTTAACCATTTTTGATGGTTTGTGTCTTTAAATATTGAATTTCCAGCTTGGTCTTTAGGTTTTTTCTCTGCTCTTCTGTGATAGGAGACATTGACCTCTTTGTAGGCTACCATGTAGCCTTCAAATTGTTCAAAGGAATGTTGATAACTCTTAATTTGTCCTGTTTGTCTGTAGAGCACCAGTACAAGTTAGTGTTAATTACTTGCATCGATAGTTTTTGTATGCACTGCTCTCTTTACTTTTCAAATTCTAGAGCACAAACCAGGGATAGTTCCCTTCTGTGTAATACTTTCTCAACTACCCCTGGCAGTTCAAACAACTGTGCTACTATCTTGTGTTATAGACTCTGTTCTTCGCATGCCATGCAACTATCATTGCAGTTCAGACCCAGAGCAATCTGATCTCAAAATGTCATTTAAGTCCTTGCTTTTTTTTTTAACTTTCCTGCTACCAAGAGTTGGGTCCTTTGGCAGCAGATTGGTTTAGACAATTATTAGACAATTATCTGTGAATGATGAGAGAAAAATGAGTAGACCAGGTAGAAAATGACACTATGTTGTTATTTGATAGTCTGAACCAACCCAGCAAAGACTAACCCCAAGAGAAATCAGCTTTGACACACGTGGTCTAACTGTAGCAATGATACTCTGCTGTGTAGACTGGCCAGGAAGAGTGGTGATTCAAGTCAAAGCATGAAGTACATTTTGAAGGTATCAGCAGCTCGAGGCTGTCCAATTAATTGTACATCTTAGAATTTAAAGAAAAATTCTTTCTGAAAAGTAGTTGGAATGCTAAACCTTGTTGGCTGCAATTAACAGAGTACTGAAGTCATGTGGGTGCTTTAATGACCCCTTCTACACTTGAAGTGGACTTTCTTCTGAAATTGCAAGTAGCCAATTATTTTTGACCTCTTCAAATTTAATTTCATGGTTTATCAATATAATACCGTAATGCTTATATTAACAATATCTGGAGTAGCATCCAACTACAAAAATCCAAATGTCCACCAACAGTTGTATATGTAGCTTATATCATGTTCTTGTAACTTATACTATGTTGCACCAATGATGTGTGTGCCATGTAGCTACTGTTATCTTCAAGTTCAGTGAAATTTATGTAACAATACAATATTGAGGAGGAAAGCCACTTGTAAAGGAGTACATGGCATGACTTCATTCACATGAAAATTTTTAAGTGTAGGAGACCAACAAAAAGCATGTTTAAATGTGGAAGACTATATTGACAGAGTAAGTGAGAGGAAAGGAAAATTGAGAAAGAAAATAGAGATGTCAACTATATTGGCACTTAATTTTCATGTCACAAAAGTTTAAAATGTGTGTGCAATAAAATATTTTCTTTGTTTTCTTTTCTTTTTTATTATTTTAATTTTTATTAATTACATTTTATTCACTTTGTATCCTCCTGTAAACCCCTCCCTCCTTCCCTCCCAGTCCCACCCTTCCTCCTCCTTCTCCACGAATGCCCCTCCCAAAGTCCAGTGATAGGGGAGGTCTTCCTCTCCTTCCTTCTGATCCTAGTCTATCAGCTCTCATCAGGAGTGGCTGCCTTGTCTTCCTCTGTGGCCTGGTAAGGCTGCTCCCCCATCAGGGTGAGGTGATCAAAGAGCAGACCAATCAGTTCATGTCAGAGGCAGTCCCTGTTCCCGTTACTATGGAACCCACTTGGACACTGAACTGTCATAGGCTACCTCTGTGCAGGGGTTCTAAGTTATCTCCATGCATGGTACTTGGTTAGAGTCTCAGTCTCAGAAAAGACCCCTGTGCCCAGATTTTTTGGTTCTGTTGCTCTCCTTGTGGAGCTCCTGTCCTCTCCAGGTCTTTCTATCTCCCCCTTCTTTCATAAGATTCCCTGCACTCTGCCCAAAGGTTGGCCATAAGGTTGGCTATCATTAGAGAAAAAAGAAAAACACCTGAAAGGGGGATTTATTATAAATGTGGAATCTATGTCAGTGGTAGGGGCTGTTGAAAATCTCTTCTGATTCTGGTCTTCAGTTTCTAGTGGACTTGCAGTTTTTATAGATTCCAAGGCTGTTGGACAAATGGACATAGAGGATTCCAAATGGTCCTCAAATAAAAGACACAAAGTTCTTGGGAAAAAAAACCTGGAAACTCTGTCTGTCTTCCTGTGAACTTTAAGCTCAGGTGACTGATTGGTGGAGGGTGTGGGCACTGACCTTCACCCTTATACACACATGCACTTGGCCTAGAGCCTGAGGAATCTATGTAAGAGATCTAATGAGAACTCCAGGGATTGGAAACCCAGCCATTATGAAAAGATGACATCTTGCTGTCATCTTCAGCACAGACTGCTCTTTTGTGTATGTATTCAGGATCCTGGTTCATTTATAAAACAGTCTTCTTGTTGTCCTGCCACTGAGTTATATTTCTTATCTATTTTGCATATTGGTTGTTTGTTAGCTGTCTGGCTTGAATTTGTTTTCTCACAGTCTGTAGCTGGTGTCTGTACCCTGTTCATAGTTTTTATTTGTTGTCCTGAAACTTCAGTCTCCTGTAATCACATTTGTCTCAATGGAAGGTCATTTATAGGCACTCTAATTCCAGATGGCCAAGAGCCATGTTTAAAAGCTCTCACCAGTTATGTGAGAAATATAAATGGAAATATTAATGAGGTGTCACATCACACTGTACATAAGGAAATGAAAGTTGATTCTTGTTGAGGTTGTGGAATAGAAAGAACCCTGTATGCCAAGTAAAAGCTAGCACACCAGCTATAGAAAACTACAGGGAAGTCCTTCAAACAGCTAAGACAAAATTACCACGAGATCAGAAATCCTATTTCTGGGTATGTGTCAGAAAAAAAATTAAATCAGCATGCTAAGAGACATCTGAAATTTCTCAGTTACTTCAGTTTTGGCAATAACCAAGACACAAAATCAAGCTAAGTGCCCATCAGTAGGTGAAATAAGATAAAGAAAATGTGTTGAGTATACCCACCGGACCACAGCCTAGCTTCAAAGCAGAAAGAAATGCTGGGATTTGCTTCAACATAGATGAGTGGGACAAGACAGACAAAGAGATGGATGGGATAAGACAGGCGCAGAATGCAAGAATCATGTGGCCTTACCTTTTTTGTGGAATACAAAACAAAGCTATGAGGCCAGAGAAGAGAGCCATTCACTAAAGCAAAGGTGATGGGATGAATGAGGAAATGTTTGTTCAAAAGACGTAAAGTTTTCAGGGCTGACCATTTGTTATTGAATAACTAATTGCTGTGGTCTTCCCTGGGCTCAAGTAGGTTATAGCTATGCATTTAGGAATGTATGCAGATGTACATGCATACGTGTATGCATACATGTATGTAACAAAAAATCATAAAAGAGAATAAGGATAGGTACAGGGAAGAATTTTGAGGGAACGGGGAATGATGTAATTATAATTTAAAAAACTAAAAGAAGTGATTATTTTAAAATACAGACATTTCAGTTAGACAGGAAGCGTCCATGATTACAGTGCGTTGATTACTCAGGACTGTTGGCGATACTATGCTTTGTATCTATGTTGATACTTCTTTTGTCCCCTACCCCATATAAGCAGAATTATATCTGCTTGAGTTAAAATAAAGACAAAGAATTGCTGTGCCTTAATTTCTGTTTTAAGAACCTATATCTATTCTGCTGTGCTCAGTTTTCTCCTGGAATTACAAGAAAAGGTGCCATGGATATGTGCCCAGGTTAACTAACTGGACAAAGATCAAAGGCAGTACAGAGGCATAGTTATTCTTTACATTATTATTTGTGCTTTTGTGAATTTAAATATCTCAAAACAGAAACGTATTTGTTCAGAAACTGAACTTAAAAGGCCTTCAATTCTTTTTTCCTTATATTCATGTACTGATCAAATATACATATATATTTGCATGCCTTTGTAGATTTAAAGCTTATTAAAATGGTGTGATGGGGTCAAAAAGTACATAAATGTACTTGCTGTTAAAGCTGATAGACTTGAGTTGTATCCCTGGAACCCACCTAGTAGGAGTGAATGACTTCTGAAAGTTACCCTCTGACCTCTACATGTGCTTTGTCACACACACACAATGTAATTTTAAAAAGTGAAAAGATAATGAATTTTAAAAATCTAATGATATTTTAACATCATCTTATTCATGGCAGAGTCTAAATACTTATTTGTCAATGATGAAAGATAACCAGTATCTATTACTTGTTAAAGCTCTTCTCCCAAGATCCTGGCTGCTGGGTGGACCTTGAGTGTTTCCGCAAAGGGTCATTATGTTAGCTACATGGGGTCCTCATCTTGATACTGTTGAGAGGTGGTAGAGACTTCAGGAGGTAGAGGCAAATGGCAGGTGTTTATATCATGGTATATACACTCAAAAGGAATTATGGGTTCCATCTCTAACTCTTTCTTTCTCTTTTGATTTCTGGATGCAAAGCAAGCAACAGTATTGATCTGCACATGCTACTGCCAAGGTGTGCTGCCTCACACTACACATCAGTGCCATCAAGTCATAAACTGAAATCTCTAAAACAATGGGTCCAAGTACATGTTTTCTTTTAATAAGTTGATTATCTCAACTATCAGTCTTTCATAGTGATGGAAGGGAAATGATGCAGATTCCCTGTCTGCGTTTCAAATATATTCTAATGGGATAGCAAGCAAACATTAGTTCAGTGTGTTTTGAAAGAAGCAGACTAATGGTGACCATGCTCTAGTTCTTCTGTCTGCCCAGGGCTAAGCCAGGAGCTCTCTTGGCGTCTCACTTTCCTACATCTCCCTTTTTTATCTTTATAAAATTTCCACTTAGCCATGACCCAATGCCACTGTCAATTTGGTTGTTTCTTTCTATCTGTGTTCATGAGCAGTTCTGCCATCAAGTATATGTGTGTGTTATTCTGGATTATAGTTAATGCACTGTACCATAAAATCTGGAACTCACTCCTCTTATCTACATGGATTTTGTGCTCATTAAGTGAGCTATATTCCTTCTTTGCCATCATTCATAGCTTCTAGTGACTACTGTTTTACATTCTATTAGGTACATTTTTTACCTTTTACAAGTGTGAACATAAAGTGTTTATCTTTCTGTGAATTTTTTTTAACTTAGTATGATGTCTTCTGGCTTACTGTTAGTCACAAGTAAACTTTCCTTTTAATGGTTGAATAGTTTTTACCTATGTGGGCATGTGAATTTAAATATATGCTCCTACATATTCAGTTTTTATGTGAATAGATGTGAATAGATTCTTTAGGCAAGGCAGGAAATGCAGACCAAATCAGACAGTTAGAGGTAAGGAAGTGGCTGTGTGACTTGTTAAGCCTCTTCTAAATTGTTTGGTCACTTACAGCCTATGCCAGTATTCTTCTACAGTTCATCAGTACCCAAAGCATAGTTCTGGGGTTGAGCAAGTACCAGAGAACTGCGCGAGTCCCCAGTGCTGTTTTTCTCTACAGAGATATGCAGTTTGCAGTGTATTTTTGTAGGTGGTATGTAAGAGCATCTGTGAATATATTGGGTTTTTCTACACAGAGCTGGACATGCATCGATTTTTCATTGGCTTGCAGGTTTTTCATTGTATTATTAATCCAGAGGCCAGGAGATCTCCTTATTTTATTGATCTCCTTCTGAAGCAAGTACTTCAGATGAGTTCTTTTCAGCTGACTTTTTCAGGTTTATCAAATGGCTCCTTGTTGTCCTTACCTCTATTAAGATGAGTCTTTCTTTTCTTTTCTTTTAACTCCCAATGTGGGAAACCTAACTGTTCTCTTTTGTGTACAGTAAGATGCTGAGCTTTGGCTGCAAAGAAAGGTCCATTTATGAGTGTAGTGAGGAAGAAATCTGCTCAAATAATATTTCACAAACAGAAACCTAAGGGATTCTAGAGATCTGTGAATGTTTCCCTCAGGAACGCAGGTAGAGAAGGCTACAGTCTGCCATGAAAGAAGTCTGTTTTCACCTGCATGCACTTCCTTTATAGATACTTCAAGGGCTTTATCACATGCCTGGTCACTGTAGGGATAGAGGACAGGCATGCTCGATTTCTCATCTTTCAGGTTTAAAAGGCATAATTGAAATGTAGGAAAAATATGCCAAAGGAGTCGTAATTAGAGTGACCAATGCCCCCCCCCACCGCCCAACACACACACATTATTCCTTTTCTCCTAAGAAATGAAGGAAACTTCATGCCTGGAAAGAAAGAAAAGTTTAGAAATAAATGTCCGATGGTGTGGGAATTCTCTGCCTAGCCCTTTCACACTTGATGATCAACACAGGAGAATTTGTCTTGTCAGAGACATAAGAAAAAGATATAATCAAGGGGATGTTCTCTAAGCCACAATGACACACAGAGAATTGAAGGGATTGTGTAGTGCATTTTGGAATGAGGGGCTCAGAGACTTCCTATCAACTCCTCATGGTGTAGTGACTTCTTCACAACTATATGTTATTGTTTCATTTTTTTTTCTGGGATAAATGACTCTGACAGAAATCAAGTTAGAAGAAGGAAAGTTTAGCTTAACTTTTACTTTCTGTCATTGTGAGGAAGTCTAGGCAAGAGAAGTCTAGGTAAGAGCTTTAAACAGCTAGTCACATGAATGCAGGGAGGCTTTGTGCATTTTGTTTGCTTACTTATGTTCAGCTTGATTTGACTACTCTTAAACAGTTCAGGAACATCTGCTTAGAGAATGATGCTACCCATAGTAGGCTTGCCTTTTTACAATAATTAACTTAATAAATAAAATTCCACATGTCCAGATTGGATTTATATAATCCACTATAGCCAATCCTTATTAAGAATCTCTTCCCAAGTGATGCTGGTTTGTGCCAAGTTGACAATTAAAGTTAATCATCACACAGATCTTAGAGGAGCTTTCAGTCATACGTGGTTGATTGGGTGAAAAAAGCAGCTTGATCCACCCTCCGGGTTGTAATGATGGCACTTTTACACTCCAGTAGACTTGCATATTGATATAAAACATGTGTACTCTGGACTGGAGAGATAGCTCAGTGGTTAAGAACACTGGCTATTTTTCCAGAGAACTCAGGGCTCAATTCCCAGCATCTGAATGGTAGCTCACAATGCTCTGTAATTCTAGTTACAGGGGATCTGATACCCTCACATAGACATACAAAACACTAATGGACATAAAGTAAAAATAAAATAAATCATTTTAACACTTACAAGTGTCAAGACGAGAAAAGAACTGAACAACTAAAACCAAGACAAAGGTGGTAAACAAATTAATTCTCTGGTTGAAAGAATTTGACATCTGCCAAATAGAGTTTACTCTAAGCTTACCTGGTAGTTAAGAGTGTTAGTTAATTTTCTTTAAGTAAGGAAAGAGTATACTTTTTTTTTTAACTTTATAGTGTAAGGAACTTGTGACTGTGTGCCGAGTACCTGCAGAAGGTAGGCTTCTCTCTGCTCATAGAGACTAGAGGAAGGACTCAGGCCATTCAGTGTTTGCATTTCAAGTGGATGGCCCATAGGGCCATAAGAAATGCAGTTCTGTGTTGTGAAGCCTGTAATAACATAAAACCAAAAGTATAAGTACAATTGTGAATTCATTGAGAGAAATATTTTAAGAAAAGGTGAAGAGAGTTCAGTTTTTTTATTTTTACATTTTTATTTGTCCTGGTTTGTCAGAAATATTCTAACAGCATTTAAACCTACTCAGGATTTAATCCTTTTGACCATGAGTTTTGACCTGCTCTGTTTCTGACCTGATTAGTTCATCCGTCCTTAGGCAACCTTGCAGTCCCCCTATCTCCAGAAAATCATATCGATGTTGACTTCATTGTTGGTACCCAACGGGCATACCACACAACAGCTTAGAACTCCTGGACTCCAGCCCTCTCTCAGATACAACCATAGTCAACACTCCAGAAAATTGCACTGTGCATGGCAGATTTCAGGCTGTTGAACACCAGCCTTTGGTGGTGTAGGAGAGGAAAGGGAGAAGAAACATCAATGTGACTTCAGTTTTATTTCTTAGGCTCACTGGCTTTGGCTCAGTTTACCTGGAAGCTGGAACACAAAGAACTGGGAAATAAATATAAAGTTCAACTCAAAGGTGCATCAGGTGACCTTTCTTCTGTTCTGCATGCATGCACATTACTTGCCTCATGACTCTGACCCAGGTAGACCTAGGTGTCCAGTGTGCCTTTCCTTTGCTAAGGCAAGTGCAGCTTCATGGAGAATGAAGAGGTGTGTATATAGTGTGGAAGATAACGGCATCACAGATTTGACGGAATTAGTTTATAAACTATCCAAGGTGATCCCTTAGAGACTGCAGTTTTCATAGAGGTAATCTAACTAGGAGTTTTTCTAGATATCACACCAAGTTAACAGAAATAGACAGGGTCTTCTTCTTATCCCTTACAATAGAATGCGGAGTGGTGGCTGAAGATTTTGTATGTAGGCTTTGTGTACCTGAAGCTCATATCATATTTATTGTTAGCATCTCTATTCCCTAAGCTGTCCTCTTTCATGCATCATGGTCAATTGGCTGTGACAGAGTAAAGGAATTGTATAGAGCTATCATGAATTCATGGAATGCATCCTGAAATGATCAGAGTTAAATTGTTATTTCTGAACAGGTGGTGAAAAGTGAGACCTGACTTTCAGGTTTAGAAATGATGAAAGCTCTCACTATTGGCATTTTAATTTGTTCATTCCTAGTGACCACTTACTCCTCCATTTAACAGCTTTGCTATAGACATCTCAAGAGACCTCTGCTCTTGTAGACAGCAGGAATAAGATGACTAACCAAAGTAGATCCTGGCTTTCAATGAGCTCATGTGCTTTTCCAGGGATAAGGGACCTGCAATGATTTATTTTTTTATGTGTGTGCCTCTGTTTGTGTCTCTGGGTCTGTCTCCCCATACGTGTGTCTGTCTGTGTATGTGTGTGTTTGAATGTACCACATGTGTGCATGTAACAGTGAAAGGCAGAGAAGGGCACCAGATCCCTTGAAGCAGGAGTCACATATAGTTGTGAACCATTTAAAATGGATGTTGAGAACCAAATTTGGATTCTCTGTAAGAACACGGGGAATTCCTAAGGCCAAGCCAAAATAAAACCTACTCATGATGAAGTGATCAAGTCAATCAGTGTTCTAGCATGGAGGGTGGATTTTCTCAAGAGTCCTGCCCCTTGCTGAGATACTGAGAGCCCCTGGCATTTGGGAGTGTAATAGCCAGTTTTCCTTAAGAATGTCGACTCTGGTAAGATGGCCATTTTTACTATGTTAATCCTGCCAAGCCATGAGAATGGGAGATCTTTCCATCTTCTGATATCCTCTTCCAACTCTTTCTTCAGAGACTTGAAAATTTTTTCATACAAGTCTTTGACTTCCTTGGTTAGGGTCCCACCAAGGTACTTTATGTCTTTTGTGGCAATTATGAAGGGTGTTGTTTCCTGAATTTCTTTCTCAGCCCTTTTGTCTTATGTATACAGGAGGGCTACTGATTTTTTTGAGTTAATTTTGTATCCAGCCACTTTGCTGAAGCTGTTTATCAGCTGTAGGAGTTCCCTGGTAGAATTTTTGGGGTCACTCAGGTATACTATCATATCGTCTGCAAATAGTGATACTTTGACTTCTTCTTTTCCGATTTCGACCTCCTTGATCTCCTTCAATTGAAAAAGATAGCATCTTCAATAAATGGTGCTGGTCTAACTGGATGTCTACATATAGAAAAATGCAAATAAATCCATATTTATCACCCTGCACAAAACTAAAGTCTAAGTGGATCAAAGACCTCAACATAAAACCAGACCCATTAAATCAGTTAGAAGAAAAAGGGGGGAAGAGCCTTGAACTCATTGGTACAGAAGACAACTTCCTGAACAGAACACCAACAGCACAGGCTCTAAGAGCAGCAATCAATAAATGGAACCTCATGAAACTGAAAAGCTTCTGTAAAGTGAAGGACACTGTCATCAAAACAAAACTACTGCCTACAGATTGGGAAAGAATTTTCACCAACCCTACATCTGACAGAGGGCTAATATCCAGTATATATACAGAACTACAGAAATTGAAAAGCAACAAATCAAGTAATCCAATTTAAAAATGGGGAACAGAGTTAAACAGAGAACTCTCGATAGAGGAATATCGAATGGCAGAGAAAAACTTAAAGAAATGCTCAACATCCTTACTCATCAGGGAAATGCAAATAAAAACGACCCTGAGATTTCACCTTATGCCCATCAGAATGGGTAAGATCAAAACCTCAAGTGACAACACATGCTACAAAGGTTGTAGAGAACGGGGAACCCTCCTCCACTGCTGGTGGGAATGTGAACTTGTACAATCACTCTGGAAATCAATCTGACACTTTCTCAGACAACTAGAAATAGCACTTCCTCAAGATCCAGCTATACCACTCTTAGGCATATATCCAGAAGAGGCTGAAGTACACAATAAGGACATTTGTTCAATCATGTTTGTAGCAGCTTTATTTGTAATAGCCAGAAGCTGGAAATAACCAAGATGCCCCTCCGCTGAGGAATGGATACAGAAATTGCGGTACATCCACACAATGGAATATTACTCAGCAGTAAGAAACAAGGATATCATGAAATTTGAAGGTAAATGGTGGGAAATGGAAAGGATCATCCTGAATGAGCTATCCCAGAAGCAGAAAGACACACACGGTATATATTTACTCATATAGAAATATAATATAGGATGAACCTACTAAAATCTGTATACCTAAAGAAAGTAATCAAGAGGGAGGACTCTGGCTAAAATGTTCAATCCCCAACCAGAAAGGCAAAGCAGACGGACATCAGAAGAAGAAGAAAACAGGAAACAAGTTAGGAGCCTGTCACAGAGGGCCTCTGAAAGGCTCTGCCTTGCAGAATATCAAAGCAGATGCTGAGACTTATGGCCAACTGTTGGGCAGAGTGCATGGAATCTCACAAAAGATGTGGGAAATGGTAAGATAGGGAGAGGACAGGAGCTCCACAAGGAGAGCAACAGAAACAAAAAGTCTGAGCACAGGGGTCTTTCCTGAGACTGACACTCAACCAAGTACCATGCAAGGAGAAAACCTAGAACCCCTGCACAGATGTAGCCCATGGCAGTTCAGTGTCCAAGTGGGTTCCATAGTAAAGGGAAGAGGGACTGCCTCTGACATGAACCAATTGGCCTGCTCTTTGATCACCTCACCCTGATGGGGGAGCAGCCTTACCAGGCCACAGAGGAAGACAATGCAACCACTCCTGATGAGAGCTGATAAACTAGGATCAGAAAGAAGGAGAGGAAGACCTCCTCTATCAGTGGACTTGGGGAGGGGCATGGGTGGAGAAGGGGGAGGAAAGGGGAGATTGGGAGGGGAGGAGGGAGGGGTTTATGGGGGGATACAAAGTGAATAAAGTGTAATAAATAAATAAATAAAAAGAATGTGGACTTTGGTATGTCAATCATGATTCACTGGGTGCTTCCTCTCCCCCCCTACACACTATGAATACATAGGCAGCATAAATTAGACTTGGTGGGTTATTTTTTAAAAGGGGGACTTGAACTTGAGGGAGAGTGGGCTTAGCGGATCTTTTGGGGAGATTTTATTATCTGAGAGGTGAATATGTTCAAAATACATTGAAATTATCAGTGAATCAATGAAAAAGTTAATTATCTAAAAGACCTGCAATCAAATATAGTGCAACAAGAAAATAAATATAAACTTACTGTAGAAGGCAGAACACTGCTTACAAAAACAAAACACAGAACAAAAGAAAAAGAAAACAAAAACAACAACAAGAAAAAAACCCAAGGTTTTTGGCTTTCCTCTTTTTCCTGAATGCTGTACTAATTAACTCTATTTTGTCTTGTACATTCAAAGTTTTGGGTTGGGGGAGGGGTAGACAATGGTTAATATCTTTGAAATTTGGAAAATTCAGAATTTCTTCTTTTCGCTCTCCTCATTAGTCATGTAGTTTGAACAAGTCTTCCAGTGAGTCCTTTTGAGGGAGAACATGCTAGTTATTTGCATAGAGAGAGAATCCCTCCGGCCATATATAAAATGCCAGGCTCAGATTTTATCATCGGTGTTTCTTCTTGAGCACTGTTATAATTATATCTAATTAAGTAGATTTATGGTTTGGAACAACAATAGTCATGAATAAATACATGTCCCCTGAAGCTATTTGCTCAATTTGTTCTTTATATCTTTTAACTTGCCTCAGTAATACATATTTTGCTTAATCCTTCATTTATTTATTTAGCTAAAGTGAGAAGGAATCCTGCCTGTGAAGGCCAGTAGCCTTGCCCCTTGGTGTCCTTTTTAAACTACTTGTTTTGAATAAAGCACTTATCTAAGATGATTAGATGACCTATTGAACAAGAAAATGGCTAGGGATTTTTTCCAGGCCACAAGAGGCGTTTTTTTTTTGTTTGTTTTTTGTTTTTTTCCTTTCCAAAATTGTAGTAGGAAAAATAGGCATAAGAAGTCAGAGTAATGGTGGTGGTGTTATCAGAGAAGTTGGAGGGGAGAAAAAGAAGCGGATTTGATCAAAATATATTATATGTACATATGAAATTCTCAATGAAAACAGAACAATTGGTTAAGTTAGGATTAGATTTATATTTAGGAAGGTATTAATGACAGAAACAATGGCAATGAAGATGGAGGAAAGTACAAACCTACAACGAGCCCTCAGGAGGCTGAGGCAACATGATAGCAAACTTACGGTCAGCCTTGAGTGGTAGAGAAGCCTTGTCTCCAAAACCCAAAGTCAGGGGCTGGAGAGATGGCTCAGCTGTTAAGAATGAATGTGTGTTGCTCTTGCCATGGCCAAGGACTGAGCTGGCCTGCCAGTGCTCACGATGGCAGGAGGCTTGGCCAATGTTCATACAAAGACTGGGTTGGAGTAATGAACTGGCAGGTAAAGCACAGACCAAGAAAGTGTCTCCAGGACATTTGAAAGGCTGAGTGTGGCCAGGAGGAGTCTGCAAACCTGAACCTTTTTTGGTGAGAAGGCAGGGGAGGAGAGCAAAAAGCTGAGAGTCCCTGGAGGCTTCTTAGCTAGACAGCCTGGGGATTACAACAGAGAACTGGAGATCCTGTTTCCGACATGGGGGGAGACAGACTGGGGCCACGTATGTCCTCAGACCTTCACACACTCATACACACTGACATGCACAGACAGACAGACACAGACACATGCACACACATGGCAGGGGAGTGGTTCAAAGAGGGCTGATGATGTTTTGAGAAGTTCTTGGTTCCTGGCTAGGTTGAGAGGAAGGTAAACAGAACACCCTCCCACTCCCCCACTCAGCACTGTCACCAGCCCCATCTCAACCACATCTCTATTCCTGTCAACGGAACTGGCAAGTCAGGGTACAGGAAGCACAAACCACAACGAAGATAACCAACCAGAAGGATGAATTCCAGCTGCTTAGAACTTATTCCTGCTTATGAAATAGCATCCGGGAACAGATAAAAGATACCATCTATAAAGCTGTCAGCCTGGTTTGTACAGTTGCCTTGGTGACAGGCTGGCAAAGCTCAGTGACTGTGCTCAGGCCCTGGTTACATGCTCCAACCAAGAACTCAGTGAGAAGGAAAGGGGCTTTGCTGGGGTCACGGTCGCTATGGTGTCACAGAGAAGTTGACTGTCTGTTGTGCCTGGTCAGAATACGCAAGGGGACTGTGGTCTCATGCATCCTCTGTGCGCAAGAATTTTGTGATCTCATTTAATTAACAATTGTTTGTTTATGTGTGTGTGTGTAGGTGTGTGTGAACCCATGCAAGTACCATTGTGTAAGTGTGGAAGTTAGAGAACACTTGTTGCTGGTGTCAGTGTTCTCCTATCCTGTGGGCTAGGGATGGGATTCAGGTCATTGCCTGAAGGTAAGTGGCTTTACTTACTGAGCTGTCTGTCTGGCAGTGATTTCATTTTTCTGATATAATTTAAGATATTTCTCAGCATCTGCTTTGATACCCTGCTGGTTAGAGTCTTTCAGTGGCTTTCTGTGGTGGCTCCAGTCCTGTTCCCTATTTCCCCCTCTTCCGATGTCTATCCCTTTTGCCTTTCTGAGTGAGGATTTGTCATCTTATCAGGGTTCTCCTTCTTGATTAGCTTCCTTAGGTGTACAGATTTTAATATGTTTATCCTATATTATATGTCTAATGGCCACTTATAAGTGAGTATATACTATGTGTGTCTTTCTCACTCAGGGTGATCCTGGGGGGAACAGCCTTACCAGGCCATGGAGGAAGACAGTGAAGCCAATACTGATGAGACCTGATAGGTTAGGGTAAGATGGAAAGGGAGGAGGACCTCCCTTATCAGTGGACTGGGAGAGGGTCATGGGAAGAGATGAGGGAGGGAAGGAGAGCAGGATTGGGAGGCTACAGCTGTGATACAAAGTGAATAAACTGTAACAAATAAAAAATAAAAAAGATATTTCCCATTATAATCAATGAACTCATATTAGCATGTCACTATTATGCAGAGTCCATCATTTATGAGTGTCACTCTCAGTATTATATACTTTGAGTTTCGGACTACTCAGTCATGATATGAGCCATTATTATTGTATCAACAATTTCTGCTTTTGCTGCTCTCATTTCTCATGTTTTGCCTCTTTACCATGACCACCCCATTCTGCTAGCTCTCCCCAGGAAACCCTGGTGTTTTCACTATTTTTATAGTCTTATTTTCCAGAATTTTCTACAGCTTAAAAAATATGCAAACCTTTCAGATTGACTTCTGTCCCTTAGAAATATGCATTTAAGTTTCTTTTATGTCTGTTGTTCTTCCCAGTTTTAGCAATGTATAGCATTCCGCTTCCTGAATGTTACCTTGCTATCTTTCTACTAGAGGATCTTGGTTTCTCTAACAATTTGGCAAATATGAATAAAGGCCCCACCCAAATCCATGTGCAAGATTTTGTGTGGACATAAGTTCTCAGATCCTTTGGCTAGACCTCAAGAAACATAGCTACTGGTTTGCAAATTAAGTCTATTTCATTTTTATAATGGCTTTCTAAGCTATCTTCCAAAGGGGCACTTTCAATCACTCTGCGTCCCCATGAGCAATGAAGAAATGATTACATATCCACATCACTTCACGCTACATCCTTGCACACATTTCATGGTGTCGATGCTGTGGGTTTGACCATTCCAACAAGCATTTAAAAACCGCACTCAGCTTTAAGGTACATTCCTGGATTGTTTATGGTATGGAGCCTCCTTTCATATGCCTGTTTGCCATTTGTGCATCTTTTCTGGTAAAGAGACTGATAAAGTCTTTGACCCAATATGTCAATCTGGTTGTTTGTCATACCATTATTTTAATGTGTGCTTGAGTATGTGCGAATGTGTGTGAATGTGTGTTTCTGTTTCTTCACATGTATATGGAGCCCAGGTTCTGACCTTGGGTGTCATAGCTCAGGACAATATCACCTTACTTGTTTGAGACAGATTTTCTAATTGGTTTGGGACTTGAAGATTTGGTTAGTCAGCTGAACAGTGAGCCCAAGGATCCTCCTGTCTCTCCTATTTGGTTCTGGGATTACAAGAATGTCACACCATTCTTGACTTTTTCACATGGGCTCTGAAGATTGACCTTGGGTTCTCATATTTGCATGGTAAGCACCTTATGGTTATGCTATGGCTGGAAGAAAAAATTTCACTACATGCATAGATGACTTTAATCTCTTGAAATTCATGCCTTTTTAGTGATATCAATTATGTTTTTAAACGAATCACTGTTTTTCAGTGATAAGTTACTTTAAAGTGTAATTTCCAAAATACAGGTTTTGAGCCATCTCTTCTCTCCCACAGTCTCTTTAAAAATGCTTGCTAGTAATAGGATAAGCATTCAAATTAATGGTAGTACACAGGTCATTTTATGAGGCTATAAAATCACAAGAATTTTTGAGTGCATGTGCGCCAGATTGTATAAAACCGACCAAACAGATGCGGTGTTGATCCCAGATTATATAGCTTGCCGGGGTCCTGATATACACCTGTCACTTCTGAACTGTATTTGCTCTCTGTTGTTTGGTGTTGTCTAGTATGATGGAATACAATAGGACCTCCTTCCTGGGGCTCTTGTGGAGCTGAAGTGAGCTTGGTATAATTAAAGAACTGGGAGCAGTTTCTGACACAAAGAAACTGCTATCCAATTGTGATCATCATTCATCCTTTCTGCTAATATTGTTGAAATCAGAAACCACCCTGCAGTCTGAGATGCCCTGATGAGAATCATGCTCACACCGCACCAATGTGACATATGAGTTGGGAAAGACTGAGATGAATACAGTGATTGAATCAAACAGAACTTTTATCTCACAAAACTCAGGAATACAAGAGACACAGATGTTTCTTTGCTTAAGAAATAAAACTGATCACATATGGATTTCTAATTCCAGAGGTGACAGAGTGGCCTTTGTCCATTGAACAACTGCTCCTTTGTTTGTTCAGGTTTATCAGTGAAAACTCACATATCCCTGAAGTCACCCACAGTTGTTTTCTGTTTCTATTTGTCCCCAGGGTACCCTAGGTTTCAGGGGAGATTAGTGAACATTATTCATCATTTCAGGCGGATGACTCTGACTTTTCATTATTTTCACCTTTCACTGTACAATTATTTTTTCCTGCTAAGATCTACTAGTGTTTTGTTTGTTTGTTTGTTTGGTTTTGTTTATTTTTTCTCAGAAGATGTGCTAGGAAATTGAATCTCTTTTCTTCTGTTTCTTTTTTTATCTTAACAGTCTTTCAGCTTTCTCTCTCTCGTTCTCATTTGTCTGTCTGTCTCATGATGTTTATGGTGCCCTTTTAGAATCAAGGTTGTTTTTAAAAACTCCACCGTGTTAGCGGACATCCTTGAAGGCTTATACTATTCTGCTGAAACACTGGGCTTCTAGAAGTTATCTCAGTCCTAGTGACATGGGAAACCCACCTGTTTCTTATTTTTGTGCCAATGCACCATGGTAGAGGTGACTTGTGTCGTCTTCACCTAGGAGTGTCTGCACAGGTTTCTCTTTCACCGAAGCTCTGTTTCCTTGAATGCTATGATCCTGTTCCCTGGGACTCTGGGCACATTTGCATTGGCAGAAACACATACATTTTTTTTTAAGTTTGAAAACTTTATCTTTTAGACCTAAATGACCTCCAGCTTCTTTATTGATCTTCATGTCTGGAAACAACTAATGTCCTACCAGCTGAAGACTATCTAATGATATGTACTGAGTTTATTTACTTTTTCTTATTGATGTTTATGTTTTCAGGATTGACTTGCTATATATGCTGAACTAACTAATAACTTTCTCATGGATGTTCTTAGTACCAAGAGGAAAAGAAAGTTAGTGGAACACGTGGGGTTTGCCGTTTTAATGATCTGCTATCTATCTATTATCTATCTATCTATCTACTATCCATCTATCATCTATCCATTTATTTATTGTGTGAGCATGCACATGAGTACCAGTGCTCACAGAAGCCAGAAGATGGCATCGGATCTCTGGAGCTGGATTTACAAGGGCTTTTGAGTTAATGTGGGTCCTAGAAACTGAATCTGGGTCCTCTGAAAAAAACAGCAAACATTGTTAACTGCTAAACGATGTCTCTAGGTCAAGGTTTTCAAGATTCTAAGGAAGAGAAGCATTTTCCTTTGAAAGTCAACTTGTCCATGAAGGCTCACATAGTAACTCAACAGTGGGGTGGACACATATAGGCACAGAGAAGGCTGCATAGTAAAGCCAGAGAAACTACAATGAACTTTCCTCTTAAGGGCACAGAAGTCTATAAAAAGGTATGTTTCTTTATATGACTCAAATAAGATTTATGATTTTTAAATGACTTAGCTTTCTGTTGAAGAGTTCCTTAGTTTAAAATGAAGACAATATAGGCGTGTACTTCATTGGTGTCATAACAGAGTTCATAGTCCTTACGGATGTACTGACTATTTCTTTAGGTCCTGGCTTAATAGGGACCAGGCAAAGAAAATGATTTCAGAGCAGAAATAGGTCTGAAACACATCATCTGGAAGAAAGATGTTGCTTCAGGGAAATGTGTTTTCTTCATTTAGAGCGAGATTTAAAGCTAGGAATATAGTGGGGTTATTATGCTTCAATCTTGCCAGGTAGGAGTAACCCTACAGAAAATTACTTCCTTTGAATGAAGATGTTCAAATAAAATTTTTGTCAGTTAATAAGTCATACTTAGGACAAAATTTAAATAAATACAAGCAACCTATATTGATTACATATCACTGTCGGCTTTTCTAGAATTTTAGAATAAAGTTGTTGGAATTTATCTATTCATTTATTCAAAGAACTTCATGATTTTTAATTTTACTATTACAAGGTTATTCTAAAAACTTGATGTTATAGGTAATCAATCATCAGTGTTATTTTCAAGCTCTCAAAATAAAGTGCATGTGCAGGGAAGGTATATCAGCGAGTAAGTACGCTTGCTGTGGAAGCAGGAAGACTTGAATTCCAATCCCCAAAACACACTGACAGGCCTGCAGTTGCCTGCATCCTAAAATCAGGGAATGTGACAGAGACACACACATCTCCATTGCTTCCTGGCCAGCCAGCACCCTATTTTAAGGTAATGAGTTGAATATCAACAAGGGAAGATGGTGTCACCCTTAATCTGACTTATACATTGTGCACATCCATATATACAACACACACCACCACCACATGGAAATAAATGGTAAATACAATATTTTTACCATTTCATATCCTGTGGATAGTCTCAGAATCTTGCTCAGGTTCTGCTTTCTTTGTTTAGCTTCCTGGACAGGTATGTGCCTATGAAAAAAATCCTTATGATTATGACCATATATTTTATGGAGCTGTGTTAGTCTTGTCTTTTTATCCAAAACTGTAAGTAGAGCATAGGGGAGGCATGGGCATTTCCACTTAAGGCAGAGGCTGAACATGGATGAACCATACAGTGTTAAAACTGAGAAATTTCTCACAAAATCCTAAAACCCTGGCTTCTTTGGAGGACGTTTATCATCTTGTAAGATGGACCCACATTTCTTCAGGAAAGCCATGGATCAGGATAGAAGAAATGCTACATTTAGAGGGATCTCCAGGTCTTTGCCACTTGCCATTGCTTCTGCATGCATTCGCTTCCCAGAGAATTAGGAAGGCATTTGGTTTTGGATCTCTGGTTTCCACAGAAGAGTCAACATGTATTTGAAATGTTTAATCTGTCCTGGGTCAAGGTTTGTAACTAAGGAAATGCTTCTGACAACAGCGCCAGTGGGGAGCAAGAGAAACAGGAGAATAGCTTAGCATCTTGGGACTCCAGTTAGCTTGGTCAAGGAACACATCCATTTCTTCAAAATGCACTTGAATTCAGGTAGGTACCTGCATCAGGCTTACTTATACCCTCTTTAAATAATAAAATCTAGTCACTCCTCTTAGCAATCTTATGGTAACATGTTTTCTCTATTCAGACATGTCTTAGAACCGATTTTGATACCAAGGTGATGGGGCATTCAGGTCTTGAGTGATTTAAGCTGCATGGATATCAAGGAATACTCTCTTCTGAATGAAATTTCAAAGAAGATCCCCTAATGTCCATCTTGTGGCTCTGCATGACTAGGAGTAGGTATGAGTCAAAGCAGATGCATCATGGGAAACTGATCGTAGAGAAAAGCTTATCTAACCCTAGTTTCTATCAATCAAAACAGAAGCACAAGAGCCATGTACCTAGTAAAAAGCTCCAACTCCTCTTGAACCTCACAAAAAAGAACTCTCAAACTCAATGGGCCCTTGATTATTCTATAATTCATGTGTCCAGCGGCCTCTCTTGGCAGTGTCTCTAAAATGTATACACTTTTCTTTAGTCTTAATAACACTTTGTGCACAAGTTTTTGTGTGCGTGTCTTTTCAAAAATTTGAAGGGGTGCTAAGAACCTGCAATGACCCAGACAGTGATGATAAGGATCAACCAGATGGAGATTGGACATAACTGGCCTTTCAGAATATCTCCTCTAGGGTGGCTTTAAGTATCTAGAACAGTGGATCTCAACCTTCCTAATGTTTTAATGTTTTAGCTCTTTAATACATGTTATGCTGACCCTAAACCATAAAATTATTTTCATTGCTGTTTTATAACTGTAATTTTGCCACTGTGACAAATTGTAACCTAAATATCTGAGTTTTCTAACAGTCTTCAGTGAAACCTGTGAAAGGATTGTCCAATCCCCCAAAGGGTCTCAACCTGTAGGTTGGGAAGCTGATCTAGATCAACACTGAAGCTTCCAAATAGTCACAGGACAATTACCTACACCAAGCTATGCAGCTATTTTGTGTACAACACTGTTTACTGCATTAGCTCCAATTCCACAGTGTCCTGGAGGAAGTTTACATTCCATTTTACAGAGGAGGCTCCAAGACCTTCTGGGCACAGAGATAAATCAAGTAACTGGCAGACATCTTCAGGCTGTGAGGACTCCTGCATTGGTGCTGTTGTTGCATTTATGAAGATAAATATTTACTTTATTGAAAGACTTATTTCTGTACTGTACCTCAAGGTCAAATATACTGCAGAGAAAGAGTATGCTGTGAATTTGAATGTCAATTCCGCATGTGACTGGATCAGTGCATGCATTTATTTTTCTGAAAAGAAGTATTGGTTTTCATTAAATTCTCAAAAGGGGAGTGGGAGGGTGGGGGAGTGGGAGGAAAGGAGAGAAGGGAAACTGCAGTCAAGATGTAAAGTAAATAAATAAATCAATTAAAATTTTCTCAAAAGGGAATAGCAACCTAGAGAAAGGCTGAGGAAAATGAATACTCGAATAGACACACACGTAATGCAGAAAATTAGAATAGGAAAATTTGCAAATTTTGCCTCAGGCACAAACTATTATTTTCCTCTGTAATCCATTTGTTCAACATAGACAATTCTTCAGGGTCTTACCCTCATGGAGTAGAAGGTTTGATTACACTCAATTTTCAAATACCTTATTCCTTTTTAAAATATGAAAAGCAAATGCCTTCTGATTAATGATATTAAAATAGTTCCCAGCATGCTATAAATTCCCTTTCATTTAACGCAACAAAATGATCTGGTGAGAAGACTCCTCTGACCACACCTGTATCCAACACACACACACATACACACACACACACACACACACACACACACGAATGCACACACTCACTGTTTTTTTTAAATGCAATACAAATTTAAATATGTGAAAAGAATATCACACATGGAAAACAAATATCGGTGCCCCTTACCTTGTACATATCATTTGTTTAATATTCAGTGTGACAGCGCTTAACAGCCCCTGCTATTTTGGAATCTTACATTCCCTTTTAGTCTTAATGAAGCTCAGCATTATTTTAAGCTTTATTTTCACAACATTCTCTTATTCGGGTTAGAAAGCCTGTAACTTTTATAGAGAAAAGCTGTAATGTGTCTTTAGGCATTTTCCTTAGTTGATTTAATCATGCCAAACCTGTCAGAAACACTTAAAGAGTCACATTTGTTTATGGGGGCCACACGGTGGTTTAGAGAGGTGGAATCAAAACAGAATGAAATAAACTAAATACCCAAGACAGACAAGTACAGCCAGCATGCCAACCCAGAATGCTTCCTCTGGTGACATGGGATCGAAATTAAAGGAATTCACAGTGGAGTCAAAAGCAAAGCACAGATTCATATTAGAGTAGCTCCACAGAAAGGAAAGCAATCAGATTGCTTTTGTAGATATTGGCAAAGATAAATCCTCCCCAAATTCCAAATTGTTAAGTAGTCCCTTATATGTCAAAATTCAGCCTTGACGTTGATCATTTCCTGAGATGACATTTTCCTGACTTGCCCTAGGTTTGCAGCTATTTCTATTTTCAGTTATTATAGAGGTATTAACAGATGACTCTGGGTCCCTTCTACCTTACTGTCAAGGCCTGGGGCTGAGACTTTGTCTTTCTGTTATTCCAGTAAGTGGCTCTATGCCTATGGTTCAGAGTTAGCAGTTAGAAAAAATATTATATCTGTTCTTTGACATTTTTTTTTTACAATTTGGTTTGAACACATTCACTCTTTTTATGTTCCTCCCAGATCTTCTCCCATTTCTCTACCCACCCAGATCTGAGTTACCATGTTTTTGATTCTTTGCTTTATACCAATCAAGTCGAATGTTTCCTAAGTATTCTTGGATGTATGGCCTCCTATGGGAGCATGGTCAGGCCATATAGGGCTGTACCCTTAAAGAGAAATACTGTTGAATGGATGCAGTAACTGTGCAACAGGCAAGTTTAAAATATTTCAGTTGAAGATCACAGGTGTCTACTGTTAATGCTTTTACTATATCCATACACACAACTACACAGTTACCATGTTTGGTGCAATCTTTGATATTAAAATATTTTATAAATCAAATCTGTATACATTTCCAATTTGATTCATTGTCTTTAAGAATAACAAAATAGCTGGATGTTTCCCACTGTCTTTTGGGATCTCCATGGTGTTTTTTGGTCTCTGGGTCTCAATTGTAGTGTCCTGTGGCCCAAGTACATGGTACAAACTGTTCCCCTATGAGGTCTTCAAGTCCTTCGAGCCTGACATCCAAGCTGTCATCTCACCCATCACCCTAGTCTGTTTTGATCAAGAAATTTCACAAATTCTCATAGGAATGATTTCATACTATGTAAGATATGTTTGGTTTGTTCCTTCATTATATTGACTCATATATGATGAAATATATTTTAACATTAGTGCTTTTTGAAATGTACCTGCTCGTTTTTATTAAGAGATTATAAATTACTAGAGTTCTGACTGGCATTTTGTCATCAATTCTTAAGTAAAGGCTTAGTTAATTTAATTGCTGTTCTTTTCAAATAACTATTATTTGTAAATTGTTTCTGTGCCACCAAGATTACTCTTCCCTACATTAAGATGGAAAAAAAAAACGTTTTCTTCATTGTCTTTCATGAAATATTAATCTTACTGGATATTAGTCTTTAAATTGTGAATACTGCAAATAAGTTTAAACAATATCAAATATTTCTTTCAATTGAAAGACATTTCAGAGACTCTGACATTCCAACCCACTAATTATGATTTTTTAAAATCTATTTATTTATTAAGTTTACATCCCAATTGTAGTTACCCCTCTCCTCTCTTCCTGGTCACACACTTTCTCCCTCTTCCCCATCTACTCTCCCCTACTCCCTGGAAAAGGGGAGCACCCCCACACCTACCTGTTCCAGCACATAATGTCACATCAGGAATGATCACATCCTAGTCCACAGTAGCCTGGCAAGGCAGCCCAGCCAGGATGAAGTTATCCAGAAGCTGCAACAGAGACCTTGTCGGAGACAGCCCCTGCTCCCCTTACTAGGATACCTGCATGACACCAACCTGCACAGTGGGTACATACGTGTAGTGGGCCTAGGTCCAGTCCATACATGGTCTGTGGTTGGTGCTTCAATCTCCACCAGCCACCTTGAGCCCAGGTTAGCTGGCTCTATTGGTCTTCCCGTGGAGCTCTTCTCCCCTCCAGACCCTTTTGTCCTTCCTCTGCTTTTCCACAAGGATCCCTGCGCTCTGCCCAATGTTTAGCTGAGAGTCTTAGCATCTGTTTCTCAGCATCTATTTTGATCCATTGGTTGGTAGAGCCTCTTTGAGGACAGCTACGCTAGGCCCGATTGTGAATGTTTTAAGAGAGCTTATATTCTATAGTATTTCCAAACTGTATCCAATTATAGGATCTTTCCCAGGAGGAGGACTTCATAGCAGTGGTTCTCGACTCTCCTAATGCTGTCACCCATTAATATGGTTCCTCATGTTGTGGTGACCCGCAACCATAAAATTATTTTTGTTGCTACTTCATAACTGTAATTTTCCTACTGTTATGAATCATAATGAAAATATCAGTGTTTTCTGCTGGTCTTAGGTGATGCCTGTGAAAGGTTGAAAACCTTCCAGGTTTCTTATAAGGTGGCTTTAAATCATTGTTGTGGTAGTGATTCATATCTGTTCAACACTGGAATGTGTCAAGCTTTTTGGTGGTAAGGTACAGAGATAAGTGAGTGTCTTGAAAAAACCAAGTGTACAGGAAGGATTTCCTTAGGCTCACAGTTGGAGGTAGCAGGAACATAAGACAGCTTGCTTGAGTCTAGGCAGAATAAAAAGCAGAGAGAAAGAGAGAGAGGAGGGGGGAGAGAATGGTCATGATGTCTTCTCTTCCCCCCTTTTATTCTCTTTTGGTGATAGCCATGAGATGGTATCAGTCATATTCAATAGAGTCTTCTTGCATCAGTTACACCTCTCTAGAAAAACCCTCACAAACATGTACAAATTCATGTCTCCTAGATCATTTGAAATTCAGTCAAGGTCACAATGAAAATTAACCATCAACACTGTTTATGATAGATTGGAAGTTGTTAAAAGGCAGATCTGTAGTTGCTACTTTAAGACATCTCTGAAGACGGAGTTCTCAGGACCAAGTAAATGTGGAGAGAATAGAGCTGAGAAAAAAGTGAGAATAGGACACACAGGTGTCTAGAGTCAACTTTATTTAAAAATACTCTGAATTTTTAATATATCAATGAGATTTCTTTGTTTAGAGTCCATTTGACTAAGTGTTTTTGTCTTTGCAACAAATAGTGTAACAGATATACTGTTATTGCTAAGTAGCTGTGTGCCTACTAGCTTGTCACTCATTCCTTCATTTCTTCACTAAGAATATGAAATAGTTGGATTAAATAAGTGGGATTTATATTTTTGCCTTAGAACATACTTCATTTTCAAGGGGATTGTCTATGTTGTATCATTTACTTGAATAAAGAGTTGGGTTTCTAGATGTCTGTGACAGAACTCCATACCACGACTCCAGGTTTCTGGCCAGGTTGTCTTCTAAGAATATTTCCAGCTATAGTGTTTCACAATTCTGGTTCCTTGAGGCTAATATTTAGGCATTGTTTCAGAATAAACTCAATCAAATGATTTAACTATTGGAAGAGCTGTTCAGACTATCCTTAGTCCAGTGGAATTCTAGGATCTGGGGCAAATTCTAATGTAAAACTCATTTGGGACCCAGTCTTGCTAAAGTATACATACAGTCTTAGCTGTAATATTAGCTGTGTATTATTTATAAAGGATCTAATCAGCTAAGCAGGGAAATGTGTGACATGGCTATTATTTTGTGTGTTTTTGATTGGATTCACCAAAAGCTCTGATTGAAATGACGGGGGAACCAGTTCCATGCAAGCAAGACTTCATTTCTAAAATGGATTAGACCAATCTGCTGAGTGACCCATTTATTCTCTTCACATTGCATTTGGATTTCATTACAGAAGTCAAAAGGCCATTTTCATTTTGGACTCCAGAAAGGTCATTTGTTACTCTTGTTTTTATTTCCCTGTTCTTAGTTTTGATGAGGAGGAGGAAGAAGAAATTGAATGCTAGCAGTAATTGATTAGTCTCACAATGAATTCATTATTTTCTGATGATGCCTGCTGGGCCTTCAGACTGTAATTGTGTCTGTCAACATGGTAAAAAACATTTGGGATTTAGTCGGCGTGCTGTAGACTATTTGAACATGGCGTTTTAGAAACAGAGGCTTCAAGTCTCCGGAAATTTTTCTATGCTGGTGGCATCTAAGGTCCCCCAAGAGATTCTCAGTCAAGTACAATAAATACAATACCTTTCTTCTATGAAAAAAATATAAGAAGGAAGAAAAATAATTCCATGACTTTATTTTGAGGATTAATCTTGGTCACAGGTATGAAACGATAAGGAACCAGGAACGGTAACGGTATAAATACCTCGGCAGCTTCATCTACTCAGGCTAGTGTATTGAGTATTTTGATTCCATGGAATTGAGTCTATATTTTATTCCAAGAAGATGAATTAAATTAATCTTCCTGGTACCTGGTAAACAGCCTTTATTTGTTTAAATCCTATTTTCATAATACATACCAAGTGCTAACCATAAAAATATTCAGAAAAGCTTCTTTATTAATATTAATTTTTGGCTCAAGAAATATAGCTTTAAAGTGCTTAAGAATTTGAAAAAGAGAGAAAATCATTTAAGGAAGAAAAATATGAGCTAAGTAGCTTCCAGCTGAGTGAAATCAAATGGTTCTAAAAACACCTATTAGTAAACAAAGGTAAAGGGACAGTGTATCCAGCCTCCATTCATTTTATTCTTGGAACCAGAAGAATAAAACATTTTGAAAAGAGACTGCACACTAGATTTCTGATTTTTTATAGTGATTTATTTTGAAACCAAGAAAACCCCAAAAGAATAGTTGAGGATCTAACAACCCACTATTAACTTATCCATTAAAAATAAGATTAAAGATAAGAGGAGTCATTCGTTTATAAAATATCTCCATTTACTTTCCCTCTTTGATAAAAACAAAAAAATAAGCCAAAACAAAAGAGAAAAATGTGGATTTTCCTTCCAAATTGATTTTTTTGAAATTAACAGTAATATTCCAGGATCAGTATTTGAATACAGATAAATTAAATTTTTTATCTACTTTAAATTTATACCATTTTACATGTTTACTTTTCTGAACAAAACACCTTTGAAGAATACTTTGTGTCAGAATGTAGTGTGCTGCTATTGATATGATTATGTTTTTAAAATATTTATCAAAGTATGTTCTATATAAATGTATTATGACACACATTTCTTTACTAGGAAACACATTAAAATATTTTGGTTCATCATATACTAAAATAAAAATATGGCTTATTTAGGAAATTTGCCCAATATTTTACAGATGATACGCTCCCACAGTCAACGAATGTTTAAAGTAGGCTGATAGTAAAATTAGCATTTATTCACCTTTTGTAATTGTTGCCGCAGAGGCTTGCTGCTGAATTACTGGCTCTTTCTAGCTCTCTCTGAACTCTTGCTAGAAAGAGCCAGTAATTCAGCAGCAAGCAAGCAGCTCAAAACTCCTCTCTAAGCTGACTAATTCAAACTGGATTATCTTGGTTTTTCCTAAATTACTGCACTTCTCAGTTCTACGACTTGAACTGCACAAGCTCAACTGAACTCAAATGCACTCAAATGAACTGCCTGTACTGAATGCCCTATTGTAGTCTCATACTCTACTGTTTTATTTACTCAACCGTCTATTGTACTCAGCTCAACTCAACGCCCTCTCCCTTTGTTCCCTTGCATCTCCTCTCTTTCTTGTCTTGTTCTCATGAGAGTTGGGTGTATCCTATTCTGTCAAATCTTTCTCTGATTCATCACCCTTTCTGTCTCTCAATTAGATGTCATTGTTTGGGATTAAAGTTGTGTATTAAGGATGTGTCTATATTCCAGGCAGAAGTAAGAAAGGTGTGCTGGATTAAAATTTATCCACAGTTGATCATATGTTAGACACCGGTGGGGGCTTTAGTGTGTATACCAAGAAAAACAGATAAGAATTTCCTGTCCATAACAGGGCTTTTATTCAGTTGGAAACAGAATAAGCAAACACACAAAAAAGTTGTTTGCTAGAGACTTTAGGGTCCATGAAGAAGAGAAACAACTGGGCTACATGTTCTAAGGTGAAGGTGATAAAATCCCCCCATTGTATGAGGTGGTCTAGGAAGGCCTTTTTGAAAGCAATGTGTTAAGAGTAGGAGGAAGATACTCATGTTGTGTGTTACTGGCTTGATTTCTCTCCTACAAAAAAAGTCCCAGAATAATGCCTTCTACTCGGTTGGAGTTACAGGTAGATTTCTTTTTCTTTTTATCTATCTATCTATCTATCTATCTATCTATCTATCTATCTATCTAGTTATCTATTTTTATTTCAATTTATTCACTTTGTATCCCTGCTGCAGCCCCTCCCTCATCAACTCCCAGTTCCACCCACCCTCCCTCTTCTCCTCCTATGCCCTTTCCCTAGTCCCCTGATAGGGGAGGACCTCCTCCCCTTCTATCTGACCCTAGCCTATCAGGTCTCATCAAGGCTGGCTGTATCATCTTCCTCTGTGGTCTGGCAAGGCTGCACCCCCAGGGGGAGGTGATCAAAGAGCTGGACACTGAGTTCATCTCGTAGACAGCCCCTGTACCCCTTACTAGGGAACCCACTTGGAAACTGAACAGCCTATGGATTTCCTCTGAACAAGGGGTCTGGGTCCTCTTCATGCATGGTCCTTGATTGGATTATTGGTCTCTGCACACCCTGCCCCCTGGGCCCAGGTGTTTTTGTCTTTGTTGTTGTTCTTGTGGAGTTCCTGTCCCATCCAGGACTTTCTGTTTTCCTCTTCTTCGATAAGGGATCTGACACTCACCCAAAGTTTCACTATACGTCTCAGTATCACTTTCAATACCCTGGAGGGTACAGTCTTTCAGAGAAACTCTGTGGATGGCTCCTGTCCTGTTCCTTGTCTTCTCCTACTTCTGATGTCTATCCTGTTTGCCCTTCTGAATAAAGATTAAGAAATTTTCTTATGGTCCTCCTTATTGTTCATCTTCTTAGGACTGTAGATTTTAATATTTTTATCCTATGTTATATGACTAATATCCACTTATAAGTGAGTGTATACCCTATGTGTCTTTCTGCTTCTGGGATACCTCAATCAGGATGATCTTTTCTAGTTGCCACTATTTGCCTGCAAATTTCATGATCTCCTTGTTTTTAATTTCTGAGTCATATTTCTCTGTGTAAATATACCACACTTTCTGTAGCCATTCCTCTGTTGAGGGACATCTAGGTTGTTTCCAGATTCTGGCTATTACAAATAGAAGTGCTATGAACATAGTTGAGCAAATGTCCTTATTGAATGGTGGAACATCTTTTGAGTATATGCCTAGGAGCGGTATAACTGGATTTTGAGGTGGCACTATTCCTAATTTTCTGAGCAAGCACCAGATTGATTTCCAAAATGGTTGTACAAGTTTACATTCCCACCAGCAATGGAGGAGGATTCCCCTTTCTCCACATCCTCTCCTGCATGCATCATGTCTTGAGTTTTTGGGTCTTAGCCATTCTGGTGGGTGTGAGGTGAAATCTCTGGGTCGTTTTGATTTGAATTTCCTGAATGACTAAGGAAGTTGAACATTTCTTTAAGTGTTTCTCTCCATTCAATATTCCTCTGTTGAGGATTCTCTGTTTAACTTTGTACCTCATGTTTTAATTGGATTACTTGGTTTGTTGGTGTTTAACTTCTTCTGTTCTTAGATAATCTGTATATTAGCCCTTGTCAGATGTAGGGTTGGTGAAGATCTTTGACAAAGAAGCCAAAACCATACAATGGAAAAATCACAGCATCTTCAACAAATGGTGCTGCACTAACTGGATGTCTACATGTATAAAAATGCAAATAGACCCTTATTTATCACTGTGCTCAAAGTTAAGCTCCAAGTGGATCAACCTAAAACTAGACAAACTAAATCTGTTAGAAGAAAAAGTGGGGAAGAGCCTTGACCTCACTGGCACAAGAAACAACTTCCTGAACAGAACACCAACAGCACAGGCTCTAAGATCAACAATTAATAAATGGGGCCTCATGAAACTGAAAAGCTTCTATAAAGCAAAGAGCAAAATGACAGACTACAGACTATGAAAAGATCTTCACCAACTCTACTGGTAGATTTTAAAGTCCTACTGCAGTGTCAAAAACAGCAGTGTGGAGAAATTTGTGTATTGGAAGAATTAATCTTACATGACAGAGTTTATATCTAATAGTAGAAAGTACCATTCCTAAGTATCAAAGTCAACAACAACTGATAGGAAAAGTTAATACACTAATAAGAAGAATAAAGGTATGCTACAAATCATTGTCATTATAAAAGTTTTGACCAAATGAAGGGAAGCAGGCTTGCTACATTCAAGCACATTACTCTTTATCAGTGTCTCTCAACCCATCTAACGATGTGACCCTTTAATACATATAATTGCTCATGTGTAGTGATCCCTAATTATAAAATTATTTAGTTCCTTCATCATAACTCTCATTTTGCTACTGTTACATATTATAATATAAATATTTGATATAAAGAATATCTGATATGTGACCTCTAAAGGGTTGCAACTACAGGTAGAAATCTTCAAAGGGGGGAAAGACAAGCAGAGTTCCACGTGATGCCACCTTCATCTGTAAGTGAGTGTCAGGACACCCACTTTACATAAAAGAAGTATCTTCTAGTTCACATGTGAACAGTTCAACCGTAGTCTTTGGTTTCGGTTGAATATCATGAGTTAGGTTGAATTAGTCAGCCCTATATTGGGTCTGTTGCTCAAAAATTTTCCTGTGTGGCAGTTGCCCTTGTTATACTTGGTTGTGAAGTTGATATATCTTAGAGTCATCTGACAGAAGAGGCTTCAATTAAGGAACTCTCTATTAAGGTCATGTTGGTCTGAATCTGTAAAAATCACCTCATTAATTGATGTAGGAGGCCTAAGCCCATTGTGGGTTACATCATCCCCAAGGCAGATGTTCTAGGCTTCATAAAAATCTTAGTTGAGTACAAGCCTGTGCCCAAGCCCAAAATCAACATTCCTTCCCTGTTTCTGTTCTATGTTCCTGTCTTGGGTCCCTGTTTTTATTTTCCTCAATGATAGATTGTGACCTGGAAGTGTAACAATGTTAATTATTGGCTACTGTCATTCATTTGAGCCATTAGAAGGGAAAATACATTTTTATTTTTTTTCTCTGATAAAGAAAAAGAACCAGGAAGTTAAGCCTTATCCTGTAGAGAAATTTTAATCCAGCAACATTGCTGGTCTAGCAAGGGATCACATTCAAAAATTTAGGTCTGTGTGATCTGGCTGAAATGACAAACCTTTAATCCCTCTGGCTGGAATACAGATGTGTTCCAAGGGCACACCTACAATGTCTAACAATGAAGGTAAAGTTATTGGGTAGAAGGAATGTTTGGATGTTTGAATGTGAGGTCTAATTGGGGGAGGGGGCAGACAAAGTGCTGAATCAGAGAAAGAATTGACAGAATGAGTCAGATATGCCTAACTCTCACAAGAACAGTGAGGAAATAGTGGTGACTTACAGAACAGGGCAGAGAGAGAGGGAGGGGAGGCTGTTTTTACCTGGACAGTCGTACTGAGACAGGTTGCAGAGAGAGAGAGAACAAACTAGGCACAGATGAAGAGAGAATGAACCAGAGAATGAGAAGGAGCCAGAAGATTAGAACATATTGTCAAAGTTAGTTTGAGGAGAAGCAGAGCAATTCACTCAGAATCTGAGAGAAGCCAGTTTGAATCAGTCAGCTTAGAGAGGAGTTTTGAGCCAGAACAGCTGTGTTGAACCAGCCAGCCAGAATTCAGAAAGAGCCAGAAAGATTGAGCTTATTCAGCAGTAAGTCTCAGGGGCTAAAAATATTCTAAGCCTAGATAAGGTTGTACAGAGGCCAGAAGCTACCAGGAATAGACCAAGGTTAGCGGACAGAGGCAGTAAGTCATGTATTAGTTGGAATTTGATCCTATCACTATTGTGCTGATTGAATGACTAAATGATCTACCATTAGTAAGTCATTAGTAAGTCACCTTAACCTTAATCGTAACCATAACTGTAACTCTAACTCTAACCCTAACTAGAATCAGAGTTCTTAGAACTAAGTACTCACAGAAAATTATAAATCTGCGTGTTGGGGTAAAATAAATGTTTCTGTGAAGATGAACCATCCAGACTCCTACCTCAAGCTAAAGGGATGGAGGCAGACCATGACCTAAACCCTCTAACACTTTGAGCCAAGTGTATTTTATCCATTAAGCCCTTTCCCTCAGGTATTTGCCACAGTGATGAAGAAGTTACTAGTATAGTGTGTGGAGCATGTGAGCCTATCTGTACATTTAAAGATCAGTTTAATACTGTGTTCAGCTTCTAGGAAGGGACATTGGGTGGGATGTAAAGAAGAGATAATCAGTTCTGAGCGGTGGCTGCCGGGTTACCATCCTATGAGGATTACTTTCTTTCATCAGCCTGACAGGGTTCAGAATCACCTAGGAATAGCTGAGGAGACATGACCTACTGTAAATATACGTGTTGCTTTTCTGTTGTCCAGGTGCAATTAGAAAGGGGAAAGTAAGCAGAGTGGTAAAATTTTAACCCATCTGCTTTCTGAGTACAGATATAATGCACTCATTCACCTCAGGCTTCTGCTGTCATAATGCCAACATGGTGGACTCTTCACTCCAACTATGAGTCCAAACAGACCCTTTCTCCCACAAGTTGCTTTTGTCATGTGTTTTGTTATATACATGAGAATAATGACTAGACCACTCTCCTTCTTTCTCTATTTCAACCCTTCCTCTCTCTCTACTGTGATTCCTTCCTTCCTTCTTTACTTCTATTTTATCTTTTTCTGTTGGGAGATGGCAAAGGTTAAATGAACCAATTTTACATAAAGCTGTTAGAACAGCACCCATTACAAAGCAAATGTATAATAGATATTAATTTTAATAATGATGAATATTCCTCTAACGATGTCTTTACTCTTTTTGCATTTTTAATGGAGAGGCTCCTAGAGTCTTTTGTCTAAAATGTCAGTTTCTCACATATTTATACTGCTTTCTCAGCTTCATAGGGGAACTTTTCAAAGTCAGAACCAAGGTAAAAGAAGACAATGAACATAAGGCATGCAAACAGCACATGCTTCCAAGGGAGTGGTCTTCAAATACTCCCCCCCCCCCAACTTAGACTCACATCTTCTTTACATTGTTCTTTGAACGGAAGCAAGCTCAGCATCACTCCATTGTGTAGATAAACATTCTTTTCCTTTTTCCTTTGTGGCATCTGCAATGTAAGTGGATATATTAGTAAAGATTCTCCAGAGGAAAGGATCAAAAAGTGAGTTTGTTATGTTGGATAATGTGGTACAGTCTGAGCAATCTACCTGTGACTCCATTCACACTGGGGGCCCAAGACCCTCACAGCTGTTTAGTCCATGAGTTCTGGGGGATTCCTAGGGAGCCACTGGCCTTCAGTCCACACTGCAGGAAGAAGCTGCACCCTGATGTCAATAGCAGCAACATAGTAGATGAATGTAACAGCAATATGCAAACAGAATAGATCAATTTGGAAGTATAATGCAAAGACAATATGAGGGAAAGTAGGCAAAACCACCCAACAGTTTACCCTTGAACCCCCTTTTATCTGGCTGCTATTGGACAGCACCACCTATGTTTAGGCATATGTCTTTCCATTTCATATAACTTGAGCAAGAAATGAATGTATGTCCAATGGCTTATCACTTCATTGATTATAGATTTGACAAGGTGGCAACCAAGACCAATCATGGCACTGGATGACAGTTCATAATATTCTGCTAATACTTGGCTCATTTTGCATGTGTTAATTCCTTCCTATGAGTGTGTATGTACACATACATGTATAGTCACATACCCACATGGATCTCCTAAAATGTTATGATTTTGAGCTAGTGAGCTAGCTCACTGGGTAATGACATCTGCTGCCAGGCTTTACATCTCCAGGACCCACTTGGTGGAAATAGAGAACTTACTCACACAGGTTGTCCTCTGACCCACACATACATGCTGTGGCATGTGTTGATCTACATACATAATAAATAAGATTTTTAAATGTAATCAAAAGCTATGATATCATGAATTTAATATCATGATTAAATGGAGTGCTTACTTGAACCTTGGTATATCTTCATGGAATTCCAATTAAGTAATAGATAACCTAGAGGGTTCCTAATCTGTCACCAGAAGAATTAAAGTAAAGTTTCAAAGGCACTCAGACTGACTCTATTATCTGTTTTTTGGTATTACCAGAGTCACTAATCTGCTTTCCTGTGACTAATATGGAGTGACTTTAATGACTTACATGCTTTATTCTATGCAGATATATAAAGAGAATTTACAGAGTTACTGTAGTAAGGAGTATTATAGAGATATGGTTTCAGCTTTCTAAGATCCTGTGTTAAAACGTGCTGATTAGAATAGTCATAGAGAATGAAAATGGGCCACAAAGCAGTTGCTAAAGCATTTACTTAGTACTAAAGAATTAAATGAAAGTTCCTTTACAGGTATACATATATATATATGTAAATATATATATGTAAATATTTATATGTATGTATGTATCCTCTACCAAGCCTTCTTCTGCAAGGTTTGATTGACTGATTAGAACTCCAGAGACTGTAGAGAATATGGAATGGTGTGGGTCCAGAGCCTAATTACAGTTGATCTTGAGTTACCTTTAGTTCTCTTAAAAACCCTTCCTTGCCTACCTTTGAGTCTGATTTAACATACTTTAAATACTTTTTTAAAATAAGCATAGTTACAAATACTCTGAATGATGAAAAATTCTAAAATAGAAATGTGTATTCATGTTACTTTCATATACTTATTGCTGAAAAGGGTAATTTTTTTCCTACCAATCATACTGGAATGAACAACTTTTCGATACCTTTGTTTCCTTACCACCCCCACCCCCATCCCCCACCATATACATGACTCTCCAATTCTCGAGACCCGTTTTGTCCGAAGTGGCTTCCTGATGGAGACCATCAGTTGCTGGTGATTTCCCCAACAAAAACGTGGCCGAGAGATTTTTTTAAACAAGTTTAGTGAAATGGCAAGGTTTCTGGCAACACATACACCAAGGGGCTACCCATAGCCCTTAAAGGTTCGCCAAGAACCGCAACTCTTTTTCCTTTTTCAGGAGCAGTATTCTAGAAAGGCAGCCTCTAAGTCCCACAGTATGCTGCGGGGTGTGAATATGTTTGTGAGTGCGCCACCCTGTGGACTCTGTGCAGGGCACAGATCAGAGTGGATAATCAAAAGGCTTTTGTCAGGCAGACTTGCCCAAATGAAAATCTAGAGGTGCTTTTTTAAAATGTAATTTATTTATTTTTATATTAATCACAGGTTAGGTACTTTGTATCCCAGGCATAGCCCTCTCCCTCATTCCCTCCCACTTTCCCCACCCCTCCCTCATCTCCTCCCTGCTCCCCTCCAAGTCCACTGATGGGGGAGGACCTCCTCCCCTTCCATCCGACCCTAGTTTATCTTGTCTCTTCAGGGCTGGCTACAATGTCCTCCCCTGGGATCTAGCCAGGCTGTTACTCTGTGGCATGTATGGGGGAGGGTCAAAGAGCCAGCCATTGAGTTCATGACAGAAATAGTCCCTGTTCCCCTTACTAGGGTACCCAGTTGGATACTGAGTTACCATGGACCACATCTGAGCAGGGGTTCTAGGTTATATCCATACATAGTCCTTGGTTGGAGAAACTCTCATAAAAGACCCCTATGCCCTGATATATTTGGTCTTTGTGGAGTTCTTTTTCTCCCCAAGTCTTACTAACTCCCCCTATTTTCATTATTATTTCCAGCCCTCTGCTGAAGGTTTGGTTGTGAGTCTTAATATCTGCTTTGATACATTGCTATATCGATTCTTTTAGAGGCCCTCTTTGGTATGCTTCTGTCCTGTTGATTGTTTTCTCCTACATTCAATGTCCATCCCATTTGTCCATCTAAAGGAGCATTGATCATCCCAACCTGGGTCCTCCTTCTTCTATATCTTCCCTAGGTGTATAGATTTCAGCATGACCTTCCTATCCTATAGGTCTATATAAGTGAGTATATACCATATGTTTCTTTCTGCTTTTGGGATACCTCATTCAGGATGATCGTTTCCAGGTCCCACCATTT
>CM053756.1:40608550-40626188 GCA_028658305.1 Pachyuromys duprasi | reverse complement strand
CTTGAGTTCTTTATATATATACTGGATATTAGCCCTCTGTTAGAAGTAGGATTGGTAATGATCCTTTCCCAGTCTGTAGGCTGTCATTTTGTTTTGATGACAGTCTCTTTTGCTTTACAGAAGCTTTTCAGTTTCATGAGGTCCCCTTTATTGATTGTTGATCTTAGAGACTGTGCTGTTGGTGTTCTATTCAGGAAGTGGTCTCCTGTGCCAATGAGTTCTAGGGTCTCATAAAACTATTCAAAGAATCAATGAAACCAAGAGCTGCTTCTATGAGAAAATCAACAAGAGAGACAAGCCCCTAGCCAAACTCACCAAAAGGCAGAGAGAACTATCCAAATAAGCAAAATCAGAAATGAAAAGGGGGACATAACTACAGACACTGAGGAAATCCAAATAATCACGAGGTCTTACTACAAAAGCCTATACGCCACAAAATTTGAAAATCTAAATGAAATGGGCAATTTTCTTGAGAGATTCCACCTACCTAAATTAAGCCAAGATCAGATAGGAAGATTGAATAGACCTATATCCTCCAGGGAAATAGAAGAAGTCATCAACAGCCTCCCTACCAAAAAAAGCCCTGGGCCAGATGGTTTTAGTGCAGAATTCTACCAGACCTTCAAAGAAGTCCTAACACCAATTCTCTCTAAAGTGTTCCACAAAATAAATACTTTATTTGACAGATAAAACCTTTTAGAATGCATTAACAGACCATAAGCTTCCACTGACCTGGTGCTTAGAGAGCACCCTGTCCTAAGAGCATACCTGAAGCCTACAGATGAGATTTCCCCACCTTCCATAACCTGCATGCTTGCTATTTTCACCAATGTGCCTGAAAATGCCTTAATTTATAGATTTGTTTATCCTGTTCCTATAAAAATTTTAATTGAACTGTAACCACATTGGAACATACAATTTGTAATGAGTTAAAGCTGTGTTCCTGGGTCATGATCACATATTTAGCTCCAGAATAGACTACCATCCTATTTTTTTTTTCTTAAATTCATTTCACTTTATCACATACCCACATGGATCCCACTTTGTATCCCAGCTGTAGTCCCCTCCCTGTCCTCCTTCCGTCCCAATCTCACCCTCCCTATATCAAGCTCCCTCCCTCATCTCCTCCCATGCCCCTCCCCCAGTCACTGATAGGGGAGGTCCTTCTCCCCTTCCCTCTGACCTTAGCCAGTCATGTCTCCTCAGGACTGAGTGCTTTGTCTACCTCTGTGGCCTGGTAAGGCTGCTCCTCACCTCCAGCCTCAGGAGGAGGTGATCTTATTTTTTATTGAGAATTTTGTTTTCTGTAGACAAAAAACTGTGCTTTGTTATATCGAAGAAATTGGTTCTAGTGTGCCCCATTGACATCAAACCGCTACAACACTCAAATCCCATCTATAAAATTGTATAGCATTTATGCATAGCTTATGTTTTAAATCATATTTAATTATTTTAACACTTAGTACAATGAAATGTTGATTATGCTTGAGCTAATAAAATGTTTATCTTCTAAATTTTGCAGTTGTAGATGTAGTAGCTTCTGCCCATTATCCTAGCATTCCGTAGGCTGAGATAGGATTGCTGTGAATTTCAGTCCAAGCTAGCACAGAATGAAAGGATGTCCCTAAGAACAAGCCAACCAATCAACAGCAACAATACTACAACAAACAATCAGACGAACAAACAAAAAGCCAAGCAACAATGAAAAGAGAATGTGCTGGCCAGTTTCATGAATCCAGCAGTGTCCCTACATAACTTCTGCTTCGGTTCCTTCCTTGAGATTCTGCCTTGAGACCCTGATTTCTCTCAGTGACTCAGTGTGACCTGAGACTTGTAAGGCAAAATAAACCCTTTCCTCCCCAAATTGCTTTTGCTCATGGCATTTTATAACATCAGTGGAACCAATAGAAACCCTAAACCAAGACAATCAAGAGGATGAAAAAGTCCCAGGAATCAGGAAAAAGATGACAGCTCTCTGAGAAATGTAAGCCCACTTTTCTTCTACCGTGTTTTAGTTTTCAACTTGCCCTTCTTTAAGACAGTAGGAATCAGTTATGTTGTTTTCATTGTGAATTTTTATTAGTATTAGATCCACATACTGAAGCAAAGGAATAAATACCCACAGAAAGCAATCTAAGAGTAAGGCAATTTTGAGATTTATATTTGAAGCTTCTCTCTTTGATAAGAACAGATTTTAGGGTAGAGAGATGACTCAGTTGAGTGCCTGATGCTTCTTGAGAGGATGTATCAGTTGGACATCTCATAAATGCCTTTAACTTCAACTTCAGCTCCAGAAGTTGGTGATGCCATGTTCTAGCCTTAGATTTGGGCAAAGAACTATAAAGAGATATAATATATTATTTATCATACACACATTTTTTAAATTTCTAAAAGCATAAAAAGGCATTCCAATGGCTTACAAGATTAACATAAGTTCATAATTTAAAATGAGGCAGAGAGACATGGCATGGGTCCATTTGCATTTGCGTTGTGTTATCATATATCAACCTCCATAATTCCTGTTCTCTAGGTCCAAGGTTACTAATGTCTGAGGAGAGAATCCCTTATACTGTCTGATGATGTAGTGAGAGCACTGTTCCATCCTTGTGGAGGTAAAGAAACATTTAAATTGTATGGTATTTTCCTAGGCTATTCAAAACCTTTATATTTCCTCTGGAATGTATGTATGTTAGGAGGGACTGAATATCCTCAGAGAAATCCCTTTAATAAATCATTTCATGTCAGCTTCTTGAAATAGTGCTTTGTGATTTGTATAATTTTCCACAGTTTCAGTAATCACAATTCTTTGATGAATCCCATTATTGATCTCACTATTACTGGCTTTTTGAAGGACTGATGGGAATGTCTTCAGGCTCTCCTCTATCTTCAGTCTCTTCTACTTCATTGACTCCTCAGAAACAGTCTACTATTATGTGGTGAGCTGCTTTATTTTTATACCTATATTTGCATGCTTCTCTGTGTATGTGTGTGTGCGTGCATGTGTGTGTGATAGTGTATGTACATGTGCATTCAGATGTGAACTTAGGTGTTCTTCTCTACCACTCTCCACTCTCTTACTTTGAGACGGGGTCTTTCATAGAACAACGTGCTAGGCTGGCAGCCAGGGAAGCTCCTTGTAATCCTATTGCTACCACCTTCATGTCTGGGGCTCCTGGTGCATGCATAGCCATGTGCACATTTTTGCATGGGTGTTGGGTATCTAAACTGAGGTTCTCATGCTTCTTCAGCCAGTGCTCTTATCTACTGAGGTATCACCCCAGCTCTGGCATCATTTAAACATGCTCCAGCATCTTGTTCTTGTACTATGTATAAACAGAGAAACAGGATCTTGAATTTTGATTACACAATATAATGTGACATTTGCTTGGTCACAAAGGTCTTCTTGGACTACAGTGTCAGTGATAATTGGATCTCCTTTTAAACTTTTAATTGATGATGGTAAGTATGTGTATGATGATATCTCTGATCAATTGTCCCAAATTTCGTTCATACCTTTGATTCTGAACGTTCCCAACTAAACAGCCTGTTGCCTTTATCTAATACATCACTCACCCTGAGTACACTAGACTACATGATTATGTTAGATGTGAATTATGTCAATGAATTCAGATTTACTAACCCTTTTACACATTAATAGAAACATTGTTGACTTTTCAATTCCTTCTAATTTTCACAAAATATTTTTAATTTTAGTCTTTCTAGATAAAAGTTTTGTTTTCTTTCCCTAATGTTTTCTACTTCCATACCAACACATTTTACCTTCAGCATAAACCACTCATTGATTACCCCATTTGGCCATTCTGTTTTATTGTGACTTCTAGTGCTCTAATATTCTGTAGAGAACCATTTTTACTGTTTGTACTGGTTTTAGCTAAGTTCCATATATGTAAAAACAACAAAACAACACCCCCCAAAATCTCCATTCTACTTTTCCTACTGCATAAAGTGGACACTTAATTGCTAATTGTTAAAGAAATAAATATTATTATTTTAATGTTGGGATAAAAGAATATCTAGCATCTACAACCTTTAGACCATGGAAGAATCACATTACCTTGGCCCAGGTTCATTTCTAATTGTGCCTGCTATAGATAATCCTAGGACTTAAAGTATAGGCTAAACTGGTGCTTATCAAATATATGAGCTATATTTTATATATGAAATATACTAAGCATATTTTGGGATTTAGTTGCAATTAACATATTTTAAAGTAGTTGATATTTAGTTTATAACCTCTATGGAGATGAATTTTCAGTCTTAACTTGGGTTTATTCAGACTTAAACATACTTGCTTTCCTTTTTCAGTTTTTCCTCTGTTTTTATCTGAGCTGGTGTATGCACTAGTTTTCCTTCCAGACTGACAATATCCTGCAGAAAAGATCTTTGAGACAGAAGGAAAGCAACTCAAAATAGCTTCAGGAAGTCCCTTAAACTAACAGGTTTCATTAGACCCTTCTTCCAAGAGTAATCAAAATAGATTGTTGATAGTCGCTCTCAGACAAGTCAAGCTGCAAAGAAGTCTCTGAGATCAGACCATTTGCCTTGAAGAAGCAGAGACTAGCTCAGCTGCAGGGAAATGGTTTAGGCCAACTGAGTCCCTTGGAAAGGACACTCTCCAACTCCTTGAGCTGCCTGTAGCCTCTATAGTGTACTCAAAGTTTCCAGGTTTCCAGTGTTTGTTAGCTGTCACCCATGGTGGGGTGAGCTTTGGTGATAGAGCTATCTTTGAGTCATTTGAGTAAGTGTAAGTAACACCTTAATTGTATTCCTGTAAGTAACCCCAGTAAAACTAACTGATTCACTGAGCTGGACGTTGGTGGCATTCAGCCTTCGGTCTGTTATGGACTCCCTGTCTGAGGTGAATAGATATGTGTTTTGTTTCCCAGGAAAAGTCTTGTGACACAACAGCTGGCCTTTTGATTTCATGGCTGCTATCTTCGAATATTTTATTCCAAGTGGACAGTGTTATCAAAGGGCAGTCCCACGGTACATGAGATTTTGTGGGTTGTATGATACACAATCCCTTGAGTATCTTGTTCTGGTCACCTCTGTTGAGTGTTCTTACTCTTGGAAATGTTTAGTACATATCTTACATGGATGAACGCAGTCCCCCTAAGCAGAGGCATACTCAAAAAAGTTTTAAGTCAATGGAAACAAGAAGTCATTGGTATCACCCAGTAACCATTGGGTATTTTAAATTTCTTTGAAAGGTGCTTTTCCTTTTCCCATTTTTAATTAATTTTGCTTTGTGCTCTTGAGACCAAATGGCTTTGATAGAAAATGACACAGAGAATCCTTATACCCTGGTTTCCTGGGAAACCAGGCCAAGAAGAGTCATCTTTGAGAATACTGCTTTCCCCTAATGAGGGTTGGTGATAAGAATGTGAATGTCACTGTGCAACCGACAAATCTCAGGAAATCATTATTTTGTAAAACTTTTAATGTATTTTTGCAGATTCTCAGATTAGAATGCAATCATATATTCACTCACATTTAATTACTCCTGAGGCCTTTCACAGGTGTGTGTGTGTGTGTGTGTGTGTGTGTTTGCCTATATTTGTGATGATTTTTACTTCCTTGCCTATGAAAGTGCATGTGCAAAGAATGATGTGTTGACTATGACAGTTTCTAGCAAGAAAAACATTTCCTGAGATATGAGTGCTCAAGATTTTCAAGTTTCTTTAAAAAGCGTTGTTAAAATACCTTTAAATCCCAGCTGATTGTTTCTATCAACGAATGCTGACAATCAGCTTTCTGATGCTCATTCTGAATGCTCACACTCATTGAAGTACTTAATTCTCTTTCTTCAAGCCTTTTGCTGAGTGCACTTATTTATTTTATTTACTTGACTTTCACAAGTTACCTGACAAGCATCTCTCGGTTATTCAACATTGTTTATGATTCAGTAGGACAACTTTTGGGAGCAAAGTTTTTAATTGTTAACACACAGCAAGTTTTCAGTCTTCCTCACACATTTGAAAGATGAATCGCATATACTAATAGTTTTCTATATGTGACAAATCTCATTTTAATGCATTTTAATGTGATTTTAATGTACATTACTTAAAGAGGACACATATTTGCCATGTGTGAATCAGCCCCAGGTACTACTAATTAATGGTCCTTTAGCTTAGGTAATAGACAGAAGGGAATCGGGAGGCAAATGTACTCTGTTCAGGAGTTTATTATTGTATAATCGGGTAACATAAATCATAGATACAGTGAATGGTTGTGTTTACAGACTCAAGGCTATCTTTTAACACAGAATGCATTCAGGGGAGACTAAGTTGCAGCATAATGAACGGCTGTTGTTACATACTATTTCCAGACTAACAATAATATAATTTATGACTCTCCACTTTTGGAAACTGATAAATTAGAATTTTAACTGTTGAAATATTGTTTGAACACTATTGAATATGTATTAAGGTGGCATTCATAGCCATGTTTGGCAAGCTACACAGTGTTCAAAAGAGAGGGATGATAAGAGAAGTACAAATTCTTCCCAGGCTTTGTCTATGCGCCCACCACCATGGAAAAGAATTCTGACAAGGTTCTAATGCAGTTGGAGCCACCTGGAAAAGACGAATGGGTGACATAAAGAATTAGATGCAGAAGTTTTGATACTTGAAGAAAATGACAGCTGCCTACCTCCATGCTTCCTAGTGTTTCCTCCCAAAAAGTAGAAGGAAAAACAACACACAAAGGCATGCCTTCCTCATGACTTAAATATTATTCAAGCTTTAATAAAATTTTAAGTAAAGGAAAACAAGAACAATCAGATTTCTATGGATGTTTCTCTTGCCAGTAACACCCAGGCTCCATGGGCAAGAGAAGGCAAGGTTAGCTATAAAACAAGGAATGCATTTACAAAGTCTACTGAACTTAGGAAAAGAAAGAAGGAAAATTGCAAAGTTATTTAGAAAGTAAAGTTACCAGGAGGATTCCAGCTTCATGAGTAAGGATGCGGACCGTCAGCTTGACTGCTTGAGCTAAATCCCCGGTGTCCACATGGGGGAAGGAGAAAACCAAGTGACCTCCTTGTGTGCATAATAGCACTGCTGTACCTGCATAAATGAATATATGTATACATTAATTAATTAATCAATTAATTAATAAGAAATAATACTCCATAGCCTAGTGATATTTGTTCCAGGTATTCAAAGTTGGATGGCTACTTAGGAATCATTAATAATACACACTATAGACATGCAGGAGAATATCATGTGCTCTAGACAGAATGTTCCTTACAGATTTAAATATTGAAAACCTGTCTTTCCAGTCAATGCCATCAGGACATGGGTCCTTCTAAGAGGTGGCTAGCTTTTATAAAACAGGCTCATATACTGGTTCTTTCCTTATGGTATATGTGGTCTCATCTAGTAGGTGCTTTCTCTCACTCTGAAGATAGGCAGCTCCATTCTTGACTATAGACTTCCCATCATATAGAGTTTTGAGATCTGATAAATTTCTGTTGTTTATAAGTATTTCAACTTATGATACCCTCTTGTAGCAAAACAAAGTTACTAGGACAAATATCCTCCAAAATGCTTATGCAAAACCCCAACATAGTTTCAACTCCCTGCCACCTCCCCTAAAAACGTCAAGAGAACAAACTGTGGGATACTTTTCTTAGGAGGATAAAACACACATTTCCTTATTATAAAATTTAACATGTTTCTTATTGAGAAAAGAATATCCATACTAAGTACAGAAAGAATGGAAGGCTATTCAACCCCTCCAATTCTAGTCAACATTAAACTATCTTGCAATTATGTGAAGGAAGACAAGGAATTATAATATGAATTAAAAAAGGAATAAAATTATCTGTATTACACTAGGATAGTATTGAATCCAGGATAGATTCTCCGGAAATCCTGAAGTATCAATAGCACCAATAATTTAAACAACACAATAAATTAGTTACATCATTTATTAAGTTCACATACAGAAATCAAAAAAGCTTTTACTTTTACCACATACAGTGCTCCCACAAAAGCAAAAAAGGGAAACTCTCATAGGTGACCCAAGAGTAGATTTACATAAACTGAATAATATTCACAGTTCTCAGCTAAAGCAAATCAGAAGTCCAAAAAAATATCAGTTTTATGAATGCCATTTTAGAAACTTGGCATGCATCCAGTCAAAATATCATGAAGAGCTATTTATAAAGTCAAACTAAGATTAAAATTCACACAACAAAATAAAGACGCAAAAGCCTATCAGTTGTTTTTCTCCTTGTTGATCCAAATATGCACAAAAACAATGTAGGAAAGGAAAGGGTTTATTTTGCCTCACAGTTTTAGGATACAATACATCATGGTGGGAGAAGGGGTGGTGGGGGAAAATGGCTCTCATTGTGGAAGCAGGAGTCTGAAGTAGATGGTAGTGTTGTATTTGAAGTCATGAAGCAGAGAGAGAGAGAGAGAGGAATCCTGGTCCTCAGCTCGCTCACTCCTTTTGGTTTCCTCTGAGACCCCAGCCCATGGGTTGGTGCTTACAGTCAGGCTTCAACTCTCCACTTCAGTTAACGCTTTTTTCAAATACCCTCAAACCCATTAAAACCTGTCTTTCTACGGCCCTAAATGCATTCAAGTTTACAATGGAGATCAACTGTCACATCTAACAAGTGAGAGACCACTGTGAAAGCAGCTCTATCAGGTTCCCAGTCATACGAAATCTTAAAATGAACCCTATTCAGAAATGACAATTAGAACAAGATGGGGCTGGTGCCCCCATAGGTGAATGAGTCAATAAAATGCTTCCAAAGCCTTAAAATAGGTTCAAACATACAGGGAAGTGTAAATGTTCAAGGTGGCATTTCCACGTGCCAGGGCAATGAGCTAATGAGTAAACAGGAATGGTAAAGTGAGGAGTCAGCTTGAAATGGTGGAACTGATCTAAGCGTAAACTATGCCACTCTACAAACCCTAGAAACAACTATGAGTTAATCAAGTTTTAGTTTCCAACTAGGAAAAAAGGTCTATGTCTAAAATTCAGATGCAACCCCAAGAAAGATTAGTGAATTAAATAATATGTTATGTTTTCATGGCAAAAACATCACAGACAAGGCAATGAAGTGACTGAAGATCTGTTTAACATTATCGTTGTCTTTTAAAATTAAAGGGAGGCATTAGCAAACATTTCACAAGATATCTACTTACATAAGTTCAAATGTCCATTAAACACGTGTAAAAATGCTCAGGTATACAAATGAAGAGAAACATTGGATAAATTCCTGTCATATTTATAAATATGAAAAAGTATAGTGAGGCAGGAAAGATGGGTCAGTGGTTCAAAGCACAGATTACTTTTGCAGAGGAAAACTGTCTGGAGCTCCAGTTCCAGGGACCCTGGAGTCCTCTTCTGATGTATGTAAGCATCAGTCACACACATGGTAGACAGTCATACATTCAGACAACGGACTCATGCACGTAAAAATAATGAAAGAGTGAATGGATGAATAAACAAATATGCTGCTGAGGAAATGGGAAAACAGAACCTTTTTTTTTTTTTTAATATGGCGGAGGACCTCAAAGACCAGTAGGACCTTTGTGGAGAGCACGTGGCCAACGCATAAACAAAGTGCAGATTTGTTTTTCGACACAGCTATTTCACCACTAGAAGTTTGTTGTAAATGAACATTATGGAAACACAGCAATAATGAAATGAAAACATCTGCAACAACACAAAAATAAATATAAGATGAAAATGAAGATCTTAGAAATTAGATCTTAATTTTTGTTATCGTGTGTTAATACAGTAAAATGATGAGTTTCCCGTGTAAATATATGTTATGTATGTAAAGGTATGTTTATTATGTACCTCGATCATAATCATCCATTCATACTTTCTCTTGTTCCTCCTCTATCCTCCTCCTCTTCCTTTTTCCAAACAGCCTCCCCATAGACTTTCTTTTTTTTCTCTCTTTCTCTCTTTTTGTTTCATTTTGGATTCCACATATAACAGAAAACCAATTTTGCTTCATCTAGTGATTTTTAGCTTGATCTGAAAGGACATGATTTCATTCTTCAGGACTGAGTAAAAGTGTACTGTGTATGTATTCATCATTTTCTTTATCTGTTCATCTGACTGTGGACTCCAGGCTGATTCTGTAACTCTGAACAGAGACACAACAATTGAGAGTCTGCAGAGCTCTCCAGAGTATGTAATGATAATGTTAGTGTTTATTAAACTTGAGTGCGCAGGTCGTTTTAGTGAATTCTGACTGTGATGATGTTGGGAGTTATTTATAATGGAAAACTTTTTGATATAGCCTGAATGCCTACAGACTGAATGTTGTGTGAATCAACACTGCGTGTTTATATAAGGGAGTCTATATGCCTGTAGATAAGAGTTAGCTAGAGATGAACTAATGATGGAGTCTTTTTCCAAATTAAATAGAAAAAAAATTGGCCCTGAAGATTTTATCTTTGAGCTAAGCCATGCTGCTAGATTCTTCATATTTCTAGCATGTAGCTAGATGGCTGGTCATGGAACATATCAGATTCTATAAACATTGTATGACCCAGTTGATGTGGGTAATATTTGTCTATACAGCTCTGTATCTATCATCTGTCTGCCTGCCATATATATATATATATATATATATATATATATATATATATGTCTGTCTGTTTATCTATGAATAACAATATAGTGATAAATATATATGTATGCTATATATGTATGTGTATGTAAGTTCACGTGGACTTAAGTCAGCTCTGCAGCACAGTAACAAGTACTTGAGCTATCCCAAGTTAAAAGGTCGGAAGGTTTACTTTGGATCAGGGTTGCAGTTGTGGGTGTCTGTTGCTCAGGCCTGGGAAGACACATGTAGCATATACATCTGGAGTTTATGTGGCAGAAGCTCCTTCACTGCATGGCAACAAGAGAGTAAAGACAGTAGGGGTAGAGAAGAGGGACTAGTCCAGTGAGCCAACTTCCTCTGATAGGTTCTATCTGTAACCACTAACAGTGGGGTGTAACACTAGCTCCAGATGCATATGCTACATGTGTCTTCCCAGGCCCGAGCAACAGACACCGGCAGCTGCAACCCTGACCCAAAGAATAAAGCATGCAGGCCTTTGTAGGACACATAAGATCAACACTGAAAGTACAGATACAAAACCTGTATGTGTGTTTGTGTGTGTGTAACTACCACTTAAACAGAAGCTCATGACCCCCCTGTCATTCTTAATTTTGATCATCAACTAGATTGGCTCTGGAATAAGATAAAAGACACAGGACTCCCCAAGGGCATTTCCAGGAATGTTTAGCTGAGTGTGGGGAAAGGCCATCTTTCCAGAGTGGCCATGAATTCCGGTGGCAGCTGAGATACAAGAAGAATCCATGGAAACATCAGGGCAACTTCTTGTTGCTGAATGCATGTCTGCTGTTGCTGTTGCGGCTGCCGCCATTGTTCACTGATGTCAGGACCCAGCTTCTCCCATCTTCAGATGCAGATTAAAGAAGAACAGCTCTACAGGAACCCCCACCCCTGCCCCAGCATTTTAGCATCAGAATGGGACTGCTGGGGCATCTGTCCTCCTGGATTGGGTACCTGTTGGATTCTTAGCTCTGCTGCATGCAGCCCACCACTTTGGGATTACCTAACACATACAGTGTAAACAAACATAATCCCCTTCATACTGTATTTATTCTTTAAATTCCCTTCCTAAAGAGCGTGCCAATACACGCATCCACCTAAAGAGAATACCATGACCATAGTGAAGGTCACAATTGGGTTCTTAAACACATATTTACCCATTCTCTCTAATATTAGAAAGGAAGACACAGGGTTTTTCTTTTCTTTTTTTCTTTTCTTTTCTTTTCTTTTTTTCTTTTGATTCCCAAAGGATAAAAAGTAATTGTTTAAGCACTTCTGAAATAAAATTATGATGTGCACGAAATATAAACAGTAATTATACTGATTTCTCCTTTGTCCAAAACACAGGTGAGGCATCAGACTCAAAAAGCCATTTATGCTGTAGGTTGTTAAATGTCATACGTAGGTTCCATTTAAGGGATCAAGTTTCCATGCCTTTGGTACTTTCTAGAACATGGCAAAGAACCTCTTGATATTACTTTCTGGATATATTTTCTCATGCTACCTGGGTGGATGTTTGCATTTGAACCAAGGAGTTATTAAAGTCTTTTGACAACAATGTCTCCCAAAGATCCTGAAGAGGAAATCATGGTGAGTTTGACACATCATCAATTAGCAACTCAAGGAGAAGTGATAGGATTTGTTTTATGAATGGTGTTTGAGACATCCCTTCCAGACTCAGTCTGTATCTAGTTGAAAAAGAAAAAACCCTACTGAATCTGGAAGGGATGGCTCAGAGAACTAGAATGCGGTGGCTATGGAGGAGGAGGCTGAGTGCCCTGCTCTGTCATTCTCCACCTTAGCCCTTTGAAACAGAGTGTCTTACTGAACCTGGGGAAATGTTAGTGGCCAGCGAAAATACTCTATCTTCTATCTCCACCTGCCATCCCCCTCCTCACCCATAACACTGGACTTGCTGTGTGTGCATGCATGGCCACACCTGCTTTTACGTGAGTCCTGGAGATTTGAACGTAGATCTCCATGCTTCCACAGCAAGAGTCCTTACCCTCTGAGTCATCATTTTATCCCTGTTAGAATTTTAAAAGATGTAGAAGACTCTTAACGCCATTCTGAACACTCTCTGCACTTCAGTAACCCTTTGCCCTTTGTTGGTCATCCCCACAGGCTGTATCATTTGCTTTGAAGTGTGAGAAAGTGATCTCAGCTTGAGATCCTGCTCCACAGGGAGGCATTATCGATTTCTTAGAGAGAAGCAGAGAGTTGAGATGTCGCCTCTAAACTTGGCTGACAGATCCCAGCAGCTTGTGATATCTAATTTGCTATAATGAAATCATGGTGTTCTCCGGTCCTCCAGTGGAGAAGGGAAGGTGAAAGGTCATGGGAGGGAGGATCTTGAGCAGCCAGGTGTAAACGACTGTTCATTCCCATAAGTCCAGTCTCATTCTGAAAGATGTTGGATAAATTCACCTACTCTGTGTTAACTAAACAGCCTTCTCAGAAAGTGAAAAGGGGAAAATATGTATATGTATGGTTGTGTGTTCATTGGTGTGTTCATTATGATTTAGTTACACAAATGGTAAACTTTATTTTTTTATTTTATATTTCTGTTTCACTATAATAGATTCTTGCAATTTTACAGTTCAACAGAAACGATTTCTTTATGCTCAACAACGATTTTAGGCATCTTTTCAGTTCTTCTAAGTCTCTTCCTTCAATAATCAAGCCACACAGTACTTAGAGAGAGTTTGAAGTTTATTTAACTCAGCTGTGACTCATTATATTTTTCTATGACTACTTTCTTTTCATACTGCACTTGGCTTTTAAGGAGGAAGAAACAAAGCTGATAATGACATTTTCCACAGAGTCAGTGCCTTTTCAGGAATCTCCAGTGCTCTGAGGACACTCTTATCTCATTATATGGGTCTGCATCATCTCTGAGTTCCTCTCTTTCTTTAGGGGTATAATGAATGAGGTAAATTATGGTAAGGAGCAAGAAGGCTTTCAGTGTAACATCATGATTCCATGTTGTATTATGTCTCATCAGAAATAGATGCTATCATGGAATCTCTGGGGCACACAATCATTGGTGCATCATTAAGACACTTTGAGTAGAATTCACTCTACTTTTCTTACTAAAAGCTATTGTTCATAAATGCCAAAAAAATTAGCACAGTCCTTCAGCCAAGTGCTAGAACGGATACTAGTAATCACAGGTTCTATTTTCAGGACATCTTTTCTACTCATTGAGCAATTATGAATTTCTCTGTCGTTGCAGTTGAGGTAGTTCCTGAGTGTCTGTTTGGAGATGGAGTAAGGCAGTTTTGTACATGCCATCTAATTACTTCAGCATCTAGAAAATTTCATGAGGCAAGTAGAGGTGGCGTTATTAATTCACAAATAACAGTGAGGCAGAGGGCAGAAATCTGATGGCTGAAAAATGTCATAGCTGATATTTAAATCTTCTCAGTCCAGGTAAAGCGGTCCGTATTCTCTCAGCTATTTCTCTCATGTGTGTCCAGGAAGCAAATTAGACTCTATAAAGCAGAGCCCTGTAATGCATGAGGGAGGCCATTAATTAAAAATTCCCACGTGAACACACACTTACAAAGCTATGCATTGTGATTCACATTTTTTAAATCATCACAGTAGGGTCACTTCTCTTTGGACTAAAAAGCCACAGGGAGCAATGACAGGACCTTAATGAATTACTACACTCAGTCCTCTCTACAAACTGTACAAAGCAGGTTAGAGTAGCTCTTATTGTACATCTGAAAAAACAACCGGGCTTTGATTTACTGTGCTTCTGCTTTGGAGACCATTAGGTTTGCTGGAAAATGGAAAATAAGGCAAAAGTCTTGGGGATTTCTTAGATGAAATTTTATTGTTTTTCTAAAGTCCCACAACTGTTTATCTCAGCGTGGAGAGGAAATTGGAATAGTCGGAGAGCTGAGCTGACTGTAACTTTACATTTGGCTGAAAAAAAGGATATCTTTTTGTTGCAAATTGCAGACGTCCTCTGGAGACACTAGAGAGAATTAGAAGGCAAGAGACTCTTCATATAATTCTGAATGGGGCAGATGAGTTGAGGCTGTTGCTCACAGGTGTTGTGTTGGAGTGTTTCTCTGTTTTCAACAGTTAGAGTAGGTACTTTCATGTTCCTTGCTTCTTATGTGTAGCCAGGATGACCGAGACTTTTGCTTCTTTTTTAGCTGTCTCATATGTGTGTGCATATGTGCTGGGTATGTGTGCATTTATGTTTGTGTATGTATGCCTTTCTACTGTAATATGTATGGATTTTTCCGACTAAATATAAATATATGCAGTTTCTTATTTTAAAATTTTACATTCCAACATAACTCCTACATGACCTGTCATCTGGAGTTGCAGCTACTGGAAAGTACACTACAATGGAATAACAGGTTTTTTTTTCCTATACAGAACACTCTGTTTATTCTCAACATCATAAAATATAGATAGCAAACTACTTTCCATTATTGTAAAGAGAGCAATTTACATCAAAGGTCTATCTAGCAAAGTTATGCTCTAATACCACAAGAAAGAATCATCACCTGTACCTGTAGGATGTACAGGTGAAGAAGATGTGCCAATTAGCCCATGATTCAAGACCAGTTGCTTTTTGTGGGGAGAGGTTGATGGGTGAATGAGCAAAAGAAAGACTGAGTGCTGAGAACACATTGTACATATACCCTTCCCATGCTGAGTACTGTGAATTTGGGTCTCATATTCTAAAATGAGTTTCTGGCCATGTGTGAGTTGATATTCGTTTTACAAGGACTATGAATGGAGATACACTAGAACCCCTGCACAGATGTAGACCATGGCAGCTCAGTATCCAAGTGTGTACCCTAGTAAGGGGAACAGGGACTATCTCTGACATGAACTCAGTGGCTGGCTCTTTGACCACCTCCCCCTGAGGGTGGATCAGCCTTACCAGGCCACAGAGGAAAACAATGCAGCCACTCCTGATGAGACCGGATAGGCTAGGGTCAGATGGAAGGGGTGGAAGACCTCTCCTATCAGTGGACTTGGAGAGGGGCATGGGAGGAGATGAGGGAGGGAGGGTGGGATTGGAAAGGTATTAAGGAGGGGCCTACAGCTGGGATGCAAAGTGAATAAGCTTTAATTGATAAAAAAATTTTAAAAAGTTAAAAAAACCACAAAGACTGTACCTCAGCTTAATGTTATTTGAATCACAGTAACTGTTATAAAGAGGTTTCTAGTGCTCCCCAGTACTTGCAAAAGCAAAACTAAATCATTTGGTGAAATTATTTGGCAATATCACTTGGTAATATTATTTTATTTTGGGATATATTCACCTTTTGTCTGTTTTCTATAAAAGTTACAATAAATTGATCAGCACAAGATAAAAATAGATAAAGTAAATCAGAAGTACAGTATTAGCAAACCACAGCTAAGAAGGAAAAAAGACAATGGAACAAGGGGCTTCATATGTTGGCATTATTAGATAAAATTACATAATCAACGACAAGACTTTAAATTATGAAAAATACAAAGTTAAATCAAGTAACTGGAAAATGTCATAAATTCCACATAGAGTTTAAGAGCAGAGGGGATACAGCTAATGAGTGAATTAGTGAACAGGAACCAAGAAGAGAGAAAAAAAAGGTACATTTAAGGACAGAGAGGTGAAAGGTTAGAAACGTTTCAGTATAGATACAGTAATTTAGAAGATTCAATAAGACTGTACATATATATATATGTGTGTGTGTGTGTGTGTGTGTATGAATGAATCACAAGACTCAGGAAAAAATAAAATAAGGTAGAAATAATCTTTTAAGAAATAACTAAGCATCTCTGACAGATTCAAGAAGGTCTATGAATCACAGTTTTGACAATATCACACCAAACATTTCAACAAACTGAAAAAGGAAAGTGGAATGTAAGGGAAATCAAGAAATAGTAAACACACCAAGACAAAGAAAAGGACTTGACCAACATCTATTCATATTTAAAGACTTGGAGAGATCAGGGATACAAGGCACATACGTAAACATAGTAAAGGCAATATACAGCAAGCCTATAGCAAACATCAAACTTAATGGAGAGAAACTTAAATCAATCCCACTGAAATCAGGGACTAGACAAGGCTGCCCATTGTCTCCATATCTCTTCAACATAGTACCTGAAGTCTTAGCTAAAGCAATAAGACAACTAAAGAAGATCAAGGGGGATACAAATTGGAAAAGAAGAGGTCAAAGTGTCCCTATTTGCAGATGATATGTTAGTATACATGAGCGACCCCAAAAATTCAACCAAAGAACTCCTTCAACTGATAAACACCTTCAGCAAAGTGGCTGGACACAAAATCAACTCAAAAAAATCAGAAGCCCTCCTGTACACCAAAGACAAAAGGGCTGAAAAGGAAATTAGGGAAACAACACCCTTCACAATAGCCATTAATAATATAAAGTGCCTTGGGGTGACTCTAAGCAACAAAGTGAAAGATCTGTTTGAGAAAAACTTCAAGTCTCTCAAAAAAGAAATTGAAGAAGATAGAAAATGGAAAGATATCCTGTGTTCATGGATTGGTAGGATTAACATAGTGAAAATGGCCATACTGCCAAAAGCAATCTATAGATTCAATGCAATTCCCATCAAAATACCAACACAATTCTTTACAGACCTTGAAAAAAATTCTCAACTTTATATGGAGAAACAAAAACCCCAGAATTTCCAAAACGATCTTGTATAACAACAGATCATCTGGAGGTATCTCCATCCCTGATCTCAAGCTGCACTACAGAGCAATAGTTATAAAAACTGCATGGTATTGGCATAGAAACAGAATAGTGGATCAATGGAACTGAATAGAAGACCCAGAAATGAACCCATACACCTATGGAAACTTGATTTTTTAAAAAGATGCCAAATCCATTCAATGGAAAAAAGACAGCATTTTCAACAAATGGTGCTGTACCAACTGGATGTCTATATGTAGAAAAATGAAAATAGATCCATATTTATCACCCTGCACAAAACTAAAGTCCAAGTGGATCAAAGACCTCA
>CM053756.1:40591449-40608450 GCA_028658305.1 Pachyuromys duprasi | reverse complement strand
AGGAGACTACTTCCTGAACAGAACACCAACAGCACAGGCTCTAAGAACAACAATCAATAAATGGGACCTCATGAAACTGAAAAGCTTCTGTAAAGCAAAAGACACTGTCATCAAAACCAAACGACAGCCTACAGAGTGGGAAAGGATCTTCACCAACCCTATATCTGACAGAGGGCTAATATCCAGTATATATATAAAGAACTCAAGAAGTTAAAAAGCAAGAAATCAAGTAATCCAATGAAAAAATGGGGTATGGAGCTAAACAGAGAACTCTCTGTAGAGAACTGTAGAAAGGCAGAAAAACACTTAAAGAAATGCTCAACATCCTTAGCCATCAGGGAGATGCAAATCAAAACGACCCTGAGATTTTACCTTATCCCCATCAGAATGGCTAAGATAAAAAAAAAACTCAAGTGACAACACATGCTGGAGAGGATGTAGCGAAAGGGGAACCCTCCTCCATTGCTGGTGGGAATGCAAACTTGTACAACCACTCTGGAAATCAATTTGGCGCTTTCTTAGACAATTAGGAATAGTGATTCCTCAAGATCCAGCTATACCACTCCTAGGCATATATCCAAAAGATGCTCACGTACACAACAAGGACATTTGCTCAACTATGTTTGTAGGTGCTTTATTCGTAATAGCCAGAACCTGGAAACAACCCAGATGTCCCTCAGCTGAGGAATGGATACAGAAATTGTGGTACTTTTACACAATGGAATACTACTCAGCAATTAAAAAAGAAGAAATCATGAAATTTGCAGACAAATGGTGGGACCTGGAAATTATCATCCTAAGTGAGGTATCCCCAAAGCAGAAAGAAGCACATGGTATATACTCACTTATATAGACCTATAAGATATGATAAACATACTGAAATCTATACACCTAAAGAAAGTAAGCAAGAAAGAGGACCTGGGGTAAGAGGATTAATCCTCACTTAGAAAGTCAAATGGGATGGACATTGGATGTAGGAGAAATTAAGTAGCAGGACAAGAGCCTACCACAGAGGGCCTTGGAAAGACTCTACCTAGCAGGGTATCAAAGCAAATATTAAGAAACATAACCAACCCTTTGGCAGAGTGCAGGGAATCATATGAAAGAAGGGGAGTTATTATGACCTGGAGGGAACAGGAGCTCTGCCAGGACCAAATATTTCAGGGCACAGGGGTCTTTTATGAGACTGTCTCTCCAACCAAGGACCATGTATGAATATAACCTAGAACCCCTGCTTGAATGTAACAAATGGTAGCTCAATATCCAAGTGGGTACACTAGTAAGGGGAACAGGGACTATTTTGGACACCAACTCAATGGCTGGCTCTTCAACCTGCCCCCACCCCCGCCCCCCGATAGAGGAGCAGCCTTGCTTGGCCACAGAAGAGGACATTGTAGCCAGTCCTGAAGAGACCTGATAAGCTCGAGTTAGATGGAAGGGGAGGAGGTCCTCCCCTATCAGTGGACTTGGAAAGGGGCAGGGAGGAGATGAGGGAGGGAAGGGGGGATAGGGAGGGAATGCGGGAGGGGGCTACGGCTGGGATACAAAGTACATAACCTGTGATTAATATAAAATAAAAATGTTAAAATTAAAAAAATAAAATGTAGTTACAGTAAAAAAAGTATAAAAAAAGAAAAGGACTTGAAAGAATCAACCATTTGCTTGATATCTAAATTATTAATTGAAATGATAATAATTATAGGTCATTTCTACCCAGTGTGGATGAAATATTTCTAACTAAATAAAATATTTTCAGATTAAAAAATATATATATATCATATCAAACAAAACACTGTTAAACAAACAAACAAACCAAAAAACAAAACAAACAAAAAAGTAAATAAAATATTTCTAAACTACTCCAAAGATAGCATTGTGGTTTACTGTATTACAACCTTGTTGAATTAATTTAGAATAGAAGATTAAGTTTTGTAAATCAATATAATTTATTGCAGAGTAAAGAAGAAAAGTGAATTGATTATTTTAATTAAAGTAGGAAAAGCAAGGTGGAGGTGTAGCTCAGTTGGAAAGCATTTTCTAGCACTCATGGGTCTTGGGTTTGATTTCGCAGCATGACACAAATGAGGCATAGCAGAACCTGTCTATTAGTATCAATACAAGGAGTCAGAGGTAGGAGAAATGGAAATTCAAAATCATTTCAGCTACATAGTGATTTTAAGGCCAGCCTAGAATGCATGAGACCCCCTCTCAAAATAAAAAGTAAAGGAAAAAGAAGTAGGAAGAATATTTCAAAATCTGTTTATTTTAAGCATATTTATATAGGGATTTGTACTTTTCTATGCTATCTTAGCACTCTAAAAAAGGAAGGGACATTTATTAATCACTCCTTGTCATTTTCTTTAAGTTCTTAAAAAGAAAAACACTTTCATATTGGCAAAAAATTAAACTTTTGTTCTTTTAATTTTTATTAATTACAGTTTATACACTTTGTATCTCAGCTGTAACCCCCTCCCCTATCCCCTCTCAATCTTACCTTGCCTCCCTCTTCTTCTATGCCCCTCTCTCAGTTCAATGATAGGGGAGGTCCTCCTCTCCTTCCATCTGAGCCTAGTCTATCAGGTTTCATCAGGACTGGCTTCTTTGTCTTCCTCTGTGGACTGGTAAGGCTGCTTCCCCCTTCAGATGGAGGTGATCAGAGACCCAGGCCATGAGTTCATGTCAAAGACAGTCCCTGTTCCTATTACTGGGAAACCCTCTTGGACACTGAGCTACCATGGGCTATGTCTGTGCAGGGGTTCTAGGTTATCTCCATACATGGTCCTTCGTTGGAGTATCAGTCTCAGAAAAGATCCCTGTGCCCAGAAACAAAGAAATCATGAAATTTGTAGGCAAATTGTGGGATCTAGGAAAGATCATCCTGAGTGAAGTAACCAGGAAGCAGAAAGACACACATGGTTTGTACTCACTTATAAGTGAATATTAGACATATAGGATAATCATACTAAAATCTGTACACCTAATGAAGCTAATCAAGAAGGAAGACCCTGGGTAAGATGCTCAATCTTCATTCAGAAAGGCAAAGGAGACTACATCCATCTGAAGAGGGAGAAAACAGGGAACAAGACAGGAGCCTACCACAGAGGGTCTCTGAAAGACTCTACCCAGCAGGGTATCAAAGCAGATGCTGAGATCCATAGCCAATCTTTGGGCAGAGTGCAGGCAATCTTATGAAAGAACGGGGAGATGGAAAGACCTGGAGGGGACAGGAGAACCACGAGGAGAGCAACAGAACCAAAAACTTTTGTTTTTAAAGAATCATAGAAAGTAAAGACTAGAGTGTTTGTTGTTGTTGTTGTTGTTGTTGTGTTTGGTTTTGTTTCTCCTCTCTGTTTAACAGTGTTTAGTGAACCAGGCTGGGCCATAAGGACTATAAAGCAAAAATGAGTGGTTGATATGATATATTTTATCTAGAAATTGCAAAATATTCCATCAGTCATTCACTCAATTTAATATGTAGCTTTAGTAGGACTTATAGACATATGATCAGGGAGATCAGTATGTAAAGGCAGAATGCATTTCTCTATATGAGTAATAAAAGTCAGATAATTTAAAAATGCTCACCTACAGAAAAATGAAGAAGCTCAGTCTTGTAGAACAAGTAAAGTAACTGCATTGGACCTTTGTGAAGCCTATAAAACAGTATCAACTGTGATTCTTTTTGTATGTGTGAGTACACAGTTTTGCTCATTAGTGTGGGGCAAGAGAGCAGCCTCCTTCAGGGGTTGTTTCTCAAGGGCTGTCCACATGCATTTTTTGAGATAGGATCTCTCAGTGGCCCGAAAACCACCAAGTGTGCTAGGATGGCCGACATAAACCCTGGGAATCTGCCTTGAACTCAACTTCTTGGTTCTTTTAATGGCAAGCGGAGCCCATATAGTTTTTTTATCCCACACCGTACTGTTTACATGGATGCTTACAACTGAATTCAGGTCCTCACCAATGTTAGGCAAGCATTCTACTGACTGAGCTGTCTCCCTAGCCCCTGAATCTTTTTAAGATCATGAGAAAATGGAATAATGAACCAGACGTGCACTAGGCAAAAGCTGCAATGCTGTCAGCCTGTCAATACTCTCCAAATTGATTGAAAGTTTTAACGAAACTCCTGTCAAATCACAAACTAGTTATAGAAATATTATGTTTGCATGTAACTTGACATGTCAATTTGAAATTTTTATGAAAATGGGAAAAAACACAAACTAGTTAAAACACAACAGACGAAGAACAAATAGAGTTTTGCTTTGGCATAAAACAGAGATTGTTTTAGATCTATAGTAATTAAGCAAGGACAGCTCTCTACAAGAATAGACCGTAGGTTCCTTGGATGACAATGAGCATGGGAAAAGAGCCTGAAAGATAGGGAGAGATTGCTTTGTGAGAAGTTTATATCTCACAGCACTGGGAACAGAGCAGGCAGGTCCTTAATATAAAATGTGTTTGTACAATAAGGTAGTGTATAAGAAAAAATGTGATTTGAACCTCACAGCATATGCAAAAATCAATCCCTGGAGTAGTAGCTATAAATGTGAAAAATAACCTCAAAATCCCTTAAGAAGGCAATAAATATAGCTATTTCTTGGAATAGAAAAAGCTGCAGATTTAATAATTTAAATGAAAAAAATTGAAAAGTTGACTTTATAAAACTAACAACTTTAAAAGTACTTATTTTATCTTTTATTTATGCAAGTGAATGCATGTACATGTGTGTGATGTATGTCCCTTGAGGCACAAGAGTTACAGGTGGTTTTGAGACATGAACTTGGGTGCCAGAGACTAATCTTGGGTTCTTCGGAAGAACAGCCCTCTCCTAACCACAGATTCTTCTCTCCAGGCCCTAAATCAACAACTTTCTCTGTGGAGGATGTTCAAAACATAATTAGTCAGGAGCTTATATTTATGTTCTAAATATTTCCAAATAGTCTACATGAGAACAAAACTATTGAAAGACTTATGAAGGCATTTCATAGGCACTAATAGCTAAGTGACCAGGAACCTCAGAGAAATGTTTCTGTCATAGCAATGGATGAGTGCTACTAGAGTTTGGGTATTGGACATTTCCTGAGATCCCCCGTGCTAGTGGTGTGATCTCTGCATGAGAATTAAACCTGTTATGTAATAGGATAATAGAGAAATGGAGGATAATTTGAGCTTCTGTAGCCAATGAGGTCATGATCCAACTCCCCAGTAGCTATGTGGGCCCTAGATTTTACTTCCCCTTTGATACCTGCATACTCTCATGGCCTGATGTGATGTCTCACCATAGGAACAAAGCAACAGAGCCGATTGATCATTAACTGAAATGCCTGAAAGTGTCAACTGCAATAAACCTTTCCTCTTCATAACAGCTTATCTTGGTTATTTGAGTATAAGGATTAAACACTGCCTGACATGGTATGATGAATAAAAGGACAATTAGGTGCTTTCATATGCTTATCAAAATAGTCAAACATAAAGGCTGACATTTCCCAGTGGTTAGCAAAATTACAGGACACGGGAAGTGTCGCATCCGCCTCGACCAGCAAGGAAAGACATGACACACAAGCTCTTCTTCAAGCAGTTTATTCAGGAGCCTTGAACAATCTTCTGCCCCGAGGAGAGCCCGTCCCAGGAATAAGTACCCCTGAGCCAGCCAACCCCGGGTAGCCACGTGGGAAGTGTGGATCATCAGACACAGCACAGCCAAATAAGGAGTTGTTTATCACAAGAGCACTCGCCATCGGGGTGGCGGAAGGTGGAAACCGGCACCATCTTTAAGGTGTGGCACACGCAGCTCTCCACAGTTCCCCCTTTTTGTTTAAAAACGAAACAGGGGAGAGTAGAGGTCTGATCTCCAGCAACCAAATCAGGACATTGTACAGACTCTGCATCAGGCCTCTCAACCCAACTTGAGTCCAACCCGTCCAGTACCATTTTTCCAGAGGCGGGAGGTGAAAAGGAAATTAATTGGGGAAGGGTGGTACTAACCCGCATGCTATCAGACATGCTCTCCATGAGACCACCATCAGCAGCCCACAAGTCTCATGTGCAGTGCTCAGCCATGCAGCCTGAACGTGATGTCTCGTTATCTTATGGCTGCAAGCCATGCTTGGGGGGACTGTCCAGCCTCAATAGCTGTGAACATCTGAACGATCATAGCCCTGTCTCTATTATGTGTGACCCTCATCCGACGCAAACCCCACAGGCCCACCAGGGAGGCCAGCATCAGAAGGCCTGCTACTGCCCAAATGCCCGCCCACTCCTTAAAATGATTCATGGCAGAGGTAATCCAAGATGTCAATCCTGTAGCAAGGGAGAGATCAACTCTGGTGGAGTTCACATGCACTATTGCCAGGCACAGCTCTTGCATGGCTGCTTCAAAATCTGCTGACCAATTTCCTATAAGATGCTTGGATAAAATTTAATATTATAATTCAAAGGACTAATCTGCTCATCTTTAGGCAAAAAGGCTGTTCCCAAGGTTCTATTGCTAGCGAAAAAGCGAGGAAAAACTTGCGCATTATGTCAAATTGGAAGTGGATTCGGGACCACTGAGAGGATCCCCCATCGCTGTTCCATCTTGACTTGATTCCAGCAGAGGCTCACACTCATCAGTACCAGTAATATCTTCATGATGAATTTTTCTTGTCAATCGCTCTGGCACCCACACAGGGTCTTGACGGTCCTGTGGAAACACACAAACAGACCCCCTCGTCAACGCTAAGACCGGGTCAGGTCCCTGCCCCAAATCTAAAGATAAGAAAGTTAAGTCTGTTCCTGTAGAGCCAAAACCTCTCTCTCCTCTATTTACATCCCTAGCAGGAAAGCGATCATGGAGACTGGGTAATAGAACAAGTTGAGCTATTCGGTCTCCTGGGGAGATGGCTATCACTCCACAAGGGGAGGCCACCATAATCTTCACAATGCCTATATAACCAGGATAAATTATTCCTGGATGAACAAGTCCCCTTAAAATAGATGATGATCTTCCTAGTAAAAGGCCAACAGTATTAGGTTCCAGAGGTCCTTAAAATCAGAGTCTATTAATTGGACTCCCATTTGTGGTGTTAATACGAGCCTGGTGGCGGAATGGATGTCCAGTCCTGATGAGCCTGCGCAGAGCTGCTGAGCCTGCAGTGGTTCTCTGCGCTCCCGTGGATGGCAGAGGGTTGGCCAGTTCTCCTGTTCCTGTTCTTCCTGTCTCTGAGTGCTCATGGCCCCATATATTTGGGGGCCCTGGGGTCGAGGGCCCCGCTGTCCGTTTTTTGGACGAGCGCCACCAAATCCCTGAGCAAGGGGCTGTCCATTGATATCCTTCACAGAGCGGCATTCATTAGCCCAATGATTTCCCTTTTTGCATCTTGGGCAGAGGCCAGACTGCCATGAGCTCTGACTGGCCTCCGCTCTTCCCTTTTCCTTCTTTGGACATTGCCTTTTAAGGTGACCCTTCTTTCCACAATTGAAACAGGCACCATGATTAGTTCCTCCTTTTCCTCGTGACATTTGCATCACAGCAGCAGCTAGGCCAGCATTAGTTAATGGCCCTCCTAACTCTCTACAGACCTTCATCCATGCCTCAATCCCTCTATTCTTATAAGGGGTTATAGCTGTTCTGCATTCCTTAGTGCATTGCTCATACACTAATTGTTTCACCAATGGCATGGCTCTGTCAGGATCTCCAAAAATGCTTCCTGCCGCCTCTACCATTCTTGCCACAAAGTCTGAAAAAGGTTCCGTAGGTCCTTGAATGATCCTAGTGAGATTTCCAGCTACCTCTCCTTTGTTGGGAAGAGATTTCCATGCTTTCCCAGCAATCTGATTTATCTGAGTGTAAACCTCAAGAGGATAGCCTATCTGTTGATTGGCAAACTGACCTTGTCCCAGCAACATATCCCTGTCCCAGGCAGGGTTTCCAGCTGCTTGGTTTGCAGCTGCTTGTTCCCCTGCAAATTCTACTAGAAAAGCCTTCCAGTCAAGGTACTGTCCGGGACTTAAACAGGCCCTGGCTAAGCCAGCCCAATCACTAGGTGTCATACAATATCTTTCTAATGCCACCGTAAAGGCAGCAGTAATTCCGTAGGCACGCACTGACTCAGCTAGGGCTTTGATCACCTCGAAGTCCAGAGGTTCGTGAACCCTATTTCCTTGTGGTTCTTGGAACACAGGGCAGGCCAATGGCAACTCAGCACGTACCTGACGCCAAACTTCCGGACAGCTGGTCTGACCTGAACCTATACTCCCTGTGTCTCCCTCCACTGGATTATAAGGCGGGGGGGGGGGGGGCAAGGGAGTCCTAACTTGATCTCCTTTCCCCTTCTCCGGCGGCTTTCCCTTTTTCTTTTCCCATATAGAGGCCTTATCTATCTTATCCAGGAGGACTTGAAGTTCCTCTTCTAGGGCATCAGCATCGTCATCTGATCTGGATTTCTCTGTATCTGATGACTTTTCTGACCTTATCGATCTCTCTTCCTTTAACTGTTCTAATGCTGTCTTTCCCTCCTCTACTGCCTTAGAACATCTATGATCTTCTAGACAGCTTCTTACAAGCTTCCATACTGGCCTCACCCCCTTTTCCAGAGTTCCTTGCCCCCAAGCAAAGTCCAAATCTTGCCCTAACTTGTTCCAGCAAGGGATGGTGAGTTCACCGGACACCGCGAACCATGGGGCCACAGTATCACACTCATGAAGAAAACGTTCTAACGTGGACTTCTTGAATTTAAAGTTCTTGGATAAGAGCAGCTCTTGAAGAGCCAAAAAAATTGGGTGCGAATGTGAAGCACCCATTGTTTTACTTTCGGTTCGCCACACAGCGAATTTTCCACTACTTTCCCTTTCGGTTCGCTGCTCCGCGAACTTGTCTTCGTTCTTTCTTTATCTACAGAAAAGAGCAACTAGCCGCAATGACCGTGGACCTTATTGTCCCACATTACCTTGGGAACTTACCAGCACGCTGCCCTGACTGCTAGAAGTTCTGAGCCGTTGAAAGAAGAGGGTCCCAGTACGGGCCACCACTTGTCGCAACCGCCTCGACCAGCAAGGAAAGACATGACGCACGAGCTCTTCTTCAAGCAGTTTATTCAGGAGCCTTGAACAATCTTCTGCCCTGAGGAGAGCCCGTCCCAGGAATAAATACCCCTGAGCCAGCCAACCCCGGGTAGCCACGTGGGAAGTGCTGGGAAGTGCGGATAGGTACGCGCAAGAGAAGGAAGATCATCAGACACAGCACAGCCAAATAAGGAGTTGTTTATCACAAGAGCACTCGCCATCGGGGTGGCAGAAGGTGGAAACCGGTGCCATCTTTAAGGCGTGGCACACGTAGCTCTCCACAGGGAAGTTGATGCAACACTGGTCACCAACCACATATTCTACTCTGATGTCTGTTTCTGAGATAGACACCACAGCCACCACCAACTTGAGGAAGGAAAGTTTGTCTTTTACTTTCTGCTAACAACAGCCCATTTTGGAGGGAAGTCAGGGTGGGAATGAGAGCAGAAACCTTCAAGAAATGCTGTTTACTGGTTGCTTTTCATAGCTTGCTTAGCTTTCATTTGTATACAACCCAGAACCACCTGTGTGGTCCCCATAGACATGGCCGTAGGCCAGTCTGATCTGGACAGTCTCTCAACTGAAAGTCTCTCCTCCCAGGTGCCTCTTTTATGTTGATTTGAAAAATAAAACTTACTAGGACACTGCTTAATTTGAAAAGCCCAGATCTAGCAGCCTTGGTGAGACAGAGAAGTCCATCTAAAGAGGTGTCCGGCATGTTTCTGCTTCTGTGGCTTAGTTGACCCCTGTCTTGATCAATGGAATCAGCAGCTGTGGAAGAATAAGGCATATGCAAAAGAAGTAGAGAAAGGCTAAAACCTACCAGATACACATGTAAGAATGAATAAAGACGTTCTGAGAGAAATATTCTCCCAGTTCCTTCTCTTTTTACCTCTTCCCTCCTGCTCTAAACTTCATTTATATTTCTCTTCTGGATAAAAGAATCCGGTGGAAAACATAATCCAAAGTGTAACAATATGCATAGTAAAAAAGTTGCAGTGTGCTTACCATAAGAATGTAGCCATTTGTAAGCAAACCAAAGAATGGGAGGTGATTTTATAGGATTGTTGAACATACAATGCTAGATCTGAACCTGCATGTAGTGTTTTCCTGTGTGTTTGATTGTGCCCAAGGTTCTATGAAGCTTTAATTTCACTGCCCCTAATACACTGGGCATTGGTATACAGTTGTGGGTGTAGCTCAGCCTTAAGGCACTTGCCTAGAATGACCAAGGCTCTAAGTTCTGTTCCTGGAATCATTCACAAAAATATGTCTCATAAACATGTTTAAGGAATAAGTAACAATCTATATACATTTTAAAAATAGAGTCTTATGGTCTAGCAATAAGTTCAAGAGGTAGAGGCACTTACAGGGGCTCAAAGGCCTGAGTTCAATCCCAGGAACCCAAAAGAGAGCAGGAGCGAACCAATTCTGGAGAGTTGACCTCCGATCTCTGACTGCTTGCTCAAAAAGTACAGCATTCATTGAGAGTATTAATAAATGGTTCCCATTAATTACCTTGTGAGTGGCTAGACTCTTGAAAGCTCAAGGAGCTTTTTATGTACTCCAATACTAGCCCTGACTAAGGATCAATAACATTGTGATACCTCCTACTTAAAACATGCCTTAGCCATAAGCTCAGTAAAACCTTTTTGGCTTTTGTTAGGCCATAACCCTTTGGTTTGTGTGTTTTGTTCTGGATATTTTTCTAGTGGGTTGCACTCCAGAATTCACTGAATTTACACCAGGCAAAGAGGGGAAGCTCTCTCAGGTTGAGTACATGTCTTGCTGTTTAGTGGAGGAGGGCAGTTGTGTGGGAAGCAGGAGCTGCAGGCTAGTGTCTCCTGACTAGACTACATGCCACTTCTAGGCAGTAATGTTGGCATGATCTGAGCCATCCAGGAAGAGGTGGTGTGCCTAGAAAAAACTTTGAGATTCTTGGTAAAACTGAAAACTTATTTGGGCACCAGAAACCTTAACATATAATCTCACACAGTGAGCCACGTACTTTCCTTAAAGTATACTTTATCCCACCTACACACACACACACACACACACACACACACACACACAGACACACAGACTCACATTCTGTTTGGAGTTATGATTTAAGGCGTGAACTAAGATAAATGTTAAGAGTTTATTTAATGGCATACTGTGCTGGAAAGCTAAAGACTGCAGCAGATAAAAATTCCAAGTCTTGTGAAGTTATCTAAATGCACATGAATCAAGTATTTTTTAATATTTATTTATTATTTATACAGCATTCTGCCTGCATGTGTGCTTGTGCACCAGAAGAGGGCACCAGATCTCACTATAGATGGTTATGAGAAACCATATGGTTGCTGGGATTTGAACTCATGACTTGTGGAAGAACAGCCAGTGTTCTTAAACTCTGAGCCATCTCTCCAGCCCATCAATCAAGTTTTAACACACTGTCTGGGTAAATGAGGCTGTCCATTGTACCATTTCTTTCTTTAGGTTCTCAGGCATAGTTGGACAGTGTAAGAACTCTGTAACATTGATATTGAATAAAAAGTAAACCTAAAAAAAAAAGCCAAACGAAACAAAAAATAAACCAATCTGATGACCTTGAGAAAAATTATGAGAAGTCTTCAAAAGAGGCTCAGGAAACCTTCCTATTTCTATCAACACTGTTGTGGGTATCATTTGTTTTCAAAAAAAAACAAAACAAAACAAAACAGCTCATTTATTTTCATTGGCTTCTGCCAGCCCTAGCTCCAGGGGGTGACCCTTTTATGACCTTTGTACTAAGTTGGCTACTTGAGAAAAAGTCGTTCTGTGACCCACCCCCACCCTCCTCATGGGTCACAAAGGATGAAATACCACACCAGAGAACAGTTCTAAGGTGAGATAACCGTGGCTTACTTACCTCGCCAGTCCAGTGCATGTTATGTGGGTGGAGAAGCGAAGATCTGTTCTTAGAATTCAGAGAGAAGTCGCCCACAAATCGCTGCATCCTACGTGAGTTCCTTCTTGTTGTCAGGCACTCTTTAATGCTTTAAAAGTTTAATACTCTCTGGAGAGGAGTTAAATGCATTTTAGAGTGCCACTTGTTGTGTGCTCTGGGAAAGTACAGAAGAGTGAGAACATTAAGGTCATGGTGCGTTGTTATTGAAAATGAATCCCATTTTGCTTTCACGTTGCAGTCTTCATATATTTTTCATAAAATAGGTTCATCCATATTTTAAGGTTTATGATCTTGTGTTTCTGTTCTGCCCTTATCTAGTGTGTACACTGGTGTTATTTCTTTCTTCTGAGAGTTTGCCAAAGAGTTGGTGCTTCTGTTATTAAAGTTTTTATTTTCTTTTTTTTCTCCTTTTTTATTTTTTATTTATCAGGATTTGTTCACTTTGTATCACAGCTGTAGCCCCCTCCGTCGTCCCCTCTCAATCCTGTCCCCCCTCCCTCCCTCTCTTCCTCCCATGCTCCTACCACGGTCCACTGATAGGGAGGGTCCCCTCCTTTCTTCTGACCCTAGCCTATCAAGTCTCATCAGGACTGGCTGCATTGTCTTCCAAGGTTGTTCTGAACTGGAAGCATGAATTAGTGAAAAAATAATATTGAAGAAAGACATAGGTATAGAAATATTATGGCTGAGGACAAGTGTCACAGTAAAAACTTTGGAACCAAGGTAAGAAGAGAACAAAATTTGGAGGTAATATGGATTTTCTTGCATGGTGGGAAAAGATGCAACTTTTCTATGTGTTTCTCTGGGTGTAGATACACAGTTTTGTGTGGTTCTTCATTTATAGCTAAGAAGTTTGAAATGGTTTTGTGTTCATCTTTTCTTACCCCTCAAATTTGGCAACAGCTACTTAGCAGAAGAATAAGTTATAGAATGCCTACAATGTGCTTTCGATGGTAGTGAAGACTTAAGGTGTGCATTCTCCCAGATCACTTTTGGTTCATCTCTGCAACTGGGGATGCCTGCTCTTGATGAAACTGCCCTTCATCAGAGGCTCTTTGAAGATTGTTCCTCTCTTCAGATATCTTTCTTTTCATGAGCCTTTTGTTCTTTAGTCGCAAATAGAGAGGTAAGAGAAGCTTTACCAAGTCTTCACTCACTAGATTCTCAAGCATCCCTCTGCTTAGCTACAGTCATCAGAAGGTAGCTAATAATGGGAAATGTAAAAGCTATCAATTACCAAATCGAAGGCATGTTTGGTGGTTTGAATGAGAATATCCCTATAGGCTCTGACCTTTGAACTTCTGGTTTCTAGCTGGTGACACTGTGTGTAGGATTAGCAGTTATGTCCTTACAGGAGGAAGTATATCATAGGTGGTGGGCTGTAGTTTCAAAGCCTCTTGCCATTTTCGAAATGTCCCATAACTCTGTTTTCTGCTTATGGTTCCAGATGTCAACTCTCAGCTTCCAGATCCAGCAAACATGGTAGCTCACTGCTATGCTTCCCAGCATCACAGACCTGTATCTCTCTGTATCAAATAAATCCTTCCTTCTATAAGTTGTGTTGTACATGGTATTTTGTCAGTGATAGAAAAGCACGAAATTTAATATATTAGACATTCAATATTTTCTTTAAAAAACCCAGAGTATCTTTTAAAAATATTATTTATTTATTTTATATATGAGTCCTCTGTTGCATATATACATGCATGCCAGAAGGGCACATTAGATCCATTTATAGATGGTTGTGAGCCACCATGAAGTTTCTGGGGACAGAACGCAGGACCTTTGGAAGAGCAGTCACTGATCTTAACTGCTGAGGCATCTCTCCAGCCCTCAATATTTTCCTACTTATCTTCATCTGCAATCCTAACACAGACAATGCTGTTGTGTTTAATTCTCTGGCTTGGATTCTCTTAGTGAATAAAAATTTCCCATTCCATCTGGTTATCCTCAAAGATGAGTATCCATTTCCATGGATGCCAACTAGCCTTACAGATATATCCAACATAAAGTATGCGCGCCATGTGTTATGGGAATAGCTATGAATGTGGCCCAACACAGAATCATAAACATACTTATAATATTAGGACCTTTTTTTTTCAGCCTTAGGATACTTTATTGATATTTACATGCTTTTAGGATTTGAGTACACATTTCCATGTGTATGAAGCAGATATATGTAATTACATGTGTCTATGTAACTATATACATGTAACTATATGTGCCAATATGCCTTTAAAATGACAAATTATCTAGAGTTTAGAATGAAAAGGCATCATATATGGCAATGAACATTAGAAAGTAGAAAGCCTTATTATAATCTTTTTAAAATGTAATTTATTTATTTTTATATCAATCACAGGCATAGCCCCTTCCCTCATTCCCTCCCACTCTCCCCACCCCTCCCTCATCTTCTCCCTGCCCCCTCCAAGTCCACCAATGGGGGAGGACCTCCTACCCTTCCATCCAACCTCAGTTCATCTTGTCTCCTCAGGGCTGGCTGCAATGTCCTCCCCTGGGATCTAGCCAGGCTGTTACTCCCTGGCATGTATGGGGGAGGGTCAAAGAGCCAGCCATCGAGTTCATGACAGAAACAGTCCCTGTTCCCCTTACTAGGGTCCTCAGTTGGACACCGAGCTCCCATGGGCCACATCTGAGCGGGGGTTCTAGGCCATATCCATACATGGTCCTTGGATGAAGAAACTGTCTCTTATAAGACCCCTGTGCCCTGCTCAATTTGGTCTTTGTGGAGCTCTTCTTCTCCCCAAGTCTTACTAACTTCCCCTGTTTTTATTATTATTCCCAGCCCTCTGCTGAAGGCTTGGTTGTAAGTCTTAATATCTGCTTTGATACATTGCTATATCGATTCTTTCAGAGGCCCTCTTTGGCATGCTCCTGTCCTGTTGCTTGTTTTATCCTCCATTCAATGTCCATCCCATTTGTTCATCTAAATGAGCATTGTTAATACCAACCTGGGTACTCCTTCTTTTATATCTTCCCTAGGTGTATAGATTTCAGCATGACCTTCCTATCCAATAGGTCTATATAAGTGAGAACATACCATGTGTTTCTTTCTGCTTTTGGGATACCTCACTTAGGATGATCATTTCCAGGTCCCACCATTTGCCTGCGAATTTCATGATTTGATCCTTTTTAATTGCTGAGTAGTATTCCATAGTGTTCCCAGGTTCTGGCTATTACAAATAAACCAGCTACAAATATAACTGAACAAATGTTGTGTACTTGAACATCTTTTGGATATATGCCTAAGAGTAGTATAGCTGGGTCTTGAGGAATCACTATTCCTAATTGTCTAAGAAAGCACCAAATTGATTTCCAGAGTGGTTGTACAAGTTTGCATTCCCACCAGCAATGGAGGAGGGTTCCTCTTTCTCCACAACTTCTCCAGCACGCATTGTCACTTGAGTTTTTGATCTTAGCCATTCTGTAAGATGAAATCTCAGGGTTGTTTTGATTTGCATCTCCCTGACGGCTCAGGACTTTGAGCATTTCTTTAAGTGTTTTTCTACCTTTCTATAATCCTCTACAGTCAGTTCTCTTTTTAGCTCCATAACCCATTTTTTCATTGGATTACTTGATTTCTTGCTTTTTAACTTCTTGAGTTCTTTACATATACTGGATATTAGCCCTCTGTCAGAAGTAGGATTGGTAATGATCCTTTCCCAGTCTGTAGGCTGTCGTTTTGTTTTGATGACAGTGTCTTTTGCTTACAGAAGCTTTTCAGCTTCATGAAGTCCCACTTATTGATTGTTGATCTTAGTGCCTGTGCTGTTGGTGTTCTATTCAGGAAGTAGTCTCCTGTGACAATGAGTTCTAGGGTCTTCCCCACTTTTTCTTCTAACCGGTTTAGTGTGTCTGGTTTTATGTAGAGGTCTTTGATCCACTTGGACTTTAGCTTTGTGCACGGTGATAAATATGGATCTATTTTCATTTTTCTGCATACAGATACCTAGTTGGACCAGCACCATTTGTTGAAGATGCTATCTTTTTCCATTGAATGGTTTTGGCTTCTTTGTCAAAAATAAAGTTTCCATAGGTGTATGGGTTCATTTCTGGGTCTTCCAATTGGTTCCATTGATCCACTATTCTGTTTCTATGCCAATACCATGCAGTTTTTATTATTATTGCTCTGTAGTACAGCTTGAGGTCAGGGATGGAGATACCTCCAGATGATCTGTTGTTGTAGAGGATTGTTTTGGAGATTCTGGGTTTTTTGTTTCTCCATATGAAGTTGAGTATTTTTCTTTCAAGGTCTGTGAAGAATTTTGAAGATATTTTCATGGGAATTGCATTGAATCAAAGATATTTTGATGGGAATTGCATTAAATCTGTAGATTGCTTTTGGCAATATGGTCGTTTTCACTATGTTAATCCTACCAGTTCATGAGCATAGGAGGTCTTTCCACCTTCTAATATCTTCTTCAATTTCTTCAGAGATTTGAAGTTTTTTCATATAGGTCTTTCACTTGCTTGGTTAGAGTCACCCCAAGGTACTTTATATTATTAATGGCTATTGTGAAGGGTGTTGTTTCCCTAATTTCCTTCTCGGCCCTTTTGTCTTTCGTGTACAGGAGGGCTTCTGATTTTTTTGAGTTGATTTTGTATCCAGCCACTTTGCTGAAGGTGTTTATCAGTTGAAGGAGTTCTCTGGTTGAAGTTTTGGGGTCACTCATGTATATTATCATATCATCTGCAAATAGTGAAACTTTTACTTCTTCCTTTCCAATTTGTATCCCCTTGATCTCCTTTAGTTGTGTTATTGCTCTAACTAGGACTTCAAGTACTATGTTGAAGAGATATGGAGACAATGGGCAGCCTTGTCTAGTCCCTGATTTCACTGGGATTGATTTAAGTTTCTCTCCATTAAGTTTGATGTTAGCTATAGGCTTGCTGTATATTGCCTTTACTATGTTTAGGTATGTGCCTTGTATCCCTAATCTTTCCAAGACTTTAAATATGAATGGGTGTTGGATTTTGTCAAATGCTTTTTCTGCATCTAGGGAGATGAT
>CM053756.1:40571569-40590949 GCA_028658305.1 Pachyuromys duprasi | reverse complement strand
AGGGAGTGGGAAGGTGGGAGGGAATGGGGGAGGGGGCTACGCCTGGGATTCAAAGTACCCAACCTGTGATTGAGATAAAAATAAATAAATTTAAAAAAATTAAAAAAAATGTAGATCACATCTTGGTGACATAACCAATGTATTTTACTATGTGCTGTTATTGAGAAACATGACTGCCTGCTGAATGAATGAGAATAACTATTTGTCAGAAAAAAAGAGAATATTTATGGGAATTCCTCAGTTCTGGAGTGATCAACCCAGAAGATAAAATTAAATATTACATTTCCATTTAGGAAGGTATTGGATGACTATGAGTTACACAGAGATGTAAAGGAGTACATCAGTGATTAAGCCTAAAAAAACGATCAAGTTACAAAGTCAAAGAACAAATCTCCGGAGGGGTTTGATCTCCACTTTGTCCTCTGGGGGAAAATCTGAAAGGTGATTTTAGGTGCAAAAGGTATCAGTTAGAACTCAACTTGGAGAAGTTCTCAGGAGAGTTGGACACTTGATTCTGAGTGAATCATGAGTCAAGAGAAAATAATAATGGGCTGTTCAATCAGTGACAATGACAGATTTTAAAATGACAAAACTGGAGGTGACGTGACAGAAAATCTGAGAGCTTTCAAAATGGAAAGGAACTCCTGTAGACATCCAGGTCCGTGATCAACAGAGCAGAGAAGGTTGGAGACGCCTCGGCCTTTTAGACGGACCAGTTGGAAGATGAAACAATATTTACAAGACTTAGTTGGAGGGTAACCCTCTTAGACATCCTTTCAAGCATGTTTCTTTTGATAGCTTTGTAGTTGAACTCATTGAACTATAGGTAGCCCTTCTTTTTACCCAGTAAATAAAACTTCCTCCTTAAGAAAGTTCTGTGAGTTTCTGTCCCCACCCCGATTTTGTCCTGTTGTCTTCTTTCCTGTGCTGAGTTAATCAGTCATTTTCCTTTAGGATGAGCAGTCTTTGTTCCCCCAACAAAGGTGCCACCTCCCATTCCCTGCATACAGGTTGACTCCTGCCATTGTGGTGCAAACCAGGTATTGACTACAGCTTTAACCTTAAGCACTGTTAGCTTCCCAGTTAGAGAGGGAGATGATTAATTGCACATTATCCACCACACACCAGCTTTGTTAGCGGACTGGCACTGTCCACGGAAACAAAACACACAACTCTCTACAGCCACACGCATCACTCATAGTCAAAGAAGACGACATGAGGAGCCCAGTCACAGAACTCACAGATTCACGTGGTCTCTCTGTGCGCTATGGCACGGAGAGATAATACACTGAGATCATGCTTAGCAATTTAAGTTTCTAGGTTTCCATAAAAATAATGTAGTTAGAAAATGACTGTGCTTTATTATCTTATCAATGTAATATTTTAAAATTACGTAAGACTCTTAGAAACTGTCTTCATGCAAATGTCCTTGCTGTGTACTTGAGCATATTTTGGATGTATACCTAGAAATGGTTTAACTGGATCTTCAGGTAGCACTATTCCTAAGTTTCTGAGAAAATGCCAGATCGATTTCCAAAGTGGTTGTGCAAGTTTACAAATCAAGTAACCCAATTAAAAAATGGGGTACACAGATAAACAGAGAATTCTCAATAGAGAAATATTGAATGGCAGAGAAACACTTAAGGAAATGCTAAATGTCCTTAGTCATCAGGGAAATGCAAATCAAAATGACCCTGAGGTTTCACCTTACACCCATCAGAATGACTAAGATCAAAAACTCAAGTGACAACACATGCTGGAGAGGTTGTGGAGAAAGGGGAACCCTCCTCCATTGCTGGTAATAATGTTTTTTTTTTTAATCAATATTAAATTAGCCATTTTCTTAAAAAAAACTACATTGCAGGAGCATGCTGAATATATAAAACAACTAGTTTCAGTTTCACTGGCGGAATGGGATGTTCGTAGCCTTAGATTCTGACTTATAGAAGCACTTACAGTTAAACAGTTTCACAGTTTCACACGCACATACACTTTATTTTGATCATATTCACCTTCTTATCCTTTTATCTACTTGTGCTTCCTTCCTACTCCACTTCTTTGTGCTAACAAGTACTAATAATTGCTGCTGTCACATCCTTTTTTGTGTTTCCTACTGTGTTTAACTAGAGTTGATGATGGGGGCATGGGCAGGCAACTTACCAGTGGCTACACCACTAAACACCACGATCTTTTGACTTCCAGGAAACATTAATTACTTATCACTTCTCAGGGAGGTGTGGAGCCTGGTGAGGTCCTCCTCCCTCTGTGACAGAGTGTTGTTTAATACAGTCTTGTACGGGTCCTGTGCAGCTAATAACAGCTGCTGTGAGTTCATAAACACAATATTCACATTCTTTCCAGAAGATGGCATTTCACAGCGTCTTTACACTCTGGATCCTAAAGACTCACCTTATCTCAGTTGGGTCAGAGTCTATCTAATCGAAGAGATTTGATAATACTACGACAAGGTAGAAAATATCGATACTCACAGACACATTAATGTATGTGTACTGATACAGGTAGAGCATGTATAAATGTAATTATTAAAATTTAGCCCTAGGTCAAGCATAAATAAATAGAACCACAAAATTGGCTAGTTAATATCAAGCTTTTCTCCTGTGTGTATGCATGTGGGTATGCATGGGAACACATATTGGTGTACATAGAGGTTAGAGAGAAACTTCTGGTATAGATCCTCAGATGCTTTTGGGATCTGCTGGTCTCTACTTTCCCTGCTAGGACTACAAGGGCAGCCAGCTCTCCATACCTGTTTGTTTTTTTTTCCTCTGTGGGTGCTGTGCATTGAACTCAGGTCCTCAAGTTTTCTTGATAATTGAACCATCTCTCCAGTTCCCAAATGTTTTGTCTTTATTAGCTGTAAATGGCAAATTGATTTGAGTTCAAAATACCCAATTAAATAGAGAGTAAGATTGGCCAACCGTGGTATCTGCCATTTCTGTCCATTACAGAAATCCTCACATGGTCAGACCATGAAACCAAGAGAAGTAAGCAGCAATAGCCCTTATCACTCACAACGAATTTATATTCTTATGTGCTAAAGAAACAGGAGCCTGGAACACAGACGAAAGACATCCAGTTTTGAATCCCCAGGATACCAGTGAGGAATGGGTAAAAAAAAATGATTCTTAGAGGCTCCATTACCTGGGAATAAACTAAAATCAAAAAGGGGGTCTGACTCTATCATAGATTCAACACCAAACTGTGAAAATCAGCATATAGGAGATCAAGGAGGTGCTTCTTCAATCAGGCTACAGAGTGTCAGGAGAAGCACAGATTTGAAGGTTGGATTTGGGCATTGATCTTTCCTTAGAGTCTCATAGGAAAGGACAAGCAGATTGCATATGGGAAACTTATATCTCATGTTGTTTTGAAACTACCACTGGCTTTTTGCATCTATCATTGGCTAGGGGATTAGTTTCTTAATAGACTAGTACACTAGTTAACTAACTAGTTAGAACAGATCACCTCAAAGTTTGGTTTCTTAAGACAACATGCATTTGTTACCTTATGGTTCTAGAGGTCAGGCCTTTGAAATAGACCCTCATTTGGCTGGTGTGGACTGGTCTATGTTCCTGTTAGAGGTTCTAGGACATAATTGATTTAAGTTCCTATTCAGCTTCTAGTAGCCACCTGCATTCATTGGATAGTGACCTAAGTGGTCTAGAGCTTCAAACATTCTTGCTCTAAATCAACAATGCAAAGGACTTGATGTTTAGTTTCTTATTAGATCTCCATCTGTGGGGCACCATGTCTGTTGCCAAAGGTGGAGGTTGGATACTGATAATATATTATCTTTTCAAAAGTCAAAGAACAGTACTCTTGTTCAAATATAAAATAAACACAAATTAAAATGTTTAACAACTAACTCAATGATTAACATGAGAAACCAGCAGATTAAACCCTGTTGGAAACTTATATTCTGTGTAGATACAATTTATTTGCATCACTACAGAAAAAACATTGATTTCAGTTTTTGTTTCTTTTAAAATGTTATTATTATTATATGTATATGCTGTGTGTACATGTGTATTCATGCACAGCTGCTCAAGATGCCTGTGTGTCGACATGTCTGTCACCTTGCGTGTATAAAGGGGTCAGAGAAAAATTTTCAGGATTCAGATTTCTCTTTTTACAATGTGGATCCTGCAGATTGGCCTCAGGTCATCTGACTTGGCAGCAAGCTTTGCTTTCAACGGATTCATCTTGCTAGCCTCATAGATGAGTTTTGGAATGTTTCCTTTTTCTCTTAATTTTATTACTTTGACATTTTATCTAACTGTGAAATATATTACCTGCATATGTTTTAAAAGATCCTTGGGCCATAAGGTTCTCAGTAGGTGCCCGATCCTATTAGCTACCATTAAACTGATTTAGCTTCTCTTGTTCTTTCCTATCAAATTAAGTATTGAGGCGAAGTAGTGCTGACACCTACTTAGCTTCATAGCTTCACATAACTAAACAAAAGAATAAGGCCTGACGTGTTTTAAATAAACCAGAATGCACCAGGAAATGGCAGATATGAGTAGAGAGGCCAAGTTGAGCCTTCACCATCCCCAGCTGAAGTGTTTAGGCAGTCATGTTTGCTTTTCATTACAAAAATTGGAAGATAATTATAGGTGAATTGCATTTTAACAAGCTTCTTATGGATTTGCATGTTCCAATCAAAATAAATGTTAGAAGGGAAGATCATAGTTTTCATTGGGTTTCTGTATTATAAAGGAAGATAAATTTGGCTTGAAACTTTGAGAAAGCATCCTAAATAAAATTCAACATAAAAGGGTCTAGTTCTTTGGGCATAGATGATCAGAGGACCCCACAGTCCTTTCCCTGCAGACCAACAGAGCCAACTCTCCAACTGACTTCCCTCCTCCTATGTCTCCAGGTATTCTTCCAGTATAATTCAGGAGATCTCCCATCCCTCCAGGCCTTCCATTCCAGGAAAGAGTTCTCAGGGTTAGCTCCTCACACTGTGAGATATGGGCTCAGTAAAAACCATCTAATCCTTAGATCATTCTCTGCTTTTCAATGCTGGACACAACTGATGTTCTAGTTACAAAAACAAAAAAAACAAAACAAAACAAAAAACAGGTAAAATGAACTACTCTGCTGTCTTTATTTCTGAGATACACTAATTTCTTCCTATCTACTAGATTTGTAAATTTCAGTTTTCTTTTCAGCCTATGTCTCTTCTACCAGATATTTTAATGTAATTTAATTTTTATTTTTTTAATATTAATCACAGGTTACTTATTTTGTATCCCAGCCAGAGCCCCCTCCTTCATTCCCTCCCAACCCCACCCTCCCTCTCTCATCTCCTCCCTGTCCATTTCCAAGTCCACTGCTAGGGGGACCTCCTCCCCTTTCATCTGACCCTAGCTTATCAGGTCTCTTCAGGACTAGCTGCAATGTCCACTTCTGTGGCCTAACAAGGCTATTCCTCCCTTGGGGGCAAGGGGAGGTAAAGGAGCCACTCCTTGAGTTCATGTCAGAAATAGTTCCTGTTCCCCTTACTAGGGTACCCACTTGGACGCTGAACTACCATGGGCTACATCGGAGCAGGGGTTTTAGGTTATATCCATACGTGGTCCTTGGTTGGAGAAACAGTCTCATAGAGGACCCCCGTGCCCTGATATATTTTGTCCTTGTGGAGCCCCTGTCTTCTCCCGATCATACTAACTTTCCCTTTTATCATGTTTTCCTGTACTCTACTGAAGGTTTGGTTATGAGTCTCAGCACCTGCTTTGATATGCTGCTAGTTTTTCAGATGCCCTCTGTGGCAGGCTCCTGTCCTATTTCTTGATTTCTCTTACTTCCCATGTCCATCCCATTTGTCTTTCTAAGTGAGGATTGATTATCTTACCCCAGGTCCTCTTTCTTGTTTATCTTCTTTAGTTGCATATATTTTGGTATATTTATCCTATCTTATAGGATTATATAAGTGAGTATATACCATGTGTGTCTTTCTGCTCCTGGGATACCTCACTCAGGATGATCTTTTCTAGATCCCACCATTTGCCTGCAAATTTCATGATTTCCTTGTTTTTAATTGCTGAGTAGTATTCCATTGTGTAAAAGCACCACAATTTCTGTATCCATTCCTCCGTTGAGGGACATCTGGGTTATTTCCAGGTTCTGGCTATTACGAATAAAGCTGCTACAAACATGGTTGAGCAAATGTCCTTGTTGTGTACTTGAACATCTTTTGGATATATGCCTAGAAGTGGTATAGGTGGATCTTGAGGAAGTGCTGTCTGAGAAAGTGCCTATATCCCCTAAGGAAATAGAAGCAGCCATCAACAGTCTCCCTACTAAAAAAAAAGCCCTGGGCTATACGCTTTCAGTGCAGAATTCTACCAGACCTTCAAAGAAGTGCCAATTACAATTCTCTTCAAATTATTTCACAAAAAAGAAACAGAAAGAACTTTACCAAACTCATTTTATGACGCTACCATCACCTTGATACCTAAACCACACAAAGACCCAACAAAAAAACAGAGCTTCAGACCTATCTCTCTTATGAACATTGATGCAAAAATACTCAACAAAATACTTACAAACCGAATCCAAAAACATATAAAAGATATCATTCACCATGACCAAGTAGGCTTCATCCCAGACATGTAAGGATGTTTAATACATGGAAATCCATAAATGTAATCCACCATATAAACAAACTGAAGGAGAAAAAAACCACATGATCATCTCCTTAGATCCTGAAAAAGCATTTGACAAAGTCCAACATCCATTTATGTTTAAAGTCTTGGAGAGATCATGGATACAAGGCACATACCTAAATATAGTAAAGGCAACATACAGCAAGCCTATAGCCAATATCAAAATCAATGGAGAGAAACTTAAATCAATCTCATTGAAATCAGGGACAAGACAAGGCTGCCCAATCTCTCCATATCTCTTCAACATAGTACTTGAAGTCCTAGCTAAAGCAATAAGACAAGTAAAGGAAATCAAGGGGATACAAACTGGAAAGGAAGAGGCCAAAGTTTCACTAGTCGCAGATGATATGATAAGTATACACGAGTGACACCAAAAATTCAGCTAGAGAACTCCTTCAACTGATAAACACCTTCAGTAAAGTGGCTGGATACAAAATCAACTCAAAAAAAAAATCAGAAGCCCTCCTGTACACCAAAGACAAAAGGGCCAAGAAAGAAAACATGGAAACGACACCCTTCACAATAGCCACTAATAACATAAAGTACGTTGGGGTGACTTTAACCAAGCAAGTGAAAGACCTGTTTGAAAAAAACTTCAAATCTCTGAAGAAAGAAATTGAAGAAGATATTAGAAGGTGGAAAGACCTCCCGTGCTCATGGATGGGTAGCATTAACATAGTTAAAATGACAGTCCTGCCAAAAGTAATCTACAGATTCAATGCAATTCCCATCAGAATACCAATACAATTCTTTACAGACCTTGAAAGAAAAATTCTCAACTTCATATGGAGAAACAAAAAAAACCCAGAATCTCCAAAACGATCCTGCACAACAACAGATCATCAGGAGGTAAATCCATGCCTGATATCAAGCTGCAATAGTAATATTACAGAGCAATAGTAATCAAAACAGCATGGTATTGACATAGAAGCATAGATCAATGGAACAGAATAGAAGACCCAGAAATAAGCCCTCTATCAGATCTTAACAGGAACCATTCCGTCCTTAATCTAGACACATTTTTCTGGTTTGTTTCCCATGTCACCCACATTTTTAAAATAACATCTTAATGTGATGTTCCAGACATTTCTGGTCTTTCATCTCATTCCTAGACATATAGATGAAGTCGTGTCCTTGACACTACTTTCTCTTACCTTAGTATTTTTTCATTTATCTTCTGGAGATGGATATATCCTATCTCATCACTTCTGTCTTATCTTCAAGGCCACAGTTCTTAGCCATCATTCAGTGATCTACTAATGGGGACATCTTCAACCCAGTTGTCCAGAATTGGTCTGCATTTGGAATGGTCTTGAAGATGTTTGTAAATAGATATATAAATATTGTTCTGAGTATTGTTCAAATTCAGATTTTTCCCACAGGAAGTAATATAATCCATTTATATTGTTGCAATTTTGATCACATGTTTATAGATTTGAATTTCTAATTCATATCCTTCAATGTAAAATTAATATTTTATGTAATTGAACCAAAATATCTTACATGATAATGTTAGTGTTATGTTTTGGATAAATGCCACACATTGAACTCCATGTGTAAGGAAGAGAGCAAAACATTTGCAATGTTATTTACAATAATTAGAGATTTGTGTAAGGGAGGGTGGGAATTGATGATGGTGTTAGGCAGAGAGAAACTATTTCAGATGCCATGAAACTCCACCACAAAAAGAGCACTTAGGGGCCTGGAGAAGGAAGATGTTTGAAGCAAGAGATAACGTACTAAGAAGTCATGCTATATTCTTCCTAGTTTCTCCATCACAGTGGTAATGAGCAAGAAGTGTCTAGAATCTTTGTAATATATTGTAAGAGATGTGCTGTAGCTATAAAATTAAGAATAGACACATGACATACTAAAGCGTTTCACAGGGCAGACTCTCAACAGGGTCATCCAGGGTCTGGTTCAGAGAGTTTTTAGATGGCAAGGCCACTTCATCACAGGTACAGTTCTCTGGAACTTTGGTGTGAATTTACCCTTACAACAGTACATAGGACAGAAATAACCGGTAAGTCACATAGACACACTAAAGATGCTGTCTAGATGGAGACTGCCCCACAACACCCCAGGCAAGTAGTTAAGGGTAAAGTAGTAAACTGTTTGCTTTGTCTGGTCCATGCCACCAGCCTGTTCCAATTATCTATCTTATATGATTGCTGCCAGAATATCCCAAATATCCCCAAATACAACAAAATTGTATCTGAGACTCATCTTCGATGTGAATCAGATGGACACTCCCCCAAGGAAGCTGATGGTAGCTGGAGCATGTGAGAGATTCCTGAATATGATAATCTCCATTTTTGACTGTGATGTTTTAGTGAACAATTTACGGGGAAAGAAACACCATCAACAAAGAATGGGTCAACAATCTGCTATTTTGCCAATTAAAAATTGCACTGAGAACTCACTTTAAAATATAAATTTCACAAACATCTACTTGACCATGGACTTTCTTACTATAAATGATCTCCAAGTTCTCATGTTAAAAATAACTGTGGCTAATTTGACTAGTCTCCATTCTGGGTAATAATGTAGGCTATAGTATTATGAGGTCACTTAGAATTACAGTCATGGAAAGTAATTTTCCTTAGTAATATATATATACTTAAATACTTAATCACATCCTTATTAGAGAACAGTTATTAATATAGCCACTATAACTTATAATTATATATAGTAATAAATGTGAAGAAAGAAAATACCAAAATTATTCTCTTCGCCAAATTGTTCAGCAACCTCTTGAGACTTAGTGATAATTAGATGTGCACAAATGGAAAAATATGAGCTCTGTTAATAAGTCTATCTATATGATATTCTATTTCTTTACTATTTTGCAAAGGGTAAGTTTTAGTCTGTTGCTGGAAGTAGAATATGTGGTTAGTATGTAATTATATTTTAAATAGGCATACATAGTGTAGAAAAATTAAGGTACCTTACATTTATTTTGTGGTAATGATTTATGCAAGCAATTATTCTGCAGAAAAAAATAATGGAAAATTGCAATATCTACTGATTTCTAGCTCATAAATATTGAGGTGATGTCTCAAGGCTTTACAAATAAGAAAGACATGTTTTATCTCATGTGTTCTGTGATTTATAATATCAGTCTTCCATGAAGATATTTGAAGCAAAGGCATTAACTCACACTTTTTACAGAGTTTGTTTTGTTCTCAATACATTTATGTAATGACTTACATATTTAACATATGCTATGAGATACTCTTGGATTATTACAGCAAGATAGCTTAGGCTTATGAACTTCTCATAACTCATGAAACAGTGGGAGTTAGTACAATACGATCTTAATGGCAAGACTAGCAAATATTTTGGACAAGCAGGTTTTTTAATTTTTATTTTAAAAATTTTTTCACTTTCTTCCTTTAGTGCTAGTCTTCCAGGAACTAAGAGAAAGTTTAAACGCTCAGAATTGTTATTGTAGCTTTTCCTTCAGTTTCTTCACAAATTTGTATCCCAAAAGTTCATAAACAAAATGATAAGTGAGGGACTGGTGACTTGGCTCAGTGTCAGAGAACTTGCCTGGCGAACAAGAGAGTTCCATCTTCAGAAACACGAGAAGTGAACGTGGCCAAGAGCATATTCACAAAAGAATCCATTTCGTCTCTGCACATATGTTAAGGGGTTTTGGAAGAGCAATTGTGTGTAATGCACTGACTTTAGAGCCTGGGACACCTGTTAGATGGAACCTTACAGAGTTTGGCCACTTTTCTCTTAGACAGTGAGGGTCAAAGGGCCGTCTGAATTCACCCACACTCAGGCCTTGTAGGTCAGTTTAAAGAAAGCTTTCCTACTATTTAGCCTAGAATATACCTCTTTTCCCTGGAAGGCAGACTCTGTGGGAAAGCAGCCACATCTCAGTTTCTGACCTCAGGATGCGGGCTCAGGTACCTTATCCAATTACTCTGTCCTTTCTTTCTCTGAGTCTTCTCTCTACCTCTCTCCACAGCTGACCTGGGTGACTTAATGCTTGAGGCATGAGTGATAATGGATTGTTATGCTCAGGATTATAATGGCATGGTTTAAAGTTATAATTAGGTGATCTAACATTAAGTAGCAGCATTTGTGATTAAATGTAAAATCTTATTTTGTAGATTTTTTAAAAAAAACTTTCTATTGGATTTTTGTGAGTTTCACATATTCTAGTCCCTCTCATCTCCCTGTCTGCTCATATCTGCCCTTTACCCTTGCAACACACACACACACACACACACACACGCACACGCACACGCACACACACACGCACACACGCACACGCAAAGTAAACAACAACAAAAGCATAGAAAACATCTCGCCTTGGAAGCCGTAGTATGTCCCAGTGTGTCTCGCATCATAACTTGCAAATGCTCGCAATCTGTGGCTTCTGTAACACTGTTCCAGAATCCTAATCGGGGCTCCTCCCACTTATCTTGTCCTGTGTCATGGAGATCCTGAGGCTTTGGAAGAGCCGGCCTGGCCCTTTCATGCATCCCAACCATTAGCAGATGATAGATGCGTTGGGCTGGACCAGCCCTGGAGCTGGAGCTGGGTGGTAGGTGAGCTGGTCAGCGTGCAGGACCTCCCTTAGCCACACCACCAGGGCAAGCTCCATCTTTGCTCTGGCTAGGCCACTCAATGCCTCCATCTGCAGGAGGCAGAATCAGCTCTCCTGCTCTCTTGCCTTTGGGCGGCTCAACTGTGGGTGTTCACATCTCCGGAGCCAGATCCACTGTGTTGCCCAGGCAAGGTGCAGGGCCCACTCTCCTGAGTACTGCAGCCAGCTAGGGGCAGGACTAGCTCACCAGCTCTCATGACCCTGGGGTCAGCACTCCCAACTGCCTCAGGTGATGAGGGTCAAGAGGGCATCTTCCTCGACCCAGGCCACCTCAAGGCAGAAGGGTGGCAAGGCCAGCTCTCCCTTGCTCTGTGGTCAGGGCTTGTTTCTCTTCCACCTCCTGGACCAGGCCAGCACTACTGTGCGACCCAGGTGAGGTGCAGGGCGCCAGTCTCCGGAGTGCTGAGGCCAGTGAGGCAACAGGGCTAGCTCTCCACCTCTCATGACCTCAGCGCCAGCTCTCCTGGCTTCTGCAGGTGGTGAGGGGACAAGGGCAAGAGCATCACAACCACAGCCTCGCGGACAAGTGGTGGGGCTAGCTCTCCCATTCTCTCTCCCTTAGGGCTGACGGACTCTCATCCTGCCATCCGGGCCAGCTCCACTATGCTATTTGCTTGAGGTGCAGGGCCCACTCTCTGTTAGTGCTGCCACTGGTGAGAGACGAGACCACCTCTTAGAGAGCGCATGCAGCGAGGAGCAGGGACACACAGCCCCTGAATACTCATGTAATCCTTGACGGCTGTCCAACCAGAGAGATCCCCGTGTCCTCTGGTGGCAATACGAGCCCTGGACATTGACACTGACTCCTGCTACTGCAGATCCAAGGACTCAGAGCCCTCAGGAACAGCTCTGGCTGGGACCTCCCCATGGCCCCAGGTGGTGGGCTGGCCACTCATAACAGGGGACTGTTCTCCACACTCCAATCTCCAGTTCCACCTCTCGTCATAATGCTCAATCTCTCCACTTCTCTGTTCTTCCCTTCTGACTACCACATACTTGCACACTGTGGTGTCTCCCACCGCAGGCTGGCTTTGGGGAGTCAGAAAATGTGGCTTTGAAAGACTAATAGTTAAGCTGGCTCATTAAGGATGAATAAAGTTCACCAAGTGGATGAGTTAGTAAATTTAATTAGTGGAAAAATAATTAGGAAAAGATTAGTGTGTTCAGCAGGGAACTCAGGATAGCATAAAGGGTAGTGTGGGTGACAGAGCCTGGAAATGAGACCAGGATTCTGGATTGGCCAGGGCCTGATGCGATTCAAAAGTTCTCAGGTTGGGGCTAGAGAGATGGCAAAGCAATCAACAGTACTTGCTGCTGTACTTGCTGCTAATCCCCCTCCCCACCCAGAGAACACAAGCTTGGTTCCCAGCATCCATATTAAGCAGTTCATAACTGCTGATAACTCCAGCTCTTGGGGATTTGTGGCCCTCTTCTGGTCTCTGTGAGCACCTGCACATACACAGGACACACAGACATACATAAAATAATTTTTAAAATGTTTGAGGGTATGTTTCATTTGCTCGTTTTGCATTAAGATAATCGAAGTTCACATACCACAGGATGACATGAGAATCCTGTTCTTTGACACTATGTGACCAATGCCAGTCTGAGTGGAAAGTAAAAGGCAGTGTAGTAAGAGTACGCTGGGGGCTGGTGAACCAAGTAGATTAGTTATGATTAATTGCTTAATCACTTGATGAAATGAGATTGAGTTAAAACAGGGTCACGGGACAGAAAAGTGACTCAAGAGTGAATCAGTAAGATTTGAAGCAAAGGCTAGAAACTTACCTATGGGGAACGATTAAAGTGATGTAGATCCTTGCTTGAGAATTAGGACAGATGATAATGCATTGACCAAATTATGGTATCCAATGCAATAGTTAATTGACATAATAATTAATCATGAAATGCATTAATGTCACCTGTCACCTCTATATTATATAGTTAAGGTTATATTTGCAGAGAGATGGTTTTTCCTTTTGGTGTATGTTTTAAAAGTTAGGAACACAACTGAAACAGATGTGTAATGAATCTACAGCCTTTTGTATTTTTCATAATAAAGTAATTTGAGTTAATTATACCTGGGCTGCGTATTCTTGACTTTATCTCCTTGAAGAGGCATTGTCAACATTAAACCACACTCCTAAAATTTCACCTCGCTGCACCTCATTGGTGAACTCCGTCTTACAGAAATTCTGCCGTGCCAACTCTCTCTTGAACTGTGTGTGTATATTAAATCACAAACAGACCTTGTTCAGTGTTGTCAACTTTAAATTCTCCATCAGTTTTCTCAAGGCCATTGGCTTGTACTCTGTGACCACATTATTCATTGGTGTCTTCCATCTTGACATTGTGTCAAGTTTCATCATAAAGGATGGGCAGGTAGAGTGCAGACTCAGCTTGACTTTCATACAGATCTGCTGGATGGTTTTAACCAATGATCATCACAGCTGATAGAGGAGCTAGGCTAGGGAAGGGAAGGTCTCTACAGGTTTCTGGTTCGGCATTTAACCTTGAAGAAACAATTTTATTGGACTGAATCTCAGTTTTACCATCTGTCAAACGTCTTTAGTCTATGAAATTGTAATTTCCTGCTTTGAATACATCGAAGTTTTATTATATCTGCTTCTAACTATTTCTGGACTGGTGGATTTTAAAGTTTTCCAGTTAGAAGGCAACGAGAATGTAAATGAGAACTAATTATTTTATAGAAAAGATATTTTGTACAAGTAACTAGAATATGCTACCTGTAGAATTTCTCATAACAATAAGATTATAGAAAAATGGAGATTTAATGAAAGCAAGGACTCCTGAATAAAGGGCAGCTTGAAGCTAAGCAATAACAGCCATGCCATTTTGGTAGTGTCCAATTAGGCAAGAGCTGTAGAGCTCATCTGAGAATAATTTGAAGCAGATGCTAACATTAAGACACAGATGTGGGACGTTTTTCAATGGCACTGGAACATGTGTGGTATAGGATAGCTGATGACTTCATCTGTGCTTTTTTTTCCCATGGAATTGTCTTGGAAAAGGACATAAACATTCAGCTATCCCCAGCATTCATGTTACTCTAAAGGGGTAGACATACCTTTAGGACTGAGGCCATCAGGTTTTGGTGTATCTGATCTCCATGCCCTTTTGTGATCTCATATCTCATATCACACATGTGGAAGCTATAATAAATTTTGGAGCAAAATACCCAGAACCTACTCCAGATGGACAACCTTGATAACACAGGGTTTTCCTCTGCCAGAGCAGAGGAACTGCTATTGCAGAGGCTTAAGTAGGTGATTTTAGATCATCAAATGTCAATACATCTTAAAGATGGGTTCAGCAAATCTAATTCTTCAAACCAGCATTTTTTTTCCTTCTGATTTTTGTTCTATCGGTTTGAACATTAAACTGAAACTTTAAGTTTCTTTTATGTGAATAGCATCTTCCTCTTCGAATGACAATCTGTGGACTTACAAATCTCCCCTAATTTCCTAACTGCCTTTGTACCATCATACAGAACTCAAGTGTGGGTACCCAGAGGGATATTCGGCTGGGTGCTGAGGGAAGATAGATGAGGACTGTTTTGAAGGGAGGATAGTGATATAGACATGTATCTGAATCAGTTGAAAATTGTTCTAGAAATATAACATTCATGTCCTCTGAGAATCATGAGTAATTGTGGAGAGGGTTGGGATAGCTGACTCAGTGAAGAAATGTCACGGTTAGCTTACATCACAGTCAAGGCCCACAGGCATGACATATAAAGTCAGAATTCAAAGGACAGTAATGAATGAATTTCTAAAATCCATCTGAGTGAAGAGAAAAGAGATGGTCTCCTCCACAGTTAATAGAGGGCCTTGGAAATCGAAGGGAAAAAAAAACAAGCTTACAGTGTCCACAGCAGAACGGCATACTAAAAATACTGCAGGAAGATGAAGAGCTCAGACCTGGTCCTGACAGCAAAGGTGCAGTTACTTCAGAGCTTTAATACTCTATTGTCTTAGCTAGTACCTCTAAAGCTGCAGTGTCCTTATCTGTAAAATGGGCTCAAGTCAAACAGCGATGCCTGTTATCTGCTATGGGATTTAGATGTTGATGTGTCTGAGTGAGCCAGAGCCCATGGTGAGCACACAGTGTCTGTGCCAACAATAATCCTTATTTCTGGCTAGTCACAGAAGCTGATGGCCCTGAAGTGGGCAAGATGACCTTCTTTTTGATCACTTTCAAGACTTTCCAAATTATATGGGATCTGATTTGTTTTAGGAAGTCTATTGCCTTTTCTTAAGTTTTAAGGTGTTATTTGTGTATTAAGAAGCCTCCAGGGACAGGAGCTCCACAAGGAGACCAACAGAGCCATATAAACAGAGCACTGAGGGCCCTTAAGAAAATGATACCAAACCAAGGACCATGCATGGAGAGGACCTGAAACCCCGACTCAGATGTAGCCTATAGGCTCAGTCTCCAAGTGAGGTTCCTAGTAAGGGGAGCAGGGAATTTCTCTGGCATGAACTCAGTGTCAGGCTCTCTGATCACCTCCTCCTGGTGGGTGCAGCCTTGTCAGTCCACAATGCAGCCAGTCCTGATGAAACCTGATTAGATAGAAGGGGAGGAGGACCTCCCCTATCAGTGGACTGGGAGAGAAGAAGGGGAGAAGAGGGAGGAAGGGTAGGTTAGGGAGGAGACAAGGGAGGGGAGGCCACAGCCAGTATACAAATTCAATAAACTGTAATGAGTGATAAAAAATAAGATAATAAAAACGATACAAGTAAAGCAAGGAAAAAAATGTTTTAGGTTACAGCTTGCAGAATCAGGCGATTCCTGAAGCTGCGGAAGGCACGTTCTCTCCTCTGTGTGTGTGTGTCTGGTTGAAATGCTCTTTTATGCTCCTCCTCCCGGGAAAGCAATTGTCTGTTTCGCAACAGCATTACAAAGTACATGATACACAAGTTATTATCCAGCATAACCAGGCTCTTTTAAAGTATTATTTATTTCCAAAAGGGAAAAGGGGGTTTTCATTTCAAAACTCAGCGACTGATGATTTTCCCCAGGTAAATTACCTCACGCTATTCATGTAAATTCTCATCTCATTATGTCTGCCTGGCTCCCCAAGCCTGTGATTGTGCAATTCAGTCATCTCTACTCTTTACTTTTTTCGTGTTTGGAATTACATGCACATTTCATCAATGCTGGATTTAAATCACCTGATGTTTTGCAGACGGGGTGTTGTTGAAGGGAACCCTCTCTCTCACTCTTTCTAAGTTTTGAGGCAGTGATGAATGCTAACAATTCATCAGGATTTGAATTAACTTCCAAATTAAATCTGTATGTAACTAAATAATAATGACTGGTAATTAATATTGATAACTATTATTATATTTTTCTCTCTCCTTCTCTCTCTGTCTTTCTCTTTGTGACAATGTGGGTGCCTATGAGCCCCAGAACACATGTGGAACTCAGAGGACAACTCTCGAGGATCAGTTCTCTCGGGATTGAACCCAGGTCCTCAGAAAATGCTTTTACCTGCTAGGCCATCTCACTGACTCTTATGTGTCCTCTTTTTAAAAAATTTAATTTTATTTATATAATTATTTATTATACTTTATTCATTTGGTATCCCTGCTGAAGCCCCCTCCCTCGTCTCCTCCAGGCCCACCCACCTTCCCTCCCCCCCTCCCCCGCATGCCCTTTCCCTAGTCCCCTAATAGGGGAGGTCTTCCTCCCCTTCTGTCTGATTCTAACTTATCAGGTCTCATAACAATGGAGAAGGGTTCCCCTTTCTCTACATCATCTCCAGCTGGCTTCATCCCTTGAGTTTTTGATCTTAGCCATTCTGATGGGTGTGAGGTGAAATCTCAGGGTTGTTTTGGTTTGCTTTTCTCGAATGCCTAGGGACAGAGAGCATTTCTTTAACTGTTTCTCTGCCATTTGATGTTCTCTGTTTAGCTCTGTACCCCATTTTTAAATTAGATTTCCTTGTTTGTTGCTGTTTAAGTTCCTGAGCTCTTTATATATTCTGGATATTAGCCCTCTGTTGAATAAACTAATGGTAAAGATCTTTTCCCAGTCTGTAGGCTGTCATTTTGTTCTGATGACAGTGCCCTTTGCTTTACAAAAGCTTTTCAGTTTCATGAGTTCCCTTATGTGTAATCTTTAATATCTTTCTAAAAGCAAAATGTTTACATCAGTCCTGAAGAGAGTGAGCAGATGGGACGAACACAAAATTAGCCTGCAGCTTGGCTTAGAACAATACCACCAATAGTCCTACTGGGTCGGTGCCATCCTACTATGCTGTGTCCACGGCTGGTGGGTGCAGAGGTAGAAAGAATAGAGAGACAATAACTCTCTCCTGGGAATCTAGAGCTTGAATAGAAATACATGACCCCTTCAGGGATGTGAAGTGAGTCACATAAAGACCAGCACCCTGAAAATGATCCTGAATCTACTTCTCTCCCTAAACTCGGGATGTGTGATCACTTAACCTCCTAACACAAAATTTACTCATTTCCTCTTTTGTTCACTGTTCATTTATTGCCTATTATGGAAAAAACATTTTTCAAGGTGCTGTAGATCAAATCAGTCTCCTCAAATACAAAGCCTATTATAGCAAGCAGTTATAATACAGCATAGCAACTGCTATGAGGGACTGATGGAAAATTGATACAAACATCTAAGGAGCTGGGAGATGAACTTAAGCGTCAAAGTATGAAAGCTTTGAAGGGTGAAAGAAAATGGGCTGCTTAATTTCACAGCCTTTGATGACAGCTACCAAATACTCAATAATATTATAAATAAATATTACATATATTATAGGTAATTCATAAAAATCTCCTCTCCACACCTGTATATTTCATTTACACAACACACACACAACACACACCACTTGTGGTTGAATGCATTTTCTTCTGTGGTATCAAGATTTTATAAAAATATAGAAGCTTAGGCTGAAGAAATGACTTAGTAGTTCAGAGCAGGTATTGTTCTTAGAGAGGACATGATTTCTGTTCCCTTCATCCTTGTTAGGCGTCTCATATCTGCATGTAACTCCATTTGTAGGGGATCCAACAGCCTCTTCTGGCCTATGCAGGCAAATATACTCACAGGCATATACCATTCCTCTCCACACGTACATAATTAAACATAAGTATTTTAAATAAACTAAATAACAAAGTGAACAAATCATAGCACTACTATCTACTTAACACTTGCACTCTCTCATCACAGACTCTTTCTATAGAGAAGGCAATGCCTCTTTTCCCCAGATTTAGACAATACCGGAGACCAAAGAAGTAACTCTAAGTCCACCTTGGTGAACCAATGAATTTACAGGTGTGGCTGACACAAACACGAGTGATTTAAAGTAAATCACACCCACTGGAAAGGGAAATTATAGGTAGCTAAGCCACCAAAGAATAATTTCCATTTATTGTTTACCTCCTATTTGGCTGCTGGAAATTTTCTAAAGACCCTTGAGTCTCTTGAGCCCTGGAAGCCCATATGAGGAGGCATGTGTGCCTTCTCTTTCTTGCTCTCCCTTCCATAAAGGAATGTTTATGAGCCTGTTCCTCTGAGGAATGCATGTGGTTGATCATGTTTTCATTGAAGATGCCAGCTGTCAAGCCCAATCCAGAACACTCTAGTCAATTTTGCTGATTGTACATTACCGACCCTTCTTTTGGTTTGTGTAACTACTACAAGCAAAACATTCTTTTCTGCTCATTCCATACCCTTTTCTTTTGGTTGCCTTCTTAGAGTCTTTGCTGAGCTTTCTTTCTAGATCTTTGGAGGTTAGGACAGACACTGAGAATCTTCCCTGAAACAAACTGCTACTCCAACATAGGAAGCAGAAGCAGAATACCTTTTTTTTTAAATTAATTTTTTTTAATTTATTTATTTTTATCTCAATCACAGGTTAGGTACTTTGAATCCCAGGCGTAGCCCCCTCCCCCATTCCCTCCTACCCTCCCACTCCCTCCCTCATCTCCTTCTTCCCCGCCCCCTCCAAGTCCACCAACAGGGGAGGACCTCCTTCCCTTCCATCCAACCCCAGCTTATCCTGTCTCCTCAGGG
>CM053756.1:40535285-40571069 GCA_028658305.1 Pachyuromys duprasi | reverse complement strand
TACACCAAGTTATCATGGGCCCCATCCGTGCGGGGGTTCCAGTCCACATCCACACATGGTCCTTGATTGTAGAAACCGTCTCTTACAAGACCCCTGTGCCCGGCTCAGTTTGGTCTTTGTGGAGCTCTTGTTCTCCCCAAGTCTCAACAACCTCCCCCAGATCTATCATTACTCTCGCCCTTTGTCAGAGGCTTGATCTTGAGTCTTAATATCCGCTCTGATACATCGCTACATTGAAGCAGAATACCTTTGAAAAGAGATGAGGAAGTTTGTTCTCTGATCCTCCAAGTTTGATGAGATTCAGGATATTTGTGCACCTCAGGCTCATTCAACAGATTTAGGAATGCAAGCAGCACACATTCAGAATGGCCTGTTTTGTTTTGTTTTTTGGGTTTTTTTTTTTTTTTTGAAATTCAACTGCTGCATTAGGCAGGTTTTTTGTTTGTTTGTTTGTTTGTTTGTTTGTTGTTGTTTTTGTTGTTGTTGTTTTGAGAGGACTAGAACTAAGGAAATGTGTATATAAAAGGAGATTTACTACCTTGGCTTATGTGATGGGGCTTAGGTATTCCAACAGTGGCCATCTGCTTACCAGGCAGGCTGGCAGATTCCTAGATGCTCAGGTTACAATGCTGGACACCTCAGTAGCTCAATCTGGTGCTGGAGGTCTGGATGATTCCCGGGAAGCTGCTAAGCTTCACTCTACGGGGGTAGACTAAAGAAATTGAGGACTTCTGTCTGCTGAAAATGGCAGCAGGAAAAGGAGAAGAGGAATGGAGGAGGAGAGGAATGGAGGAGGAGAGGAATGGAGGAGGAGAGGAATGGAGGAGGGGAAGAAGAGGGAGGAGGAAATGGCAAGAAGTGAGGGCAAGTGGGTATGTAACAGTGCTTTTTCCTTGGACTTCTTTACAACTGTTGGAAGACACTGTTAAATCTGGGGGGGGGGGTAAGGCATGCATTTTGGCTTTTCAGTTAACCGTTCTTAGAAATGCTCTCATTGAACTACCCAGAGTATCTTTTAGTTGATTCCACACCTTGTCAAGTAGAAAACTGAGACTGATCATCACAATTGCTAACTTAAATTGGGATACCTTTACATAATACAGCAGAATATACATACAGTTTTTAAATATTCATTTGTGTGTGCGTGTGTGTGTATGAGAGAGATCACAGTTGAGAGCAAACTGCTGTCCCATATCTTCAGCCTCCCACATTAGTAGATTTTTCAAAGAATTATGTTTCTGACAAAATTTAAGAACTGTTTAAGACATTATAAACATGTAGGGTCCGTTATGAATTTGCATTTGCTTATTAATTCACTGAGAGCGTGTGAGAAAAAAAGGTATAATAGTGTTTGGGGGAGGGGGTTGGACACCACTATTATATTCTTGAAATGCAATTTTGTGATAAAGCTAACAGTTTCTTCCTAAATAGTCGTAGGAACAAAGGGTTCCACATGTACGTTCTACAGTAGCACTCTGTATTCACTGCCTTACCAGACTGAATAACCAATGATTTACCAAATACACTGACTTGTGTTTCTGCTCCAAGTGTTTACTTGGAAATGAGATGCTCAAGTTACGGTAAATAAACCCAGTTTTCTTTGTTCTTATTTCAAAGCTGATTGCATGACTGTGTACTAAAGCTATTATAATCTATAGAGAGCAACATATTGATAGCGCTGAATGGTAATGGGGTATTATGACACAGAAGAGGACCACAAGAGATTTTCTTATATTTATATATTCAGATTTTCATCTCGATACCATGATATCCTTTCATGCACTCATTAAAACTATTCGTTTCTGGAGATTGTGCACAAAACATAGTTTCTATGTTATGTGTGTAGTTGGATAAAAATATGAACTACACTTCTTTACAAAAAATACGTATTGATGGGAGCCACATTGGTATGGGGTGTGGTGACGAGGTGAATACCAGGTAATTAAGAAGGAATCTGGGCTCATAAGTACAGGTGAATGAAATGGCATTTTAGTGTATGTGCGTATATGCAAGGGAGGGATGAGCTCAGTGGTTAGGGTCATATACTGCTCTCTCAGAGGAGCCAACTTGGATACTCAGCACCCATGTCAGTTAGCTCACAACTGTTTGAAACTGTCCTCTTCTAGCCTTTACAGGTACTCTACCAATGGGCGCAAACCCACATACAGACAAATAAGTTAATAATAATACTAATAATAACTATTAATAAAATATTTAAAAATATGTAGAGGGGCTGGTGGGAGAGCTACCATGATGCTGACACCTCACATATGTAATCCAGCTGGGCCATGGCTAGTAGCTTTATAAAGGCAAAATGCACAAATGGGAACTGGAACCAAGCAGACTTTAAATAATGAGATGTTAAACAGTTTAAGGGCCAAATGCTATGTAGTTCATGTGCAGATTCTGAGAAAACAAAAGTGTTTAAAACCTATATACAACATGTAACAAAATTTGTTTACAATTCAGATAAAATTTTCTTCAACTTCTGTTCACATAGAAAATGTATCTTTGCAAAATGGTGGATTGTATTGTATACACATGCAAAATTATTTTAAAACCGTCTATTGTTAGTGTTTCATTTATTGTTAAAATACTGTAGAGTATTTGCAGAAATGGAATGATGGTCTGGTAGACTGAGGTCCTGTTACTGGTTTGATGACATTTCTACTGTGTATTTAAGCTCCTTTCTGGGCATAAACATTAATGTGTGGAGTGGGAATTCTTATTTTACAGATGGGTCTAGAGGGGAAAGAAGAGAGTCATCTGCATAAAAATTGTGGAAATGAGGATACTCAGTGTGTGTGCTCAAGAAATCACGAACACATCGGTGTGGGTGACCATAGGTTTATGTGAGTGGTTTGCTTTGGCATGGATCCAGTGAGCCTTGAAGGTGAGGGCAAGGTGGATGTGGGGTTGAAGGAGAAGGTGTAGGCTATGCATAGTTCAACACACTCACAACAGTCCCAAGGACAACTTCCCTCCACAAATGGTGTGGGGGTTGGTGGACAATAAAGGAAAAACAAAGGAGGAAGCCATGGCAGAGAGAACAGGTAATTTGAACAGTGAAATGCAAGATTGTGAGGGCTGGAATCCAGGTGATGGCTGAGGGAAGGGGAGGAACTTGACATTAGAGAAAGTCTAAGCATTTGCTTAGGGTTCTTCACTTAATGCAAATTAAATACATGGGGGTATGCTTAGTATGGATATTCCTAGCCATTCTCTTAGTAAGTGCTTTTAAAACCAGTAAAGGCAACATGACCCTGCTAAAGCAGATCCGTTTCTCTTTAACACCGCTGAGGACTCATTATCCCGTAGAAGGCTCTGCATGGCACAGTTCAATAGATTAGACTGACCTACTGAAGGCTTCTTTTGTCTTTCTCCTCATTTTTATCATTTCCAAGGCCGTTTTGTTAGACCTTGGTTTAGTTTTTTTAATGATTTGCAGTGCTGTTTATTTATAAATAATAGATCAGTTGTTTGCAGTTGAGGTTTTGCCTGCTCTATGAGCCCATGACAGCCTGTTTCAGGCATGTAGTGATTTAAACGGCTTGAATGCTTTTCTGCTTGTTTTGCTAATAATCCTTTCTAGGACCATACACAGTATTTTTAGGTAAGTGAAGAAATATGATATTGTGGGAGGAGAACGAAAGTCAGATTCAAGAGTGTGGTGTGGAAAGATAATGGCCATCCTTCTCTTAGGCACGTTGCCTCCTCGCTGCCAGCTGTTGTGTTGACAAAGGTTCTCCCATGGTAGTTCATGCTATTGCTGCTGCACTGACTGTTGATACTGACCACTACCCGCCCCCTCTTTTTTTCCTGGCTGCCAGGAAGCTGTTCTTCTGACAAACTTTAATGTCACTGTTTTCAGTTCTCAGCCTGGACACATAGGGTAGACACATCTATCAAGAGTTGGGCGCCATTACTGATGAGGAGACTGAAGTACAGAGAGCTAATGTCTTCCTCCAGGGGAGTGAAGGCTGGCCTTTAAACCAGGCCCACACTGCTCTGGGAGACTATCGAAGTATTTGTTCCACTATCCAAGACCAATGAGAAATTAAAACCTATAGCTTTGAGAGCTGAGGGTCTAAACTCCTATATCTTTCTCACTTGGGCTGTGAAGATACATGGCCTTCTTTGCTTTCCTAACCCTGTACATGCTGTGCTATTTTTTTTTTTTTACCAAATTTAACAGACATCCAGTCTTTATTTCTGGCTGTGTCTAAAGATGGAGACCAGAACGTAGGTCTCCATCAGTTCTTTCTTTATTTTTTTATAGTTTCTTCTTATTCATTGTTGGTACATACTTTTATTTTAAAGAGTGACGTGGTTATCATTTGACTGATGATACTCAACCCATTTACAAAACTTAATTTTAGTTTTCTGTATAAAGCATGGACCTCCTGCGCAATGACCACAAGTATCTCTCTGAACTCAGATAGATTAACAAGTCCCGGCATTGTTTACCCTATTCTCTCATAATGAAAAGGTAGTGTTGTGAGAAAACATAGACTGTATAGGCATATTGATCAGGGTTCAAATATGAGTTTTAATATGGTCTTAATAAATTATAGAATCAGTCCAAATGTGGGTCTTAATAAGTTATAGAAACTAGTGCATCACATAACCCTTGAATGTCTCACTTTAGTTAACACAAGCATATAATTCTCCTTGCACAGATTCCTTGAATATTAAATGGTATCAAATGACCTTGCACATAATTAAAATACGTTTTTGATAATGTGAGTCTTTGTAAATACCAATGTAATTACTGTGGGAAAAGTGAGGTTTTCTTGGGTCTCATGGACTATGACCTCAAATTTAAGACTTGTTAAGATTCCAAATGTGCAGATATAAAGACAGCTTTATATTCTTTTTCTTTCTATTTTTTAACTTTAACATTTTTATTTTATATTAAACACAGGTTATGTACTTTGTATCCCAGCCATAGCCCCCTCCCGCATTCCTTCCCTATCCCCGCCCACCCTGCTTCCCTCCCGCATCTACTGCCTGCCCCTTTCCAAGTCCACTGATAGGGGAAGACCTCCTCCCCTTCCATCTAACTCTAGCTTATCAGGTTTCTACAGGAATGACTGCAATGTCCCCTTCTGTGGCCTAGCAAGGCTGCTCCTCCCTAGGGGGGCGGGAGGGTGTCGAAGAGCCAGCCATTGAGTTCATGTCCAAAATAGTCCCTGTTCTCCTTACTAGGGTACCCACTTGGATATTGAGCTACCATTTGCTACATTCAAGCAGGGGTTCTAGGTTATATCCATACATGGTCCTTGGTTGGAGAGACAGTCTCATGAAAGACCCCTGTGCCCTGACGTATTTGGTCCTTGGGGAGCTCCTGACCTTGAACTTGAACTGCCACTATTATGATATAAGGCCTTCTGAATTTCCCTGACTGCTAGGACGCATTACATGTCCTTGTATAGAAACATTGTCTTTATATCAATTCCCACTTATCCCTGAGTACCCATGTACAGAAAAATAAGTACAAGCAAAACAGGATACAAATTCTTTAAGCAACTCATTCTTATTAAAATTCTTTGTTAAACCTTAACTGTTCTACTGTTAGAGTTGTGGGTGGTTGGTTTTGTTTTTGTTTTTGTTTTTTAATTACTGTTAAAAAGACTGCAACCTGGAATTAGAAGGGCTTCAGATGTGATCCTGTCCTCCTACATAAGCCAGCTGAAAACAGTGTTGGATAAATCTATATGACTCATGATTGACAAGAAATCTAGCTTCTGATTTTTAAAGTTTTAAATACCTGCTCACATCTGTAGATGTAGCTGTGGGGATACTTTTATGAAACAAGAAAAACATTCTGCAGAAATATTCAGTATTTTTTTTGCAAAGATGCATTTCTATATGAGAATAAGCATAATTTTATAACTTGGGTGGCATTTGAATAACTACCTTTGGAAGGTAAAATAAACAAGTTTTTAAAGACTGGGGATCAAAATTTGAATGAGAAAAGTAAGCTAATCCTGGAACATCTATTTGCTTTCCTTTTATTCCTCATCCTGATTCTCATATACTTCATTTTATAAACCACTGATTCTTTAAAATTCACTGTTTTGTTAAAGATAAATTTTTGATAACCTAACTTTTTTTTATATCTCAAAAGTGTAATGGCAAGTCATTGTCACTACAGCCTAAGCTAGTGAGTCTAGGAAGCCCAAAATCTGAGTACGAACGAGGACCTCTCTCATGTTCAACACTATTTTATTTTTGACGTCCCAGTAAACAATGCTAGGCCCCCATGAATGCTGGTATTCTGGGGAAGTGCTCTGTCATTAAGCTATATGTCCAGCCCTTTGAATTTTTTGTTTGTTTATTTTAATTTTCCCTTTGAGACATCATCTCCACAAATTGCCGTGAGTGGCTCAGAACTTCCCTCTGCAGCCCAGGTAACCTTCCTGCTTCATTTTAAAGAGCACTTTGGATTTCAGGCTCATAACACCCAACCTAGCTGAGACCCTGAACTTAAAGGAATTCTTTTTCATTGTTGTCATATGGTCTAAGATAAAATCTGAGATCATGGGTGTGATAATTCTCATAAAACTGCTGCTGGTCCTCAGGGCAACAGTGGGAGGCAACCCAGAGGGCAGAGGCCACTCCTGGGGAAGATGAACTCATGTGACCAGGGTGCCCTGCTCCAGGAAGCTCTGCTGTCTTCTGTCACATATGTTAGTTGCTTTCTGTAGTTGCTTGTCATTTTAACGGCTAGAAGTACCCCTATGAAAGATGATTTTTATTGTTTTCACCACAAAAGCAGGTGTACTAGGGTCTATAACTCATCTCAGTTGTACCCAATGAGGGGCTGTAGTACATTGGGGCTGCGGAGTCATGTGAACTTAGAAGACATTCTTTTTCAAGGAGAGTAGATTGATCTTATAGATGGGTGCACAAGCATAATCGATCATACCAGCCTGGCTAGGTGATTTTGTTCTCTGCACCATCCATCCATTCTTTGCCTCAAATTCCACACAGCGCAGTTTTTGTTTCTACGATTTATTTATTATTATGTATAGAATGTTCCATCTGCATGTACACCTGCATGCCAGAAGAAGGCATCAGATTTCATTTATAAGTGGCTGTGAGTCACCACATGGTTGCTGGGAACTGTACTCAGGTGCTCTGGAAGAGCAGCCAGTGTTCTTAACCTCTGAGTCATCTCTCCAGCCCACAGTGCAGATTTAGTGCCATCTTTGATAGAGGTAAGTGGAAAGACCACAGAGAGTTGGGGAAACACTCCCAAAGCCAGGTTTTTAGAGCATCAGAAGAGGATAGGTATGGGCAGGGCTGAAACTTACTTCTTTCATAGCTAATCAACTGAAATAATATGTGATGTTTTCAACATAATTTGATTTTTTTGTCTAAAATCTCCAAACCATAATTCATCAGTTTGCTTTCTTTGCTTAAAGTCATAAACCCAGTTAGTGAATAGAGTCCTGCTTACATTTCTGTCTGTTTTGTTTCACCTCCTGTATTATTTTGCTACTTTGATGGATGGCTTCCATTTATACCTTTGGCCCCACAGTCTGGTTTTCTCTGTTCTGTGGGCTCTGGAAGAGCCTGGCTTTTGTGGATTTCATCAGTATGTTCTTAATCTTGTATACACAGGAACAACAAGAAGCATCGGCATGATAGTGATGGGGAGAGGAGAGTCAAAATATTTATTACTTTTGTCTCCTGTGCTAGACCAAGGCTTGGATTTGGCTTGTTCCTCTGCTGAAGGTCAGAGCTACTGCCCAGCAGCTGTCTCTGAACAGATCTCCCCAGGTACTACTCAATGTTGAGTGCATGGAAGAAAAATTTAGCATTTTTTTTCTCTGCCAAATATAGGCTTCTCATAGTGTGATAGATTCAGGTCAAGTGTAGGGGACAAATGCACTCTAGGATATCTTTCAGTCTGAACTAAGAACAGGAGGGTCTCTGCCACTGCAATGAATGCAAGGGACTGTAACCAACCTTGCAAAAAGGGAAGCCAGAGAAATAGGTATGGAGTCAACACTTGCTAGAATCACCCCAGCTCTTGGACATAGTGATCAGTTAAAGGTGAATCTATAGCACTGTGTGACAGTAGGAGGCAACCTTGAAATATTCCTCACTGCCATCAAAAGTATTTCTCATTGTTTATTCTTGCCATTAGAGTGGAAGAGGTGTTTTCTAGCGTTGTCAGTAAAAGCCATTATGTGGCACCTAACACAAATATACATTTATTTTTTAAACATGAGAATAGAAAGTCAACATTGATATGCCTATAAGGTTGTCCTTTCTCTCAAGGGTCTGTAAGATTACTGATTATTTCTTCCTGGTTGGTAGTGGTCCTCAGCATTCTCTGGTCTTCGTTGGTTTCTTAGTTGCATTATTTTAATTGGTCTTCAAGTGGCTTTCTCTAACTGTCTCAGTCTCTCCTCTTTTAGAAATCTCTAATTGGATTTAAGGACTTGTTTTAGTTTCCTTCTGTGTCATTATAAAACAACCTAATGAAAAGCAACTTGGGGGAGATTTTTTTCCATACCACAGGTTATTCTTCACTGAGGGAAGTCAAGGCAGTAACCTTAAGCAAAACTCATGAAAGACTGCTGTTTGCTGCCTTGCTCTCTAATAGGTGGATGCTTAGCTATATTTCTTATGCAGCCCAGTACAAACATCTAAGAATTGTATTGAGCACAGTGAGCTGGGTCAAGACAGTCCTGGACAGACATGCTCACAGATCCCATCTGGGCAAATACTCAGGGCTTTTGTCTCTGATGGCAGTAAGCTGTCAAGTTGGTAGTAAAGCTAACTACAATAAGATCACTCTTCCCTAATTCAACCTCATTTTAATGAGTTGTATTCACGAATTGTGCTTCTAGATAAAGTCACTCTGTAAGGTTCCATTGGGTATAAATTATTTGGAGACAACCATTTAACATAATGCTGATTTTATCTCCATGGGAACCTGACCAAGAAGACACAGACAGAGCTTTGATGAAAGGTCATAAATGCACGTCTTTGTAACACATCCGACTGGTTCCATCAGCCAATACATTTTCTTCTTACCTCAAGGGAGTTTGTATCAGGTTTTCATCAATATGTCTTCATGTTTTCAATGTTTTTTAATTTCAGTTAGTTCAATTTTGACAGTCTGAAAAGTGTCCATATCTATAAGCAATCAATCATGTTGGTGTCAAACTAATATGACAACCATTAAGAAAATAGAACCCCTACATGATTTGGTAACCATAATAATCAGGGATTTATATCAGTCACAATACAAAACCAAAAAATGTGGAATAATAACCTCAACTACCTATCTTCACTTCCTTGAGCACTGCAGTTTCATTCAAAATCCCCAAGGTAGAGAAGTACAATGCTCTGTCTGCAGATGAATGGATGCAGGAAACATGCATGCACAGATACACAGAGTGAAATTTAAACCTAGGGGACTGAAATATATCAGACACAGAAAAAGAATAGTGCATGCCCTCTGAATTAAAGATCTATAAATGTCAATCTCATAGGCAGAATGTAAAGTGTATTTCTAGGATCTGGGAAGTGGGAGAAATGAAGCGATTTTGGTAAAAGACATACAATTTCAGATATGAGCTGAATATATTTTAAAAGTGTGTTTTCTAAATATTTATAGCTGGGAAACAACAGAATGGCTATTATATACAATGAGAGAAAAACAACTTTTACATGGATGAGTAATAAAGGATTTTTTTTGGACACATTCAGCAGGAACGTAAATTTATTCGAAAAACAGTGTAGAGGCTCTTCAAAATATTAACGATGGAAGTGATGTATGGCCCAGAAATTCCCCTTGTAGATGAAAACCAAAGGAATAGAAAGTGGGTCTTGGAGAGATAGCTGTACCTTCCATTGATTGTAGCCCCATTGAAAACAGCCAGATCAACAGCTCACATATCCAACAGCAGATGAACAGATAAATTTATACATGTTTGTGCACACTATGGAACATTATTTTGGCTTCAAAAGACACAGAAATCCCACTCTTTTCTTGCAATAGGGATGATCTTAGAAGGCTTTAGGCTACATGGATTAAGCAAGCAGAGGAATACAGGATCACACTCACATAGGAAAGCTAGCAGTTCAAAGCATAGGAGCAAAGGCTTAAGTGATGTTAGTGCATTCTGGGAGGAAGAGGAGCTTGGTAGGTATTGCTAAAAGAGTATATCCTAGAGGTCTTGTTTGTAACATTATGTGTGCAGTTACATTACTGTACCAACTACTTAAAAAAATGAAGAGGGAAAAATATTTCTAGATGTTCTTACAAAAAAATAATAGGATGGGAGACATTAGAGAGGTAATGGTTAAGTATAGGTGACCATTTCCCATTTTATACTTTTCCCACATGCATCCAGGTATATACATATGTACATTAAACGTGTTCTTATTTATGTGTCAGCCAAACCTCAATAAAAAAGTGATGTAATGATAGCATGAAAAACAACAGAGACTTAATATTGTTGAAACTGATGGACACATCCATATGTCCTCATTCACATTCTGCAATGGCAGTGTGTGTCAGTGTTGTGAAGGCCAGGATGTCTTATGTACAACTGGAGAATGTAGGCCATTTTACATAATGACTTATATGTACACATAACTATATGATTTGCCATGATTACAAGCTCAACACACAATTTATTCATGCTTTCTGCTACTCAATATTCTTTAAGCCAATATTATTTTATTCTGTAGTCTTTAATGTATCAAAATTAATTTGTAGCTCACAAATGCTTGCTTGCATCTGTTGTCTGGATCTATCGTTAGCGCTAAACATAGATGTGTTAATACCTAAATGTCATCTTAAAATAACCAATAATTACTTTTTCATAATGTGTTGATGTGTCTGCATTTAATTTTTATGGAAAAACAGGATGAGTGGACATCTTGAGAGAGGCATCTGTTCTTAAAGCTCATTTGTGTTCTGAGTGCACATATCATATCTTCCACTAATGGTGTTAGTTTTTGGTAATTGAATTAATTAAAAGCTTGATTGCATATTTTACATATATTTTAATCAAATATTTTAACTGCTTTATAGCAAATATGTACCGAAGCGAATAACTAAATTATATTTACCGCTCTTAGTTCTTTTGCCAAATGTTTGGTGACAGTAAGATGCTGAGGGAAAATATGAAATTAAACATCAGAGGTAAGCACCAGAAGGTCACTAATGCTTAACACCTAATACTCAAGCACAGAGACTGAGTGTACCAGAAAACAGCCCTTGCTGGTGGCGTTTCTTCCCCTTTTTATCAAGCCAGTATTTCTCTTCCCTTAGGTTCCACATAAAACATTTTTATCAGGGACAGTGATATTCAGTCAATGTAATGATGCCATTAGTTTGGCCAAATACCAAAATCAATGCTCTTGCTATTTTTCTGGCATCTGTGCTTCCAAAGACGGGGCATTTCTGTTGACACCATAAATTTGAGATCGGGTAGCACACAGCAAGGCCAAAAGCAGATTCCCAGGGAAGCAAAGGTAGGGTTTTTTTTCTGATGTTTTTGTTCTCTTGCTGCATTGGTGACAGGTTGGGGAGGTGCATAGCTCCTCTCCTTCTCCCTTGGTTTCTTCAGAGCAGATGCATCAGTGGCCAAGTGTGACCATCTGCTAATCAATAAATAATTAATCCATTCCAAGTGCTTCACTAATGCACCATGGTATATTTTGGAGTGTGATGTCACCCAGGTTCATCTGAACCTAAGCTTTCCTTATTCTAGTATTAGAGGCATATGCTGTAATACCCATTAATTATTCACTATGCCTCTTTTATTTTAGCCTCTTCTGTAATGCTGTGTTACATGTTGGATACACAGTTGTTTAAAGTTTTTTTTTTGGTGAATAAAACACTTAAAGTCTTTTGAAAATTAATTTTATTACCTTTATTTGTCTATATACTATGTGTAGGCACCCACATGTCATGGAATGTACTTGAGTCCAGAAGAAAATGTGCTAAAGCTAGTTCTCTTCTTCTACCATGTGGATCCTCATGATCAAATTCAGGTTGTCAGGTATGGTAGCCAAAGTCTCAACTCGGGGAGAAATCTTTCTGTCCCAGGTATAGCTTCTTTAATTGTTGATTTTCTATTTTATGCCAGGTTTTTATTTTGTGTCATTTATTTTATTCCATTTGATGGTGAAATCTTAGTTTTCTATATTATTTTTGAGTTGTGGTAGGCAGCGCTCAGAAAGCTAACTCACTGGATGAGTGGTTGGCATAATGGACTCCAATACTGATTATCATGGTGCCATATCTGCTGTTTTTCCAATGTACTGGTGTGATTCTTGTTAATGATGGTGCTGTTTGTCATGTGTTGGTTGTGAGGTTGTTGCTGGTGGCATTGGAGTGGATGAAGATGCTGATTTGGTGGCTGTGACGTTTTGGTTGTGTTGTTGTTGATGGATGGTAGTGTTATGGTTATTGCTAGTGGCAGGGTGTGATTTTATAATGATGTACATTATCTGAATAGTTTCCCGTGTTTGGCTAGTGGGGAAGGGAAACACATAGGCTATTTTGTGGAGGTGTCTGGTAGGCTATTATAGCTTAGTTTCCCTTTCTCTTGGCTTTAGAACAACGATGAAGTCGAAATTATTTTGTATGTGTGTGTATGTGCATTGGAAAAAGTGCTACCCATTTCCTTTACCTTACCTTTAGTTTAGAAATTCCCTAGATTTTGAGTTTCCTAATGGCAGAAACTCAGCTCTATTTATTGTTGAATTTTCAGATCCCAACACAGTGGCAGGAAGTCTGGAGGTATCCCATAAGCACATTATCAAGTAAAGGCTTCTTCACTTTATTCCTTTCACAGGGCCTTGGACCTTAGCATCCCTACACAGGTTCAGTGGAATAACTATCCTAATAGGGAAGAAAGTACACAGAAATATTTTTTCAAAAGTCTTGCCTTCAGTCTCACTATGTCTTCTGGAGAAACTCAGTTACATCAGTGGTAGCCTCTTATATGGCTTCTTGAGAAAAATAATAGATCCACAGTCATAGTTAAAAAGAACTACAGAGATTGATTAGGGAGACTTGCATCATTAAATCACTGTTGATTGCTAATACATACTCATCAGCTTTGCTTACATCTGGGCACAGTGCAACATAGAAGGCTGTAAGAAATTCAATATATATGAAATTCAATAGATATGTGTCTGGTCACTTTACAGCATATGCATTATTAAGGAGCAGTTTTTCTCCTACTCTGTAGAAGGAAACTAACTATGCCAGAAATGTACACAGCATCCACACTTATATCTGGTGGAATGATAGAGTGCAGGACAGTCTGTTCAGTTTACTGACTCCTTTTAGTCTTTTAAATGTACTGAATTTGTGGATTGTTTTTGGTCCCCAAAGGATTATAGCTGTTGAGCAAGAACAGATTATTAGTATGCTATGGTAAGCTCACTTAGGGTGAGCTTCAAAGATTCAGGGACAAACAGCCCCATAAGCAGATTGATTTTAATTATTAGAGGAAAACATACACTTGTGCCAAGGTGTTCTTGTTGGCACCAAATTGAATTATCTTTTTGCACAATTTTAATTTGCATTCTTAATTTCAAATCTTTTATTCAGGTCAACAATTTAGGAATGCCCCTGGGTAGTTTGCATGGTCTGTCTTTAGGGCAAATCTTATATTCCTCTTCATTCTACATCTGTTCCTCAACCTTGTCTTTTCCCTTGTTTATATTTATTCTATTGCCCAATAAATCCATGCTGAGTTCTGGCCATCCCTAGAAGCCATTTGCTATTCAGAGCACAAACTATCACCTGTGTCTCTGTAGAGTATAGACATATAATGTGGAATAAAGACTTGCTCGTTCCTCCACGGGGTGCAAATGCCAGAATCATTGGTCTTACTTGAGTTCCACACTCTACAGAAGAAAGGAAGTGGACTCCCTCATGTACTGATTTTATTTCAACAGAAGTTAGAAGAAGGTGATTATATTTTTTAAAGGAGGAAATCTAGATTTCCCTACGCATTGAAATAAGCAATGAAATTAGTAAAAATTTGGTGACTACAGTCAAAACACTAAGATGCCTGCCCTATAAGAATCTTCCCTTTAATCACCACCATATTGGATTCTTTTCATTCCTGCCCCCCACCCATAAGCAGTTTTGCCATAACACAGTCTGAGATGTATGTGAAAGCATAACTCAGGGCAAACTGCCAGAGAAAGCAGAGCAGTAGAGAAGGGAAGTGTTTGCTTTGGTAACATATTTTCACAATGTTTGCATAAATGCATTTCCGTCAATATTTGAATTTATTCTCTAGTGTGATGCAAACAGTATCGCACCATAGTGAGACTGTAACATGGAGAAAAACTCCATTTATTACTGTCATAACCCACAGTCAGACAGGCTTAAATGACTTGCAGATAATTTTCACACCCTTTCCCTTTAATCCTTCAAACAAGAAGATATTAATCAAAGTGCTTACAAAGAAAATGTCTGTACAAATTGTGGAATAAAAAAACTTTTTTTTAAAAAAAAGTATGGAGGTGTTATTTTTATTTTGGTGTTCATATAAATGTTAATAAGGTTCTTTATATTTCAGGTGATACATTCAGTGTCTCTTTGTGGTATTTAAAATGACATCTTCCTGGGGATTTTAGAAGTGCTTAATTATACAATACTGAATACAGAACATGGCATGCCAATAGAGTATTGTTTATTGCAGTCTTCCCAAGTATACAGCACTGAAAGAATTTCCAAACTAGAAATTAAATTTCCACCTTCCATGAGGCAGGTGAGGAAGTTTATATCTTAGCTTCCAATGTTATTTTTAGCCACTTCTAAAGAGAACAGCACTGGGGGTTAGCAGAAAGTCAAAAGTCCTAACTTTAAATATAACAAGTTAAATCAGATATATAAAGATCATGTCAAAAGAACTAAACCTTTAAAGGCAGGAGAAAGTGTCTGTGATAGGGTAGCCCAGCAGTTAGATTTCAGTAAGAAAATATGAAGTACTTTTAGAGACTTCCTTTCTTATGAGAGAGATGCTCAGTGCTTATTCCAGAGAAAAGCCAGCTTTGAGAGAAAGTGTTCCTCATTAACACGGTTGCCTCTTACAAGCTGAGGGGTGAGTTGATCAGCATGAAGACTGTATTTCCACACACAAGTATGTGTTCCTGGTGGGTTGGGAACTAGGAAAATACTGCAAGAGCAAGGTGCTACCTACCTCTCTGGATGATGGAGAAGGTCCTTGCTTTCCACTGGAAAATTTATGAGAACTTTCTGTGTGGTAAGATAGAGATAGTTATTATCACATAGTCCCAGTTCAGCCACTTCTATAACCCTCCTTCTAGGAATTTCTATAACCCTCCTTCTTATTCTAAGAATTCTAGCTCGTTTACCATGCTCAGAAACAATGTTCCCACTGCTTCCATGATTATGACAGGAAACCAAGCTTTTAGATGCTTCTGTTGTTTACTTATAATGTATTTCCTTCTGACTTTCCTTCTTCCCCGTTCTCCTCTCTCCATCTTCTCTTTTTATCCTCCTCACTTTCTTCTTCCATAAAAGAAAAGAAAACAAAAACCACAAAACAACAACAACAACAAAACCCAAGACTCTTGATAGTATGATCAGCACTTGGCACTCTCCTTCTTCTCTGGAGTTCACAGGATCTGGGCTTACTTTTTGTCTGCAGGACCCTTTTGGTGTCTTTGCTTTGTGCTACAATCGCAACAGAAATAATCAATGGTGTTCTTCATAGGAGTTTCTTTTCCTTTTCATCTGTCATTGTCAAATCACATTTCTTGCTCTATGCTTCCCATTGTGTGTTTGGGATGTCACAGGGTATATCAGGAGCATAGCTCAATATTTCAGCCATTAAAAAGTTAGTCTGAACCTTTGAAGAAAACCTAATTGAAGGAAATAAGATCCTTGAGGATGTACCCTTGATGGAGGAGCTACTGGAACTCAGGCCTCTAATTATCTATTTCTTTCATTACTTGGCCACTATGAGATTTCTATGTGAATGTCTATCCTGAATGCACAACTCAACAATAGACCCAAACTACACTGTGCTAAAACCTTGGGAAGTGTGAGTCAAATGGACCTATATTTCTTTAAGTAATCTTAGGTTTCAGTCCAAGTGATAGGAATCTGACTAATGCAAGGAGTGTAGCCAAAGAGGTAGCCACAAGTTGTTACGTGAACATCTTTCAGATTCTTCATGTCTAGATGCTCTGCTAACATTTCAACTTTCCAGAGGCTCATATTCCTGTCTATAATTTCTGGTCCTTATGCCTATTGCATCAAAATTAGGGCATAGCTTTCCGTGGGTGAACAGAAAGTATAACAGGTTTCCACATCATCAGAGGCCTTACTCCTTCTAAAAAGTTCTACATGATCTTGCTCAGCTTTTCTCTACCTCTTTCCAACTGCAGTTATTTTCTTCATTTCCTCACAGCAGATTTTCCTCATCTAAAGCCAACCTTGTCCCCTGGTCCATGGAGAAGTAGGAGATATAAGTGAGAGTTTAAAAATTGTTCCTTTTTATTTTTGAGATCATAATATAATCATATAACTTTCCCCTTCCATTGTCACCTTCCAGATCCTCATGTATACTCCTCTTTCCTGTCTTTCAAATTCAAGGCTTCTTTTAATTGTTGTTACATTATTTGTTGTTAATTAATTAATTGGTTTACATATGCATATCTTTGCATCTCAGAGCGCAACAAAAACTGTCTTCATTGTCACTCTGTCTATACCTTCTTTCCTTTCACTCCAGGAAAGGCATATTATCCCTCCAGTTTAAGACAAACCTGAGGTCTTACCCTCATCCTCAATAGCCTTCTGGAAGGAATAACTTTATCAGTACTCTTATTGTTCTCCAGAGTCATCTACAGATTTACACATGACGACATTCTTTGGTACTTGTTTTCACAAACTTAGCATAAATAAATCTTTGTATGTACTCTTGTTTTGGAATGTCTGGCCATCAACTGTTGTGTCTATCTGCTTCCTTTTCTCCCCGACATTCTCTTGCAATCCCTGGTCCTTTTAGATTGTTGTGGGAATCCACAAGCCACATCAACTTTCTTGTCACATGCACCATAACTTATTTACACAGTGTAGTGCTTGACTCCCACTTAGATGACCCTAGACACTGAAGAACAGAGATCCAGGCCTGGCATTCCTATAGTGATGGACTCTGTCAACAATTGTTTTAGTGAGTTCCTCTTTTGTTGACCATTGGAAATATTTGATGTTTATTTTGTACTCCTATGTATATGGCTACGTATGTCTTAATCTTATTTTTTGAACATTCATATCCATTTTTCTTGTTCTCTTCATTTATTTCCACTTTTAGCCATTTTGCTATAGTATACTTTCTCTTCTAATTTCCGATAAGAGTCTTGCTTGATAATTTTAAGATCTGAATGTCAAATATGCTAATTCTTCAAATCATAGACCCATCTATAAGTTGTTCATGCATGTATGAGAAGATCTAAGTGAGCATGTATATATCAAAACTCATTCTGTTTCCTACCACAATCCTTTTCTCTGATGCAGTTGATACCTTTGCCTACATGTTCAGGCCAGAAAATGAGGAATTTGCCCATTTTCTTTCAGCCTCTCCATTAAACCCTCTATCTAGTTGATTGATGTATTCTGAAGATTCACTTATTAATAGCGTTTCTCTTTTCCTTGTCCTTTGTGACATTATTTACTGAAGGTTCTTTTCATTAGAAATTGCTTAATTAGTTAAAAAGTCTTCTATGGCAGTAGTTTCCATCTTGGTCTTACACTGTAATCAATTATAGAAGCAGAGATATATCAAAACCCTGGATGTTCACACCACACCCTAGACCATTGTATTAGGATTTGTGGAGAGGTGATTTGGGTATTCTAGTGTGTAAATGTCAAAGGAATTGCTGTCTATCCTTATCCCTTGAATGTTGTTGATATCTTTAGAGTGTACCTTTTTAAAAACTTCACACTGTCTATAACTAAAGGCTAAATTCTTAGCAGAGCCTTAGTTTTTAAACTTCATTAAATCATTTATTAAATTTAAAATATTTGCAAGATATAAATAATTTAAGCATGAAAAATTATATACCTAAGGAAAAACTCTTCTTGTATTAATTTCTTTAAAGATTTATTGATTTTTATTTTATATGTATACAGATTTATTTATGCAGCCCTTATGTATTCTTCATGACTGCAGAAGACAGAAGAGGGCATAGGCTCCCTAGAACTGGAGTTGCCTAGTTTTGTGAGCTGCCATGTGTGTGCTGGGAACTGAATGTAGGTTCTCTGCAAGGTCACCAAGTTCTCTTAACTGCTGAGCCATCTCTCCAGCCTTTACATACACTACTTAATAACCACAGACAGCTCTTGTCCCCCAAATCCCGTCAGATCTAGCCAATTTTCTTCTTTAAACAAAAATTAAAAGATAGCATTGTTTTGCTTTATGATACTTATTTACCAGTCTATCTGGGAGATACATCCATCTCAATATGCACAAAATTACATCCTATAAGTATGTAGTTATGTATAATTTTATTACATATGCATGCAGTAGTTCGTTTCTGGTTTAGGCTGTTCTTCTGATGTTGTAAATGCTGCTATAATGACCAGCTTTTGTGTATTTCATTTTGTGCACACACCAAAAGTTCACGCGCGCATTCTACTAAGATAGGGTTTGTCAAATTAGCTTTCATTTATACTGGGGTAATTTACATTTCCATCAGCTGCTCGTCTCCCGTTCTTGTCTTAGGGCATGTATCCATCAGTTTCTCCCTATCCTCGGTTATTGTCTCCCTCGGAGTAAGAATTAGTATCTTTTTGAAATGCTGAATACTTTACACATTTATTTCTCTGTGAGCAGCTTATTATTTCCCAGCTCTCTTCCATGTCACAAATTCCTCAAATATGAATGAAAACTTTCAAAATGAAGAATTTTTAATATGGTTGGAAAGACCTTAGGGCAGGGGTGGAAGATTTAAGTATAAATCTAACAGTAAATAACAGATAGAAGAAGAAAGTTCTAATGGGATATAACCCATTAGTAACTATTCTGGACTGAAGTGCAGTCAAGTTTGTAACTAGATAACAAAGGAACCAGACAGTTATTGAGCCTACCTCTGTATTAGCTGAAGACCAACTGAAATTTTAAATAAAAAGCTATTTATTTAAAGCTATTAATGTTCACCTGTCTATATAAATTTTATTTATGCAGAACAATGACAGAGTGGATGAGCATACTTCCTATGCATTAGCAGATAAAATGTGTATTATATCTGTGTTGCACAAACTGTGTATAGAAGGAAGAAAATAAAGTCCTTATGGGGAAAATATATTAAAACTTTCAATAACTTTATATTTTCACATAGAGAGAAATGATTCTTTAGAGCCAACCTAAACCTAATTATTAATTTCTCAGTTTCATTGTATCTACATGTGATCAGGTGACTTTTCCATGTACTAAACCAATATCAGTCCTGGAGACTCCACGGTCAGACATACATGGTAGGTGCATCATAAATACCTGTTGCTTTTGACAAAGTACCTAAAGAAGAATGAGAAATCAAATTCATATCTAGGGCATCCATCCTCTCCATCCAGGGAAAAATCATGGACAGTATTATTTTCCAAGTCTTCAGAAGCGGCTCCTAGTTTATACCTTCACAGGGTTAACACACTTACCATCTAATTTGGCAGTCTTCCTAAAGACCACTTCACAGTTTTCATGGGAGGAAATCCACATTCTTAACACCATCCTTCTCCTGATTAGAGTTTCTTTCAGTCCTTGTTTTTGGGAAGATTAATAAGACGTGTCTGCTATTGGTCCTCGTTTGTCACTCTAATTTTTTTCACCCACTTTCTGATGATCTGCATTTCTTGGCTCCTTTCACAGCTTTCCTCTCATATTGCACTCCTCTCTCAAAATGTAGAGTCATAAAACTCACTCATGCTACACTTCACTGTGCAGAGAACTTGAGCCTCCCTAGGCTACCATCTGCTTCTCGGAGGAAAATTGCATTTCAGTTATATTTGTTTTAAGAGACGGCATGACTGACACCTGTTAGTAGTCTCTTCAGTATGTTATTCTGTGATTTTTTAAATATTCTGCAAAACGTATTCATCTTTCTATTTTTTCTCCAGATTATTCTCCAGACACATTTAAAGCTTTGTTCTTTATAGTCCCATGGTACAAGGACTGGGGAAGGGCCCTGAGGTATGTGATAGTCTGCTAATCTGGTTGAGATGAGCCATGTGGGCTCTCGGTAGCTCTGGAGATGCTCTTAAAGGTTTGTTTGTGAACTCATTTTTTTTCTTACTGTGACGTCATGATTTCCTGGAATATTTGAAACTGTCCTGTAATCATTCTTTTTTGATCACCCGCACTATCAGAATAACCCTGTTGAAGGTCTATGTGCTTCCTTGAGGTTTTGAGGCTTTTTTTTTTTTTGCTTTCATTCTGCCAAATGCATTAGGATATATTTCAATTTTTTGAAATCTCTCAAAACTTGAGTCATGCTCCATATATACAAAAGTGTCAATTGCTTCACATGCCATAGCATTCACAAGTGTGTGGCTGGGAGATGGCTATGAGTCTCAAATTCTTGCTTTATCCAAATTTTACAGAGCTGTAACACTCTCTGTCACTGGACAGACAAATTCCTGAACCTCACTTTCTTCAAATACACCCCACCCATCTCTAATGCTCATCCAGAATATTTCACATAGTCTCACTGACTTCTGTAAGTGAATTCTTGATGTCTCCACACCTTTCACACTCCTTAACTATATCTTGAACAAAACTCTAAATTTCTCAAAAATTCTCACCTACCCCATATATCTCCTCTTAGGTCTCAGTCAACATCTCCGTATTCTAACCACTAACCTAGAACAACTTGTGAGAAAACACAAAAACTAGAAGGTAATGAAACAACCTGTAATTTTCTCCTGTCCTCACTTGATGCATGTCTCTTATATGGCATATTGGCAAGTGGTGACAATTTTGCCTCTAAATTCCACATCTTAAGAATTTGCTTCTCCTTTCTCTACTGTTACTTACCATTCTGTTCTAGGCTGGTTTGGGTAACATTTCCCCCTCAAGCTCTTTACTCTTGTAATTGAAGAGTTGCTCTCCTGTTGTTTTGGAGTTTTAGAGACTCTGGATAATGGGGGATTAGCTTCAGGAAGTTGTGATCATGGGTCATGATCTTGGGAGCTGTGTCTTAGATAGTCCCCTGTCCTTTCTCCCCTTTACTTTTCTACTTTGAGTTGAGATCTTCTGTCACACACTCCAGCCGTCATGGAGTTCTGTCTCATCATGAACCTAAGATCAAACAGAACCAAGTATTAAGGATTTGCAGCTCAGGCACTGAGCTTAAATAATAATTCCTTAAAATTATTTCCCTCAGGTCACAGTGATGGAAGTCTGACTATCTCTATGCTTTCTTGACTTGACTGTTTTAATTGCTTTCTTTCCCTCAATGTCTCTTTTTGCCCATGCCATAAATCAGAGTCGGTCCCTGCTTAAAGCAATCAGGCCTATTGCTCAGAGGAAAAGTATTATAAGGTGATATTCTGGCCTGTTCGACACTCTATGATATCTTTACTCTCCATCACTTCACTCTTTGACATCCCCATCCAAAACTAACAGCTATTTTCCTGATCTGTGAATACACTATTCACTGTCTGCTCTGCTGCTCGATCCTGTTGGAAAATGGTTCTCTGAGTTTGACTTGAAGAATTGATGCTTACGTCTTACAACTGGAAGCCAGCTTGAACATCTCTGTCTTTTACAACATTCTCTAGCATCTAACCTAATGCTTTCACACAGTCACTGAAAATGGCTTGTGCATTCTTTTATTCTTGGTACACAGCATCAACATTGCCTTATGTTCTTCATATTGATGTATCTGTCTTGTTCTTCTCTCCTTTCTTTCCCAACTAGTCCAAAGCCTCTGTGAATCTTATAAGGATTGCAAAACTGTATTGATATAATGAGTAAATCATTGTGCAAATGGTTGTGCTCTTTTAGAACAGTGAATTTTCTTCCTATAGTTACTTCTTTGGTTTATAAAATGCTCTTGATGCATTTTTGAAAGAAAAGAAAGAAACAGCATAACACAAATCAGTATCTGAATACTTTTCTGTTCTCCACAGTATAACTGTATTTGATCAAATTAAAATGATGGAACTATGTGGCTTTTACCTTCCCTAAGTCATGTGAACAGAACAAACAAATCCCCATTGGTATTTGATTTTTTTTCCTCCTCATCTTTAAAACTCAAGTAATAAATCCTGTCTCACAGAGGGATTAGGAAAAAATAAAATTGCACATGAAAAAGTACTTTGTAAAGTGACTGCAATAAAAACAACACATTTTGTGCAAGTGTCTGTTAGAGTGGATCACAGTAGAAAAGGCTGAAAATGCAAAATGACTGTTTAAAGCACAGCCTCACAGAGAACAGCCAACTAACATAGTCCAGGTTCCCCAGACACACACCCACAGAAGACACAGAGACAGATGTGCTAGGCTTGTCTTCTAGTCTGTTTCCCTTCTCTCCACTCCCTTCCCTTCCTTTTGGTCCTTCCTCCTAGTTCTGTCCTTTCCTGCCCTAGAGTGAAAATTAGCACAGCAGGACTGGGGAGATGTCTCAGCAGATAAGAATGCTTGCTAAACAAACATAAGGATGTGAGTTCAAATCCCCTGATCACAGAAAAAAAAAAACAAACTGTAAACCAAGTGCAGACACGGGAAAATTTCTTGGGCATTCTGGTTTCCAGCCTAGGCAAGGTTCAATGTAAAACCGTATGTCCAGGGATTAAGATAAAGGGTTATAGTGCAGAACTTTTTATATCTTCTTCTGGTTTCTGTGCATGTACACAGGTGCACAAATTTGCACATAGACACCATACATACATATATGTCTCATATACTACAGATATACACCACATGCACGCTACACATATACACTAAAACACATACACCGCACACACACTCAACACTCATATCTTGCACGCATATGAGTGCAATCACATATACATATACTCGCTAACATGCTACACAATAAAATCGCATATATGAACACACACTGTGCACACACATGCTATATATACACAACACATATACATACAGAGAGAGAGGGAAAGAGGCAGAGAGAGACAAACAGACAGACCTCCCACCACAGAGAATGAGCAAAACAAAGTCTAAACAGGGCCTACACAGCTGTAGGGTTCATGGCATCTGAACGCCTCTCACATTTATTGTTCTCACCCTGCTGCTTATATGTTGGTATAATAGGAGGATATTCATTTTGATATGTCGTTTAAGGATTATGAAGGCTGAGAGGTAAGACAACTAGTCATTTATAAGCTAAAGAACTAAGAAAGCTGGTGACAATTAATTTCAAGTCTAAAAGCCAGCCCCATAGGGTTGTTGTTACTTTTGCTCTAATTGGATGACTGAAGAGCTAGGACCCCCTTTTTTGAGAGTAGGGAAAGATACATTTCTCATGTCAAGCAAAGCAGTTTGCCCTTTCTCTGCCTCTTAGGAGACAGGAAGATGTCTGCTCGATTTGTTCAAGCAATGCCTTTTCTCTTTATTAGTTTAAATGTTAATCTATTCCAAAACACAGTTACAAACATGCCTAGAAATATTTACTATCTAAGTGGGCATCCTTAACTCAGCAAATTGACACATGACTTTAACAGTCAAGCCAATCATCTGGGGCAGCTCAGATGTCCAGTATCAGCTGGAAGGTTGATCACTCTCTGTGGGCAACTCACAGTACCGTGCTCACTCTGGTTTTGTGGCATCACCAGCAGTAAGAACACACTAAAGACACATCTTGATTCAGTGGCCCCCAAGTTCCAAGACTAAGATGAAGTATGGTAAATTGGAAGGTGTTGGAATGTATCTGTCAGGGAAATGGCAAGACCCTGGAAGCCCTTTTGAAGGATGGAGGGCCAGAGTTATCTTCACCTGGAAGAGAGAGCCACTCCTTGGAATATCTGCAGAGAAGAGACAGGAAATTAGGACACCTTACCACTAAACAATATTGCATCATACATATGTGTGTGAGTGTGTATGTGTGTGCGTGTGTGTGTCTGCTTATGTGCATGTGTGTGTGTGTGTGTGTGTGTGTGTGTGTGTGTATGTGTATACAGTTCTTCGACTATTTTGTGTATTTCTCCGGAGTAGAAGGTAACTCATATTAGGGAGAAAGAAAAATATCTAACATGATTCAGTAATGAAATGGGATGCTATGTTTTTCCTGAATTGTTTGGTAATACCTCTAGACCCAGGCACTCTACTGAATCCTGAGAAGACAGATATGAGAGGAATGCCATCCGCTGCACATCATCTCTGTTGAATCCAACTGCTTCTTCATTCTTTCTCTCACCATTTCAGTATAACTCACAATTATGTCCCACGTTCCATAAGCCTAGCCTTCTACATTCACTCTAAACATTCACTGCGTGGGCATCTTTCATGCCACAGCTCCACTAATGTATGCAAAGCACCAACCTGATGTAGCTACTCCCTTGCTTTGTCCTTTAAACCAATGGTATTTATTGTGCTTAAAAAGTAACAGCCGAAAATAGACTCAATATAAATATTTTTTTTTTGCTTTTTGTTACCTTGAATCTCCATCCTCATTGCACTTACCCACTTGCCAGATTTTTAGATTAGAATTTTTCGTGTCATTTAGTTCCTTATGTATGACTTAACCACTTCCCTTCTCTGGGAACTTTGAACAGGTCATTTCCTCTCTTGGGACTGAGTAACAACAATGTAACCTGCTCTTCTCCTTACAAACCAATACAGTATCAAATTAACTACCATTCCCCACAGATAAGGAGAAGCTACTAGAATCTTAGTCAGTGCAAATTCCCAAGTAATGCTGAGCTTCCCTTATGAAGTGTTTATTTCAACTGTAATTTAGCAACTGTTGGTATAATTATTCACTAAAAGACTAAGATGCTACTCTCAGTATCCTGAGAGAGCAGTCATGCAAACCTTTCCTATCTATCTCTCATGTGCCTATATGCTTATCTCTTACCACAATTCTTGGCATATATTGGACATTCAGTAAACAAATAGTAAACAAGCATGTTGGCAAATGAACAAATTAATAAGCGAATGAAAGTAGAATAGGAACTTGTAGGAACCCTCTTTGTATTGGGAAAACCTCATAAAATTATATGCAGAAATGTTAATAAATGGTAAATGGGTCTCTTACTGAGTCTCACTGAGGCATATAACGTAGGGTTGGTATATACCAGTGGCAGAGAGGAAACCGGAAACCACAAATTTTAAAAGCCAAAGATCAGGGTTATATATAGACAAGTTTAGAGGCATTGCTAGAATCTCTATCTTCCCATTTCAAATCCTGCTCCCATTCTCCTATGTTGTGTTTTATAGATGTCAGAAAAAAGGCAAATGGGAAATAAATGAACAAGGGACCAGGGCAACTCTTTAGACATGTGGAGGTGTCCATGCCACAAATCTCCACCTGCCACATCACATCATTTGAGAGCATGGAGTTTCTCCTCTGCAAAAAGCACCTGCTGGGATGTGAGTGGTCACCAGAGGTCCTGTGTGTGGCTGTGATGCAATTTCAGCTTCCCTGACCCTGACAGCAGGTCGCACTTTCTGTGGTGTGCTTTAAATCAACCACCTGGCCAACTACTGAACTCACAAATCTTTTTAAAAAAGAAATTACTCATGCCAAACTATACTACAAATATAAAGGAACAAAGTCTGCAAAACAGAGCCAATGTGTGTGCATGTGCATGTTCACACAGGTACTGCACACCTGTGTGCTTGTGTGTGTGTGTGTGTGCTTGTGTGTGTGTGCTTGTGTGTGTGTGTGTACGTTATAATCCCCAGAAGACTTTGACTGCTAACCCTGTTTGGATACTGAGTTTCCTCTATGGATCATTACAGTCCTGTAGCTTAGTTTCAGATTTACTTCAGAAATAAGAATTGGTTTGTATACAGCTTATGAAACTATAATAGAATTCACCAACGATTCTGGCCTTGGCCTTTTTGGTTCTTACCAGGTACCTTTTTATGGTATGCCAGGGTTACAGAGAAGCCCTATGACCTGGCGTGGTGGTAGATATCCATGGTCCTAGCACTTGGGAGGCTGAGGTAGGAGGATTGGCAATTTGATTCCAGCTTAGACTACATGGTGAAATCTATTTCAAAAGAGAAATAAAAGAATGAAAGATGGAAACCATAATATGTCAGTCAGAGAAGGACCATGAATAGTTTGTCTTGGGCAACTGACAGGGAGGTGTTACCTGACTTAAACAACCTGGTGAAGACTTTAGTATTAAAAGTTCTAAATGTCTAAAGCAATTGCCCACACACTCCAAAGTGGGAAAATTAATTTGGCCCAAGTCTGAAAATTCTAATCTCTGGGGTCTTAGGAACCTCTGCATTAGAGAGTGTGTGAGGAGGTTTTCAGTGCACAATCAGATTTGACCTGCTCAGGACTGCATCCCAGCCCCAAACACTATGGTTAGGTCCCTAATAAATGCAGATCATGGTCCTGACTAAACAATGTAACAACTGTGGGAATTAAAGAAAACACAGCCACCAAGGCCACATACTAAGAGATTCTGATGTCATTTGGCAGTGGTGAAACTTTTATAATGGCATTATGGTGAAATTCTTAGTGGGTCCAAATGTGAAGGTGAGGCTCAAGGAAACTGATCAGTTCTGAAGCTTCATGGGTTAACTTTGCCTCTGGATGAGACAAGAAGTCCACTGAACGACTTCTGATCTTCTCACAGCTACCTAGGATAAAGCCCACCATGAAAACATCATGGTAATAGTCATACACTTGAAAAATAGTATGTAATCCCCTATTTGATAGACACTTAAAAAAAGTAAAATGCAATTATGGAGACAAGAGATATAAGGTAGTAGAATTAAGAAATTAAAATGAGGAAGAGGAAACAGCTTCTAGGCCAAATTAGTTATAATTCTGGTGATAAACTCTTTTTTTTAATGTCAGGTTAAGATATTTTTATTTTAATTCAGAAAAAGAGGAAGGTGTAGCTGTGGGGCCTTTTGGGGAGTACATTCCTTTTTAGCTTGTAGATAGAAATAATAAACAATGACAACTGCACTTGGGCACACATACACATGCAGGCACAGGAACATATACACACAGGCGCATGCACACACACATATATTACATATGCACACAGATACATGTATACACATATGTAAAACAAATATGTCTATGTGTACAAACACATGCACTGTATATATATATGCATCCATACACAAGTGTAAAACAATTACTTTAACTTTAGATCATGCCAACCTGTGTGCCCAAAGGGGATATTGAACACCCTCCTGAGACCCGGTCACTTGCTTTCTTCATTGTGGTGAAAAGAAATTCTAGGTGGCTTGGCATCTTTGCCTCCCTTCCCTAAGGGGTAAGTATCTTACACAGAGCCTCCTAGAAGAGTTCCTTCCACTCTGCGTCAACATGTTGTTTGGCAAAACACGAAAGGTCTTATCTTGTCTGCCCCTCCCCCACTTGAGAATTTATTGAACTAAGAATGATTTTTCAGTGTTGAGCAACTACAAGTGTCCTTGGGGGATGGGGGAATGAGTGAGCATGCAGGCTTTGTTGGGAGACCTGTAACAAAAGATGATGAGCTATAATAATTTCTTCTTAATAGAAAGGGGATGGTGGGGAAGAGAGAGTCAGTGCCTGTGCTTGTGTATGTGTGTGTGTGCGCGCGCGTGCGCACGTCTTTGTGTGTGTTTGTGTGTGTGGGGATACATCTGGAGGTATGTTGGGGTGTGATCTTCAGGAACACTGTCCACCTCCTTTGATGTAGTGACTCTCTTTGCCTTGAGGTTCATTGGCTGACCAGTGAATACCATCTCATTGTCTGACTGACTGGCCAGAGTTGGGATTCAAAGCTTATTACTCATGCTTCCCAAGCTGACGTGGGTGGTGATTGAACACTGGCCCTCATGCTTGAACATCAAGTGCCCCACCAAATGAACAATTCTTCCAGCTCCAGTAATCTGTTACTCTGCACGTGAAAACAGTATTTACTGAGTGGCAGTACTTTCAGTTAATTCGAGGCCTTCTGGGAAGTCTCCATCACCCCGCACTCTTTGATCTTCTTGTAGCTCTTCCACTATCTCACATAATGAAAATCCTTGGCTTATTTTTTTCTCTATTTCTTGTCTTGAGATCACACACTACAGGAGAGTCCAAATGCATTTTGCTTTGCTTAACAGTATTCTGAGAACCCACACTGCGTCTCAAACTCAATGAATATTAAAGATGCTGTTATCTGTGTGCATACTAGATAAATCTATTTAATATCACCCAAAGGAGTAAATAATGACTTCTTCAACTATTACATTTTACTTTTGGGAATAGTCACTTTAATATTTGTGTTTCCCCTTTTAATTTACTAGCAGTAAATTAAATATGTTGATTTTTATGAGTGTCTTGACCTCTTAAATGGCTTACTTTGCACACACCCCCACCCCCAGAAAAGCTGAATAATTTTCTATTTGTACTTTATCTTTGGAGAACATCAAATACTATCTAAAGGCTACTTATTTTGTCAAGTCATTTTCCCCCTATGGCATTGGTTTAGAAAAACACAAATTTGTTCCAACTTAACTGCTGAGCCACCTCTATTGACTCAGAATTTTTATAACAAAAAAATCTACTAATCTATTAATCTTAAAATAACTAACTCAATCCTGTTAATTAACCCACTTTTCTAACAATGTTATTACTCTATCCACTTAATCTCACTTAGCCTTGGCCCCCAACACTGCTGCTCTGGGATAAAATTTTCAATATGAACATCTGAAAAATACATCCAACTACAGCAAGTTTGTCAAGGATTTGGAGCACAGTATTTCTCATCAAGGAGTCTTCTGTTGAACACAAATGGTCTTCATAGCTTTACTCTCTTGGTCATCAGGTCCATTGTAGTTGGAAAGGTGTGGTCAATGTCTTGAGGACATCTGGTGTGGTGTGAATGAGAAATCTCCCTTTGTAGGCTCACATGTTTGAACACTTGGTCCCCAGTTGGAGGTGTAGGAAGGGTATAGACCCCCTAGGAAGCAGAGCTGTCAGTGGGCGCAGTGGGGGCAGGACTAGAAGCTCTGTAGCCCAGCCCCATGTCTAATTCACTCTCTGCTTCCTGACTGTCAATGTGAGCAGCCATCCTCATGTTTCCCCTTCTCAAGCATGGTGGACTGGATTCTTCCAGAGATATAAAACTAACTGGACCCTTTCTCCACTAGTTGCTTTGGTGATAGCATTTTGTCATAGCACTGATACTTAAGACAACATCATAAATAAACTGACAACTAGGGGTCATCTGGCCAGAGGTCCCGTGTATGGGTACTAAGATCCTTCTTAAAGAGTGATATTTCTCAATTAGATCACATACTGACTATTCTGTTTATAACCAATGGGATCTTTTATGTTTCTCCTAAAACCATCTAAACATGAAGCATCTCAGATTCATATAAAGGTTAAAAATGTACAAAGAGGACAGAGAGATACTTTTCATTGCTCTTCTCTTGGTGTTAGTATTTCATATATATCTTCTACAATGACCTCACCTATGATATTAGCAATAATACAGTTACCTCAACTAACATGTGGTTCTTATTCAATTTATGTCAATTGTTCAACCGAGTCCCCCTTTTCTGACAGAATCTAATACAGTACCCCATAGTGCATCTACTTGTCTGGAGTTCACATGTTTTTACATACACGTGCAATTTAGAAAACGACTCATACACAAACTGTTTGACATATGGAAATAATAGGTTCCTCATTATGAATGAATGAGACATTAAAATTTTCAAGGGTTTGTCTGTGTTTAATTGTATTCCCAGTTTCACACTACAATTCACATTCGAGTTGCTTCTCATCTTATTAGCAGTAACTATGTGGAAATATATAAATTTTGTGCCTCTTATGGCAGAAAAATCAATCAAAAAATAAAAATAAAACAAAAGGAAACTAATTTTTTTTCTATTTTCAATTGCATTCTGAAGTTTGTGATTGGTCTGAGTTAGTAAAGAAAGGGAGGAGTTTTTACAGGAGGAAGTATTGTATATAGAAGTATAGGATTGGCGTATCCACATAAAAGACTATATAGGACAGCGTCATTTTGAAGTAAACTGTCAGATAAAATTCACTTTAATACTCATCTGTATAAGAGGACCTTTGAGTGATGCATTTTTTTTCTCATGTGGCGTTCGTTTGCTAAAACCTTGGTACTTGCTTTATTGCATTTATTTGCTCATTCATATTTTAAGTGTCTAAGAAGTTTATAAGAATATGAATTACTACCGGGATAAAAGAGTATGGATTTAGAAATAACAGCTCAGGATAAAAATGTAGATATTGATTTTAAGTCATATAAAATGATAGGATAAGATAGTTGCTTTTAATAATTGATAGTTAAAAAGCACAGTTTGCTTGGTTAATTGATTTATCAGAATTATACCTATTATAACTGTTCACTATTGTTTGATAAGGTGTTCATGCAGCAAGTTGTGTTTGATTTTTAATTTTATTGATATGTGTGTGTGTGTATGTGTGCGTATGTGTACAGATTTGTAAAGACCCCCCAGGGAGGTGTCAAGTCTTCTGTAGCTAGAAATACCACCTGCTGTGGTGAATTACATCATGTGAGTGCTGGAAACTGAACTTAGACCCTCAGCAAGAGCAGCAAATATTCTTCTGTTATTATCAATATTATTAATTTTATTTTTTACAACTTATTCATTTTATATCCCAATTGAAGCCCCCTCCCTCCATTCCTCCCTGTCCTACCCTCTCTCCCTCTTCTTGCTTCTCCCCTTCCCCTAGTCCACTGAAATAGGGAGTTCTTCTCTGCCCTTAGTTTATCAAGTCTCATCAGGACTTCCTGGCAAAGAGGATAGACACCAGAAGTGGTGGAAGAGAGGGAACAGGATAGGAGCCTACTATAGAGGGTCCTCTGAAAGGCTTCATCCAACAGGGGATCTAAACAGAAGCTGAGACTGACAGTCAAACTCTGGGCAGAGCACAGGGAGTCTTATGCAAGAAGGCCTGGTTGGGGGATGGGGGGTGGGAGGAGATAGAAGGGCCCAGAGGGAACAGAAGCTCCAAAAGGAGACCAACAAAGCTAAAATGTCTGAGCCCAGGGCGTCCTGCAGAAACTGACGCACTAACCAAGGACCACGCATGGAGAGGACCTAGATGCCTTGCTCAGATGTAGCCTATAGGCAGCTCAGTCTCCATCTGGATTCCTGAGTAAGGGACTCAGGGGCTGCCTCTGTGATGAACTCGGTAGCCTGCAGCAAATATTCTAACTACTGAGCCATATCTTCAGGCCCCATTTTTTCAGTTAATGTAAGAGGATAATATCTGTTGATTATTTGTTTTTACCTTACCAAATACATAGTAATACTTTGAAATGCATTGTTTTTGTTTCTATGTGTATATCTTATTATAGCTATAGGTATGTTGGGATTTGTGTTTTTCTGGAGTGTGATGATGCCAGTGGAGTTGAGGTTTTTAGTTTAAGCTTGGTAATGTCTTCAGTGAAAATCACCAACACAAGGATCAGGAAAGAGCTGAGCTCTCCCTTCAGCCATTAACCTCACAAATTCTCCTTTAAATGATTAGCTGGTAAGTTGGCCTTCAAAGACTAGCAGGTAAAACATTCAGTGGTCTTGTTTTTGTTTTTGATTTTTTTTATTTTTTTTGAAATTTCATAACACAGTTAACAAAATTAGAGGGTTTTAACATGTATGATGCCTTTATGATAATAGATAATGGTTTTTTACCTTTTAATAATGAAAACCCTGTTGATACTACAAGACACACTGAAAAACATGGCTTATTAAAGGAACTACATGTAGGAGAATTTTTATGCATATCAGTTTATGCGTAAGTCTCCACTGCTTATGCCAAGACATAGATTAAGTTTAGTTAAGTTTGCAAATAATAATAATAATTATTATTACCAGTTCGAAGTGTCTGTTAGGTGGCTCTTCCAGTTTACTTTTGTCATATGATCCACAGACCCATTAAAAACGCTGTTCCCCCCATTTTCCACCCAAGTTTACTCTTCCTGCATTTTTTTTCTCATTAGTGGCATTCTAATCTATGTGGCTGCTTATGAAATGTAGTGATCACTGTGCGACTTTAGACTCAATAACTTTTTTATTGCAAACATGTATAACATCACCACATTCATTATGCATTTTGGCTTCTTGCTGGAAAATGTACTTTCTTGTTTGTGTGAACATGCACGCGCATGCAGATGTGGACTGCTTATGTGCATGTGTGCATGCATGCTAGCCTATATGGGTATGTGTATGGAATCTAAAGTCAACCTTAGGGGTTGTTACTCAGGATCTCATTTACCTTCTCCCCCCAAGACAGAATAACTTTTAACATTTCAGGTAAAAGTTTCAGTTAGAAGAGTTCAGTTTAACTCCAACATTTGATATCTTATCCAGCCTAGTTCTTATAATATTATTTTCTTCCGTGTTTCATTCCCTTGTTCCTTGGCTTATGTAGATTACGACCTTCTCTTTCTCTTCTATCTGCCACAGAATAATGTTGAATCAGGCAAACTGTCATGTTCTTTTAAGATGAACATTTAAAACTTAACTTAGAAGAAAGTAGTTTCTCCTCGGTTTGTTGCCTCAAGACATTGTCCTCTATCCTGTTACTTCATGTTTCTTTGTGTTGTCATTATTTGTGCTAATGGACCATCTTGTTATAAAGGCAGAAGATATTTAACATTCACGGAACCATAGTTTAAAAGCAGATGTGTACCAATGCAGCCAAATCATTCAAAACGTTCCTGGCTTACAAGAAGTCTGTTCAAGGAGTGATATGCAATGGGCATGAATATAAATGTCTTTTTTAACCCTAGATCTCATTGGCACAGGAAACTACTTCCTGAACAGAACACCAACAGCACAGGCTCTAAGATCAACAATCAATAAATGAGATCTCATGAAACTGAAAAGCTTCTGTAAAGAAAAGAGACTGTCATCAAAACCAATCGTCAGCCTACAGACTAGGACAGGATCTTCACTAAACCTATATCTGACAGAGGGCTAATATCCAGTATATAAAAAGAACTCAAGAAGTTAAAAAGCAACAAATCAAGTAATCCAATTAAAAAATGGGGTAAGGAGCTAAACAGAGAACTCTCTGTAGAGGACTATAGAATGGCAGAAAAACACTTAAAGAAATGCTCAATGTCCTTAGCCATCAGGGAGATGCAAATCAAAACGACGCTGAGATTTCACCTTACACCCACCAGAATGGCTGAGATCAAAAACTCAAGTGTCAACACATGCTGGAGAGGTTGTGGAGAAAGAGAAACCCTCCTCCATTGCTGATGGGAATGTAAACTTGTACCAAACACTCTGGAAATCAATTTGGTGTTTTCTTAGACAATTAAGAATAGTGATGCCTCAAGATCCAGCTATACCACTCCTAGGCATATATCCAAAAGATGTTCAAGTACACAACAAGGACATTTGCTCAACTATGTTCGTAGCTCCTTTATTCGTAATAGCCAGAACCTGGAAACAACCCAGATGACCCTCAGTTGAGGAATGGATACAGATATTGCGGTACTTTTACACAATGGAATACTATTCAGCAATTAAAAATGAAGAAATCATGAAATTTGCAGGCAAATGGTGGGACCTGGAAACGATCATCCTGAGTGAGGTATCCCAAAAGCAGAAAGACACACATGGTATATACTCACTTATATAGACATATAAGATAGGATAAACATACTGAAATCTATACATCTATAGAAGATAAACAAGAAAGAGGACCTGGGGTAAGAAGATTAATACTCACTTAGAAAGTCAAATGGGAAGGACATTGGATGTAGGAGTAAACAAGTAGCAGGACCAGAGCCGGCCACAGAGGACCTCGAAAAAACTCTTCCTAGCAGTATATCAAAGCAAATATTAAGAAACATAACCAACCTTTTGGCAGAGTGCAGGGAATCATATGAAAGAAGAGGGAGTTAGTATGACCTGGAGAGGTCAGGAGCTCTGCAAGAACCAAATATATCAGGGCACAGGGGTCTTTTATGAGACTGTCTCTCCAACCAAGGACCATGTATGGTTATAACCTAGAACCCCTGCTTGTATGTAGCAAGTGGTAGCTCAATTCCCAAGTGGGTATACTAAGTAAGGGGAACAGAAACTATTTTGGACTGAACTCAATGGCTGGCTCTTTGACCTCCCCGTTCCCTGAGGGAGGAACAGCCTTGCTAGGTCACAGAAGAGGACATTGTAGCCATTCCTGAAGAGACCTGATAAGCTAGAGTTAGATGGAAGGGGAGGAGGTCCTCCCCTATCAGTGGACTTGGAAAGGTGCAGGGAGGAGATGAGGGAGGGAAGGGGGGGATAGGGAGGGAATGTGGGAGGGGGCTATGGCTGGGATACAAACTACATAACCTGTGAGTAATATAAAATAAAAGTGAAAAAAAAAGATTTAACACATATATCTCAAAGATGAAACATTCCAGAATGAGCGCATTTTTGTGATTTGGTATTTAGTGTATGGAGTGATCAACTCATCATACTGCTTAGTATCTTCTGCTTGTGTTCTTCAGGGGCTTTTCTAATTGTAAAGTAGCTCTGAGGACTGACTCTAACAAATGGCTTCTCCTCTGACTTATAATGCCTTATGTGTGGGAGGGCATATTGAGTGAAAAATAATGTTAATATGTCCTTAAAATCCAACATGAATTTTGTTGACTTTCTGGGGTGTTGTTATGATGCATTTAAGAGAAAATATTAGTTAAAATTCAGAGATAAACTAGCTTGCAATAGAAAATCTCTATTAAGGGACTATCAATAATGCAGTGTTAATGGGTTCTCTTATTTTGATTTTATGTTAGAAATGTTAAAGTAAGTAAAACCGTCATGGATACCTTTCAAAAAAAATAAATATCTTTCTTGCTTTGGTCAGAGTGTGTTAGACATATTTTCAATGCTGTAACAAGATATCTGAGATGATTAAGAATCAATAAAGCTTCTAGCTGATGAGTGAGCAGATTCGTTCCTTCTTAAGGTCTGTCTCAAGGTCTGGGTGGTAGTGGCAGAAATTGCATGGAGAAGCAAATGGTGTCTTGTGTGTCTGAGAAGCAGTAAAAATAAAGAAGAAGAAGAAGAAGAAGAAGAAGAAGAAGAAGAAGAAGAAGAAGAAGAAGAAGAAGAAGAAGAACAAAAGCAAGATCCTGTACTTCCCTTAAGGAACACACAACTGTTGATGTAAGGAACTCCAGTACGCCACACTATGTTAGGTCTACGTTCCTAGGGTTGCAGCAAATCCATCAGGACAATCGTGTAGCACAGATTCAGCACAATTTGCGGAGGTATCCAATATCCAGATTTCAATCTATGATAACATACAAAGTAGTATTTATCCTAAACTTTTATACATTATTTATACAAAGCTCACACTGTCCGGCGTGGTAACTGGAGCCGTGGTTGTAAACAAGGAGCTCACACATCTGTTTGAGCAGGGCTAATATTCTCTAACAAAACAACCTCGGGCCAAGACATTACGAAGACATTGAGTTTTTTATATATATATATATATTTTTTAAAATTTATTTTTATCTCAATCACAGGTTAGGTACTTTGAATCCCAGGCGTAACCCCCTCCCCCATTCCCTCCTACCCTCCCACTCCCTCCCTCATCTCCTTCTTCCCCGCCCCCTCC
>CM053756.1:40506200-40534785 GCA_028658305.1 Pachyuromys duprasi | reverse complement strand
TGGTGGACTTGGAGGGGGCGGGGAGGAGGGAGATGAGGGAGGGAGGGGGAGGGTGGGAGAGAATGAAGGAGGGGGCTATGCCTGGGATGCAAAGTACCTAACCTGTGATTGATATAAAAATTAATAAATTTATTAAAAAAAGAAAAAATATGCTTTATTGTGTGAATGTTTTACTTTAAGCTGCCACTAAGGATGTGGAAACCTGTCATGACCATTGCTCCCCCACAGTCCCACATCTGCCATGATTACTTTTGCCATGAAAGCAGGAGAGAGGTGTCAGGCCCTTTTATGAGGTATGTATTTTGTGCCAACAACACTTCTTTTATGAGAGTTCCACAATCCAAGTGAGGTATTACAGACTCTTGGTAGAGCACAACCATGAGAAAAGATGTACTTAAAATGTTCGAAGTTTCACTGTGAGCATTTCCCCTCGCCCCTTGCCTGCCACAATAAGAATTCATTCAGTGACCCAGATGGCTCATGAGGGAAGGAGAATGATGTGAATGGTGTTTTAACTTCTCTAAAAGCTCAGGGTACCACCTAGGAGGCTTACCTTTGTTGTGCCAGACCCAGAACACTGAGGGAATTATTATAGGGGATTTCCTAGATGGTAGCATAGAATTGAGATAAGGGGTGGACCAGGGCTTCTAAATATGTCATATCTCATTGTCAATATGTCTTAATGGTGGACACACAGACCCCATCACCATTACTTTCTGTCCACTAATCATGGAAGCAAACTTGTTTCCTCAGATCTTAACACCGGGTCCAATTGGCCCCAATCCCCTTCCTAACTGCCCCCCCATACTGTCCTTATACTTCTAAACCTCCTACCTATCAAGCCCAAAATGTGGAAGAATTTCTGACAAAGCTAAGTGGTAGATATCTTTTCCTTCCAGCAACAATCAATAAAGGCCAGAAGATATTTATGGAAAGCTAAAGTGATTAGGGAGAATTGAGAAAGCATACAAAATTAATAAGATTCATGGTTGTGTTTTGAATGTGTAATGTCCCCTACAGGTTCCTGTGTTTTAAGACTTATTCCCAGCTGGAATGGCTGCTTGGGAAGGACAAGGGACTATTAGAAGCTAGATGAGAGCCTTGTTGGATGAAGTATGTCACTAGATATGTGCTTTGACATTCAATATTATCCAAGTCCTGTTCACTCTCTCTTCGTGATCACTGATGCAATGTGATGAGCTGACATCATGCTTTCCTTGGTAGCATGGTCTGTACCCTTTGTAACTATAAAGCAAAATAACCTTTTTCTGCATTAAGTTGTGTTTGTTAAGATAATTTATCACAACAAGAGAGCGGAAACTAATAAATAAATCCCAACTGTAGATTCAAAGATTTTAAACACTGCAATGCAAGAAAAACAACAAAACAACAACCATGACTAACATTACTGTTACTAATATAGGTGCCTGGATGCATCCTATACAAACTGCTGAGGACCAAAGGAAACCATAAACTGCTGAAGATAACCAGAGGGAAAAAATCAACCAAAGAGAAACAAAGATACAATTTACACAACACTAGACAACAGGACAGTGGTTTAAAGCCTTTATGGTACTTAAAGAAGACAAAAAGTCAACCCAGCCAGCTAGCCTCAGCAACAATGTGTTTCAGAAATGAAGAATAAATAGAATTTTGCAGACGGACAAAGCGCAGAAAACTGCTTTACCAGCAAATACTCAAACAAAATAAGAGTGTTAAGGGACTGTTTCCCCATAAGCGGGTCAGGATAGAAGCTATTTTCCATGCAAATGAAACACGATGAGAGAGAGGAATAAATGCATTACCAGACATATCATTTTTCTAGTTAAAGTATAACTGACAAAAATATATTTAAAGTATATAACGTTGTTTCTGTAAACACGCATACACATAATTTAGAATGATTGCTTTGACCAACTTGCATAATGCATCCATCACCTTTCATTACAGTCACGATGCTTAAAATACATTATCCTTCACAGTTTTGAATATTGTATGCAGTATTGCTTCTTATAGCCACCACAATGTGAACCAGATCATTAGGATTTATTCACTGGGTGAGGTGGTTCATTCCATGTTACTATGCCTGCGGATCCGAGTTTGAACCTGGGACTACCATAGTGGAAGGGGAGAACTGACTCCTTTAGGCTGTCCTCTACATCGTGTGGTGTCTACAGCATGTGAGTAACATTAAACTGTGTAGTCTAGGCTAGCTGCCTTCTCGAGCTTTTGGATGATCCTGCTATCTTTACTTCCCATCTTGCATGTGACCACCAACATCCAGATTTTCATGGGGTCCTTGCCTCAAACTCAAGTTGACAAGCATGTGCCTCAAAAGCTTCGTTTATTTATTTATTTATTTATTATTACAATTTATTCTCATTGTATCCCAGCTGTAGTCCCTTCTCTCATTTCCTCCTAGTCCTACCCTCCCTCCCTCTTCTCCCCCTATGTCCCTCCCCTATTCCACTACTATCTGACCCTAGCCTATCAGGTCCCTTCAGTACTGTCTGGATCCTCTTTCTCTGTGGGCTTGTAACCATTTGACTTCTAATTCTTCTGCTTCTTCTTCTTCCTTCTCCTCCCTCCCCTTCTCCTTTTCCTCCCCTTTTCTTTCTTCTTCACCTTCATCTTTTGAGTCAAGGCTTCTCTGCGTAGCCATGGCTGTCCTAGAACTCTCTCTATAGATCAGGCTGGCCTCAAACTCAGAGATCCACCTGCCTCTGTGCCCTAAGTGCTGATACTAAAAGCATGTGCCACCACTGCCTGACCCTAATATTATTTTGTAATAAGTGAATATACACCATGAAATCAATGCATTCTATACAAACAATGGAGTTTTACTGCTGAGAAATTAAAACAAGTGAATATTAATCAACATGAATGAAACAAAATTGCATTGTGCTTAGTGAAAGAAACTTGAGTAGAAATGCTAGTTTTAGACCATCTTCCAAAAGCAAAAACCACAGGGAGAAAAATGGGTTGCTAGTGATTGAGATTTGGGGAGAGATAACTACAAAGGGGTACTTCATATAAAAATTTGAAGGTCACTGTGCTGGCTAGACACAAGTTAGAGTCATTAGAAAGGAGGGAGCCTCCATTGAGAAAATGCCTCCAAATAAGATGAGGTTGCAGTCAAGCCTGTACTGCACTTTTCTTAACTAGTGATCGGTGTGGGAAGGTACAATCCATCAATGGTGAGGCCACATGGTGGTCCTGGGTGCTATAAGAAAGCTGGTTGAGCAAGCCATGGAGAGCAAACCATGGAGAGCAAACCAGTAAGCAGCACCCCTCCATGGCCTCTGCATCAGTTCCTGCCTCCAGGTTCCTGATCTGCTTGAGGTTCCTGCCCTCATTGCTTTTGATGTTGAACTGGTTTATGAAAGTGTGAATGAAGTAAACCCCTTCTTCCTCAAGTTGCTTTGGTCATGGTGCTTCACTGAATTATAATTTGTCTTGATTTTAAAGGTGATGTCTTATGTTTGTCAAGTGAATGTCAAGTATTTATAGTTTACCTAAACTGGCTACAGAAGTCATGTGAAATTTTTATTTAAAAATATCTATATTTATTGATATGCAATAACTAATACCTGGTATATACAACTAGATGTTCTTTTGACAAATGGGTACATCCACGAACATATTACGACAATCAAGGTAACAGACATGTCCATCACTGCCACAAGGTTTTTTTTTGTGTTTGTTTTGTACCAAAAAAAACCCTATAATACGGGATATAACCTTTTCAACACTGCTTAGCTGCATGACATAGCATCACTGTACTTGCATACTGAACAAAAACCCCACATCCCATTCTCTCCCCTGCCCCCAACCCAGGGCTGAGGGTTCTCTGTCTGAATTTAGCTTCAGATATGCCATAGTCATGGTGCCGTGCAGTTTTGGTATGAGACATGACTTATATGATAAGCATAAGGCACTCAAGACTTACTTCTGTTAATCTCTCATTAACTGCAGACTTTCTTTTTGACACTAAACAATCGTCCATTATGCGTATGCATCATAGTTTGACTCTTCTTCATAACCCAGCTACTCTCAAAGAACCACACTGAAAACAGGAGTGCAAATATCATTGAAATCTTGGTTTCCACTTCTTTGGGTCAAACTTCTAAATCACGATACTACCTCAAAGAGCAAGTGAACTGCATGTGCAAAGTATTGAAAAGGCATCTGAATAGAATGTGTAGACATTATTCCATGGCATAGACAGCATGATAATATTCATAGAGCTTTTACCCTAAGTAATCTAGCGACATGAGTAGCTTCTATGTATTTTAGGTTGTTTGACTATGCATGGATCTTGGTATCCCCTGGAACTTATACTTTCTTTTATGTGTGTGCTGCACGTGTTTTGAGTGTCAGACCCAAGAATCACTGCCAAGACTAAGTCAAGGATATTTTTCCCTGGTGTTTTCTTCTAAGAATTTTATTGCTCATGGTCATATGTTTAACTCTTTAGCCCATTTGAGCTTATATCTGAAGGCTCTTCATCCAGGAGGGAAGAACGGTGCAAAGTTCCAAACCTTTGGCTGTGCTTGCAAGGCCCAGCTTGGCTTCTGTCTTTCCTCACAGAAGGCTCTGAAATCTGGCCAAGTTTAATATTGATGAAAGGTAAGGTTCAGGGCTATTTCCTGATTCCATTTTTTTGCATTAGGGAGAAGTACAGAATTGTATCTACTCTTAGTGAAAACTTTGTAATTGTAAAATGAAACTTTAAGATTTTTTTAAAACTCTAGGGAGATAATTTATTCCACATATAACTCCCTATTGAAAACTTATAACTGTGAAACAGGGCTCAAATTTTTCATATAGATTTCACAGTTTGAATTATATATAAAAATCAAAGTCATGTTATGTAACATACTTTAGAATAAAGGTGATCATTCAAAAACAAATACATCAAAGCTATCATATTGTTTTTCATGAACTCACTTGAGAAATATAGACCAATGTGGGACTTTAAAGACAAATCTATTTTCTTGAGAATATTGTGACTTACTCTGAAATTGCAGCACTTATACCCTACAGTTTTATTCATCAGTGTACTGTGGCTAGGATCACAGAGTGATTTTCCCTACCATGTGCAGTTATTGAGCTTTATTTACTTGTAACTCGATGAGTTATATTACTGTGCATTCTCTTAAAACAATGAAATAAAAAATTTAAAATGTTTAAAAAATTACATTTGTTTTGTGTAGTTCATGCATGTGTGTGTGTCATCTGTTTGTGTGTGTGTGTGTGTGTTTGTATATGCACAGATATGCCACTGTTCATATGCAGAAGTCAGAGGACAGCTTGGGGTAGTTGATTCTCTCCTTTCTCCACTTGGTTATGGGCATTGGACTGGGTCATCAGGCTGGCCAATGCAGCCAGTATTTGGGCCAGATTTGATGCTTTTAAAATAGTATAGTATTAAAATGCTACTGTATCAACAATGACAACACGGAAGTAATTGAGGTGCAGGGTTAGTGGTTTTAACAGTCTGTTTTAGCTCTACCCCTTTATCTTTATATTATTGTTACCACACACATGAACTTTGCAAGTTCTTAGAAACTGTGACACAAGTGTCTTCATACGTATTTTGTTGCTCTAATAAAATGCCTAGGGCTACACAATTTATAATGCAAGTGGGTTTATTTGGTTCAGGGTTCTAATGTTTTTTTCTTTCCTTTTTAATTCATTATGTATCCTGATTGAAGCTCCCTCCCTTAACTCCTCCCAGTCCCACCCTATTTCCCTCCCCCACCTTCCCCTTTCCTTAGTATACTGAAAGGGGGAATTTTCCTAGTTTGCCATCTGCCCATAGCTTATCAAGCATCATCAGGGCTGCCTGGATCCTTTTCCTCTGTGGCCTGGCAAGGCCCCATCACCAGGGTCAAGTGATCAAAGAGCAGGTAATCGAGTTCATGACAAAGGCAGCCCCTGCTCCCCTTACTAGGGAGCCCACATGGAGACTGAGCTGCCAATTGGCTACATCTTTAGGGGGTCTAGGTCTTCTCAATGCAAATCCATACAGTGGAAAAAAGACAGCATCTTCAGCAAATGGTTTTGGTCTAATTGGATATCCACGTGTAGAAAAATGCAAATAGACCCATATCAATCACCCTGCACAAAATTAAAGTCCAAGTGGATCAAAGACCTCAACATAAGATCAGACACACTAAATCTGTTGAGTTCTAATATTTTGATTGTTGGAAAAGTCCAAGCAGCATATTAATGGTGTCTCAAATGGGGCCCCTGAGCAGGTCACAACATTCAGGTGAAAGTTGGAAGGGAAGGATCTGCATGAAGAAATGGCCTCGCTTTCTAACAGCCCACTTTTAGGGAGACTAACCCCTGAAGACCAATGTTAATCCTGTCATGAGAGTAACGTCCCAAACCCAGTTACTTTCCCACTGGGCTTACGTCTCAGGAGTCTACAGTCATTCCACAGTACTGCACAGGGGATGTACTTTACTGCAATCTATGTGCAGACCACAGCAGCAGCAATGCTTTTGCTTTAAACAGTGAAGATACATAAAAACTGTATTTCATGGCATTGTCATTTTTATTCTGGTGTTTTTTATTTATGTTCATCCACACTTTCCTGGGGTTACTGTTCTGTCTAAAATCCCCTTCAGCAATTTGTCATACTTTTTCCTCCCTGCATTTCAGGAGGAATGCAGAAAGCAAATTTACTGATCTTGTTAGTTGGTCATTTTTCAATGGCGTTTCTTTTAGTAAGCTTGGAAGTCTGGTTGAAAACAAATTGTCCCAGTAGTTTAAGACTATTGTGTTTTTTTCCCGTGGCTTGAATTTTCTGACAAAATTTCTTCTGGTAGATAGAGAGCTGGCTTAGTGGGTAAGATTACTTGATCTGCAACATAAGGACCTGTGTTCAGATTTTTTAAAAAGCTTCAAGTAGTTGTATTTGCATTTGTAACCCCAATGCTGTGGGAGTGGAGACAGAAAGACATTAGGGCATACAGGTCACCAGCCAACCTCCAGGTTCAGGGAGAGACCCTATAGCAAATGAATAAATTGAACTGTGATATCAAAGGACACCCAAGGTCCATTTCTGCTGTGTGGCCATCTGCACAGGTGTGCATGTCCACATGCATAAGTGTATACACATCTTTTATACATATACACACTCACACAAATAGATAGATAGGTAGATAGATGGACTATAGGTAGGTCGATAGATAGATAGACCAAAACAAGAAGCCTTTTGCCTCTTCCTTTTTTTCAAAAAAATAAATTTTATTGTTTTAGAACTTCATACATGCATTAAAAATGTTTTTTTTTCACACTCACCCTCAGTTACCTCTTTTCTGACCTCTCCTTGTATCCACTTAGTGCTTCCGGAATGTGTATAGGACCATCTACGTGAGCATAAAATCATGTAGCAGGAAGAGTTACTTAGGGTAGAGGATAGAAGACACTTTACCACTAAAAACTTTGAAAAAATAAGATGGAAATCTTCAATGTAGGTGCTTTCCGAGATATATAGATGTAGGTATATAAAGAGTGCAGTTGTGCTATAATGGGAACAGTAACTTTCCCAGGCACCCTTTCCCATGGAATGCCCCTTTTGAGCTGTTGGTCAGTGGGGTCCCAGAGACCTCCAGGCACTATTGACATTGCATTACTCTTGACAAAGTTAATACCCACTAGCTAAAGATAGCACACACTTGTGACATGGAACATGGAGAAGTCCTCTGCTAGTTTCAGGTAAGTTTCCTCTGTATGTGTGTATACATGCATACACACACATTTGTGTGTGTGTGTGTGTGTGTGTGTGTGTGTGTCTCCTATCGCCTGTCATGTAAAAGCACCCCTTCCCCTTTATCTTGACTGGCAATAAAATCCATTTTCTCTTTCTTAATATCCTGGGTTCTAGAATTCGGAAAGGATCCTTTTTCTATGTGACATGGCAGTTAAACATCTGCCTCTATTGACTGGCTGCACTAACAGCCTAGTGAGGATTTATTGAAATGTTCTTGGCAGCTCATTCTCTCTCCACGTCCTGGCCTAGCTCTTCATCTAGTCTCTCCTCATTCAACAGTGCAACCTTTCTTTAATAACCTAGTATTGCCATCCCCAGGGAGTAAGCAGAAACTGTAGACCTCCTATGACTATTATCAAAGAAAAATTAAAGGCCAGTGTAAGTTCAAAAGTAGTGGACACAGACTTTTTGTTGTGAGGGGTACAACAGTATGTGTGTAGAGGAGGGAAAGCATTAACCGCAACTGTCTTTGAAATCATACTAGAAGCAATAGTGATTGTGATAACAACATTGGTGTAAAGGTTCTCTGAAAAACCTTAGTTACTGACCTTGAATCCCAGAGCCGTCCTTAACTGAATACATGATGGGCAGAGGAATCCCTGTGTTTCAAGCATGGTAGAAAAATGGCCACCATGACATTGTGCAGTCCCAGAATAAAACACTTCAGGCTGTTTAACAGTCAGGGATCTAAGAAGCCCATTTGTAAGCACTTGACCTTCCGGCTACTAAAAGAAGTTTCTTTTACCAAGACTAGATTCAAAGCTATCAAAAGTTATCATCTGACTTCTACAGTTATACCATAACACACAAACATGCAAACACACATACACAAACACACACACATACACACAGCCACAAAGGAACAAAGAAAGAAAACATGTAAGTACCTGTGATGTTTTATTTTTTTAATTTAATGTTTGTGAACAACCATTATATCTATTATATCTACAACATCATATCTATTCTCTATTTATCCTTGTAGGGATTCCATAACCATGGCGGCAGTGGTATGAATATAGATGTCGTGTTTAGGGGCTGAGTGTCCAGCCTCTTATTACCAGCTATGAATCAACCTGTTGATTGCTGTCCACTTTCAAACAAAGCTTCTCTTAGCAAGGTTGAAAGTAACCCAGGTCTACAGATATAAACATAAATGATTAGAAGGGAATTTGACAGCATGACCACATAGGAACATAAAAGCTTCAGTTTTATCCTATGGTCTTTAGCCCTTCAGCCACAGGGATTTGATCAAAATTAAAGTACCAGGCATGAAATGCACTCATGTGGAACAAACGGGCCTCAAATCCAATAAAAAACTGGTTAGTGACCCTACAACGGCCATGTCATTATTGGACTAGTAAGCACAACTTACCTGACAGGCCAGCACTGTAGCACAGTGACCAGCACTGGTTCAGAATATTGGTGTCTTTTGTCCTGAGAAGTCTGCATAGTGTCTTTTGGTGCCCTGAAAGCTAGCCAGCATGAAGGTAGTTTCCTGGGTATGTTTGTAATGCATTCTCTATGTGCTGCATCTAGTGCATGGTGTCTTCAGCAATAAAGTCTTACCATGTAGCTCTGCTGGGTAAACAAGGGCAATGGAAATAGGCAGTGTGATTTTGGAGACCTCTATAGCCCTCTGAACAATAACTCATTGGAAGGTATCTCATATCTATATTGTGCTTTTTATTAAATAATCCATGTCTTCTAGAAGGGACATTGTCTACCCATGATGGGTAAATTTTGTTTGAACTTTTTATTTTTAAGGTGCATTTTGAAATTAGCTCACTATTGGATTTCCTTAAGGCTTAAGTTTATTTTTGCAATTATAATACAATTACAACTTTCCTCACTTCCCTTTCCTCCCTCTAAACCCTCCCCTACACCCCTCCGAACTCTCCTTCAAATTCATGGCCTTTCTCTTTACAGATTATTATTACATGCATATAATGTATATATTCTGAAGTATAATCTGTTCAGTCCATATGTTTTTCTATGTATGTTTCCAAGGCTGTCCACTTGACACTGGACAACCAATTGATGTATTTTTACCTGGGGAGGATGCCTTTACTGCTCCCAGCTTTTCTGAGTTACCTATAGTTCCTTTTGTAGGGTTGAGACCTCAGGAGCTTTCCCCTTCCATTCCCCTACTTCTGTCAGGTTAGCTTTCCCTTCGTCCCATACTGCATTCCATGGCCCCATTCCTTCCTTCCTGTTAAAGTTCTCCAAGTCTGTATTAGTTTCTTTTCTATTTTTATAATAAAATGCCATGATCAAAAGCATTGAAAACAGAGGAGAGAACAGAAAAGCATAAGTATAAGCTTACTGAGCTTATACTTCCAGAAGGTTAGAGTTCAAAATGATGGGTAAGATACTGCAGCAGACGGGAGCATAAGAACGGGTTAGCACATTTCCATTCACATTGGAAGCCGGCAGAGAGAAAGAAGAAAGTAGGGACAGGCTGTCAACCCTCAAAACCTACCATTATTGTGGTACTTCCTCCTCAAGCCCCAGCAAACAGCACCACCTGCCCAGGACAAACTGTTCAAATAGATGTGTCTTTGGGGACACTTCTCATTCAAACCACCATAGAGCCCCATAAGAGGCTTTTATGTCTAGCTCAGATATCTAAGTATTCTACATTAGTATTGCCCCATAACAGCTCTGCATCTTAGGTGTATTTGGACATTTACAACATGTGAAAAAATGTTGAGAGACACAATATTCTAATGCTTCCTTATGGGATGTGATGGAACCTCTCAACGTGTTTGTCAGAGTTGATCATAATGAAGATTTATCTTATGTCATCCCCCATCCTTTCTTAGGCTGCATGCAAAACAGATGCTAAGCTCTTTGCAAATTGATACAAACAACTCTGTTGTGTTGCTAGGTGATGTGGCAGATGTTCCAGGATGAGTTCTTGAAATGAGATTCACATAAATTAGAGTATGTACATATGATAGGACATGCCAGGGGACAGGAGAATTAAAATGTATGGGAATTTATAATTAAAAATATTTGGATACTAAGAAAGAATGGTAATTTTTCTCATAAGGAAATTATTCCTTTAATCTACCCCATTCCTTCTGATGATTTCTTAGTGTATGGCTCAGTAAATTTCCATATTATGTGAGGAATAATCATGAACTTTAGTTTGTTTCACTTCCTTAGTTTTTTAATTTTAAATTTTTTGAGGCACACATCATACAAATTTGATCAAATTGATTCAAATCACACTTTGGGTAGGAAATATAATTGCACAAAACAGTATGTTAGCTAGTGGGTTTTGACATTTTAAAAGGACATGAAATTATGCCTGTCGGAAATTGTAGTACATGACACAAAGATACCCCCGCTGATTATACATTTCTTCTTTAATTAAAAGCTCATTTGATATTTAACACTGTCTTTTGTATAATTTACCCAGTAAATATCTATGGAATCATTGTTTAAAAATAAAGGCAGGACTTTTTTGTTTCTGTGTGTGTGTGTGTGTGTGTGTGTACAGTATTATCATTTAAAATGAGATGCTTTTAATTATTTAATTTTAATATAAAATACAATTTTTCTCCCCTTTTCTTACCTCTGTTATACTCTGCCAAATTCACAACCTCCTTTTCTTTATTACATATGCACATAATCAAATAAACATAATACAACCTGACAATTCTTTTCATTGTTGCCTGCATGGATGTTTTAGAGATGATTCTTTAGTACTGGACAACCAACCAAAGAGCTCACTCCTGAGGAAGACTCCCTCTCCATCTCTCAGTGGTTGTAAATTGCTTATAGCTCTCTATCTAGGGGTGGGGCCCTGGGAGAATTCTCCCATCTCCATTACCAACTTTTGGTGGGATTGTTTGAGTCTTCTTTAGGCAGCCAAACTGTTGCAATCTAATAGGCACATATTGCCTGTCATAGATAGATGGCGCAATTTCAGAGTTCCTGGTCCTCTGGCTCCTACAATCTTTCTTCCCCATCTTCTGATGTCCCTGAGTCAGTATACAAGTTGTGTGGTAGCTGAAGATAGACAAGCCATGGTCAGTTGTTATCAGCATTTTGACTAGCTGTGGCCTTCTATAATAGTGTCCCTTTGCTGCAGAAAGAAATTGGCATCTCAAAGATAAGGATTGTGTTTATGATTAGAAAATAAATATTTCTCAAAGCAAAATGTCTTGATTCATCTTCAGGAAAACCTCTAACCTTTTAATCCCTACTAGACAAAATTATTGTAAAGCATTTTAAAAATTTCCCCATAATCTGCCAATAGTCTAATCACTACTGCTTGACAAGTGTTGTAGAGGTAATGTAGGAAAAAATGTCAAAGATAAGATCAGTAGAAATTATTGAGAAATTATCTCAGACTTCTAAAAGTTTATGATTCCTAAAAATTAAGTTCAAAACAAAAGATCTAGTCATTGGAGTTCAAAAGTGAGTAATGTCAGTTCTAGCTTATGATGTTTAATTTGCACGTTAAAATAACAAATGTGATGCCAAAACTCATAGTTTAGGTTTGTTTTTTCTCCCCCTTTCAGCTTTTAAGTGATTTATTTCTACACAAGGAGTTTATTTTATTCTCAGGGGCATGGGTGAACTGTCATCAATAGAAATTTCCAAACCCAAGGGCCATCTCATGGAAGTTGCATCATGGTGACCCTAGACATTGAATTTCTTTCTTTAAATAACTAAATTTAACTTACTTTTAATCACTTTTTGAGATTTTTTGCAATGTATTTTATTCCTATTCATCCTCATCCAAACTCCTTCCTGCTCACCCAACTTTATAATTAAAAAACAAACAAACAACAAACAAAACATCAAATTCAATTTGTGTTGGATACAGTGTTAACTTATAATGACCTAGATTTAAACCAGTAGACTTGACCCTTCATAAGCAGTCAAGTGCTTTTGTAGCCTTAATTTAAGTGTGGGCATCAACTTGCATATTCTCTAGCTTTGAAATGAATGCATTTTCCAGAGAGCTTGCAGATCTTGAGCCTAGAGCTAGGGCTGCATCATGAGTCCTTCAGATTTGTAAATAGAGTAGTTACCAGAGTCACATCTCTGTAGCCTTTAGATAGGTACAGTAAGACTGTGTGGTATTTAGCTCTGGAAGGAGCACTTGATCCTTTCATAGTTAAACTCACAGCGTATTGTTTATACTTTTGTAGTGAATCCTGACTAACATAAGAGTGATAAATGTAGTGATATATGCATCATTTTTGCTATTTTTATTGTTAGGTACTTCTGGTTTGTGACACAGGGTCTCGTGTATCTCCTGCTGGTCTTGAACTCCTGATCCTGCTGTTTCCATCTTCTAAATGCTGGATTACTGACAGTCATCATCCTGCCCAGCTAGTGTATTACTTTTGAAATTGAAGCATAATTGAATCTTATGTGAAAAAGAGATGGCGATTTTATTTTCTCCCTAACAACAAGTTGATTACATGTGGGTACTTTTCAAAACAGTTTGCAGGATGTGAGAAAGTAAGGTTTATCATATTTTATCTAGAAATGCGGGAAGAATGAAATTGGTTGATCTATGAAAAATTTTTGTTGGTAGATTGATTTATTGAAGTTCCATTCCAGCGTTCAGATTCTTGATCCTCACTCTCGTCTTTACCCATATTTGTATGCAAATGCAAAGAGCACAAAGCCATCTCTCTTGCTATTTCCCAACATCTAAATATAAACAGTTACCTTGAGTCCATCTGCACTTCCTCTACAGCTGCCCTAATCTTTCATGAAATTTAAATGGAAAAGCTTCATCTTGAAGAATATAGTAGAAATTTGCATGATTCAAAATTAATTTATTCTTCAAAAATTCCTAGACAAACTAGTGTTTGAATTTGTTACAGATAACTCCCTTCTAAAGAATAAACAGTGGATGTAATTTAAACCATCATGATTTGGAGGCAAGATTACATGCAGGAGGCATGCACTCCTGAAAATAATAATTTAAATTTATAACAGGCATCAAGGAAGATGCAGAATACACCAGGGTTTTTGTGGATGCTATCAGTTGCCCTCCACCAAGCATGTATAAGGCATTGTCTCAGCAGTGACCCATCAGCACATTCCATCTTGGCTGTTCTCCAAAGTGTCTTCTCAAGGCTTATCTCTAATATGATCTGCCAACAGACAGCCTGGGACTCAGTAGGATGTGCACAGTTTTCCCATCTTGTATTGGGATGCTTCTTCTTCTTCTTTAAAGTCTCCAGTGCTGGCTGACAGAGGCCAATGATGTGTGTGTTCCTGTTGACGCTCAATGCAAGTTGTACCAATGCCCTGTGTTGACTTATGCCATTAACTATAGAAAACAGCAATACTGGAAGCGATTAAGATATTCCCATGTCTCATTGCTGATGCCAGCAGTACTACAATGACATTGTTTTATAGCCCGTTGCCTGAGAACTGCAGACGGACTGGTTGGGAGCCCCGTGATGAGCGTTCAACATCCCTTCTCAACTTTGATGCTAATCACATGTTCTTTATAGTGACTTTAGCATTCTGACATTCTTTTCTCATGGGGTGAGTTATGTTTTAGGCAGTCTCCTTAATAACTTGTGAAAATTGAACACTAAGAAGCCCAGTCTTCAATCAGCTGGAAATAATGAGATAGTATCTAAGTTTAATGAGAAATAAGACACACATTTTAATTAATGTGATACTAATAATATTTTATATTTGGAGGAATTTATAATGAAGGAATAAAATAGTGTATCTTTCTGTACCAGGGACTTAATCCTGTGCTAAAAAAATAATTTTATACTTCAAAGATAGTTAAAAAAAACCTTAGGAAAAGGCTTTACCTGGAGAGAGGAAAATTAATAAATACTGTTGCTAATGCACATATATTCTGACCTATTATAAAAACATACTTGCTAAAAAATTAAATATGGCAGGGATATTACTCAGGGTACTTCAGAGATTAAGAACTAATTATATACAACTACATGAATAAATACATACACATACACATATTATAGATGTATATTCATAAATGTATAATATATGTGTATGTCTGCATTCATTTTAGCAGGTTATAAAAGCATAGAAACACACACAAAATTTCTGTATTTATATATTATCTAGCTCTTTATAGATGAGTGTATTTGTACATATATAGATATGGATAGGTGATAGAGATCTAGAAATAAATACATAGAAAGATTGATATTTCTAGATAGCTGAGTATGTTTCAGTATATCCATAAACAATTATCACTGTCTGTCTGCTGTTTATCTATCATCTAATTTACCTATCCATTATCTATCTATCATCTATTTATTTTTCTCTATATATCTATCTATATAAATATATCTCTATATACATGTAGTATGTATATATGTATGTACAATTATTGTAAGGGATTGGCTCATATCATTATGGAGATGCAGAACCACAGTCACCAAGTATGAGACTTAGGAGATGGAGGGTACAATGTTGTAGGATATTTAATCCCATTGTGATCCCCAAGATTGTGAACTGTAAAAATCTGTCTCTTGTTTGATGTGGTTCAGCCCAAACACACACTTTTAATCCAATAACTTTCTAGTTATTGTAAACAGGTAATTGTGGTGTGGCTCAGGCCTAGCATACACCTTTAATCCAAGAGCTTTCTGTACACAGGATTTAATAAAGTTAATCACAGGTCAAGAGGCAGAGCAAGAAACCAGCTGACAAAGATTAAGCTGTAAGGAGGGACTTTGAGAGAGAATTATTTCAGACCACATGGAGAAAGAGCTCTTCAGTTCCTTGTCTTTAGTGTCCTAGCTCTTGGGGTTTTAGCTGTTGGCTTTTTCCTCCTGGCTTATTGGGTGAGCTAGCAGGTCTTTTCCTCTTGGGCTGTCAGCTGAGCTAGCAAGCTTTTACCTTTTCCTTCATGGATGTGAGCTGAGTGGGAAGATCAGCTGGGTGCTTTCTCTGACACTCTGAGCTAGTAGATTTTCACCCCAGCATCTGGCTCCTGAGTCTTCTTTGGTAAAATAGAATGGGTGGAATTTTCATGTTTTTATAACAACACAAGACTTGAGAACTATGAGAGCTTGTTAGGGTCTGGAATATGCTGAAAGAATGACCACAGACTCAAGTAGTATGCAAGCAACAAAGGGTGGTCATTCTGCAGAAGTCCAGCATGCTAGGGTCATCACCTTCAAAATGGCAGAGACCCCAAGAGGAGCTCAAAGGCCCCTTTTAAATCCAGAAAGGGGAATTCAGCTGGGGTTGGCTGGTGCCTATGGAGGTTACATGACTCTCCTTACGACATAGGTACCTTTCAAAACAGTAGCTAAGCAACCTTATCTTCTCCAGACCAGATGTCTTGGCTGTTTCTGATTGGTTGCCCCCTTTATGAGTTTTTTTCCCCTGTCTGTTTGGTCTAGCATGAAAATGAAGCCTGTTATGGAGTTGGTCAGGCTTATTTAGGCTAGGTTCTCTCAAGCTGAAGGTGTGCATTCCATTTGAAGAAATGAAAGGAACCATATCTTAGTCTACCAGTGAGACAAGGCAAATTTCATTGGCTGTTCAGATCTTCAGTTCATGAACTGAGGCCCACCTGAGTGAGAGGGCAATTTTCTCTGCATGCCAATTCCAATGTGAATCTCAATGAGGAACACCTGTATAGAAATACTTGGGATAACGTTTGATCAACTATCTGGGCCCCTGATACCCATATATGTTGTCACATAAAATGAACCACCACTGTAGAATCATTATCAGTTTATGAAAACACTGGAGTCAGTGTGTGGAACATAAACTAGTATGAGGTTTTTTTTCTATGTAAATTTAAACAACACTTCTTAAAATGAAGGCCGATCTTATCACTTTGAGTTAGGCTCGGGTAATATCTTGAACATGCTCTGAAACGGAAGGATTAAAACGCACTGAAAAGATTCTTCCTTCTGGGTGATGACACTCCTGCAGAGGGGTTGACTTGGAGATGATTTCTTCTTTTATGCAAAATAGTGAGTTGGGGATTGAGTGGGTGTTGAAAATAGTATGCACAATGAAACAAGGCATGTTCAGAAGCCCACAGGTGACATGATTCCAATTGTGAAATATGATATAAACTATGTCAGATAGTCAAACTCACAGACAAAATAAGCACATTGCTGTTAAGTGTTTTAGGGAATGGAATTTGGGGGAATGTGAAAAATGTTGAGACTAGATTTTCATGCTTTTCACACAGTGCTGTGAATGTCCTAGGTACTACTTGTACTAGTACTCTTGGACTAGAAAAGAATTCAAATCTTTTTACTAAAAGCAACATATAGATTAGTCTGAACACTGCCAAAATTATCAGAATAAAATAGAAACATATGCATATGTCATCAAGATGAATATCCCAACTATTCAAAAGAAACAAAGAGGCATCAGAAAGTTGGATTCATCTGAGAGACATGAGGAAAAGCCAATATCAGGCCCTTGTGTAGCCTTTGGTGATATACTGGTCCTCTTTGTAAGCCTTTGTTTTGTGAATTTTGTCACTCTGATCTGTGTCTCTATGTTCAAATAGAATGCACTTTCTGTATGCCCGCCTGTCTCTTCACAATGGATGATATTAAAAGACTTAATTCCTAGCAGATTACAACTAACTCTAGATCAACGCATTATCATTCAACTTGAGGATCTTCACTGACCGTATTTCTACAAAGGCTGACATACTTAAGTGCTGAATTAGGATTGTAAATTAGGAATTTTGGAAGACATAATTTAAAATGTAACTTAAAGCAACACATACACAGTGCACATTGCAATGAATGAGTGTCAATGACCAAATACTGACAGAACATATAAGCATTCTGAAACAAAAATTGGTTTCAGTTTTTGTTTTGTTTTTTTTTTAAAGTGGCTGGCCACTGGGAGTTTGACCATGACCCAGTGATTATACAGGCAACACAAATTGGACTTGCCACACCCCACCCCCTTTTATTTTCATTTGGGAGAGTCACAAGGATGTGGGGAGGACAGACCTGGGAAGATTGGCAGTGAGTGTGCTCCAGGTCAAATTCCCAAATAATCAATAAAATAATAATAATTAAAAAACAAACAACAGTAGCAGAATTCTAGTGGATTCACTGTATCTAAGGTAAATATCAGAATGAATTCTTTTCCTTTGACCTTGAGGAAATCATTGTAGGAAACAGTGATTGTTTTCTGTTATCTATAGAGATGTTTTCTTAAACGAGGTTACAGCCTTCGTATGGCTTTGGTTAGGGACTGGTCTCAGTACAGCTGGAATGTCTTGCGTTGCTGAGTCCTACAAACAGTACAGAAGGACGGAAGCTGCAGGAGCATCGTGGTTTTCATCACAAAACATAGAGAATACATAGTTTAGTATGAGGAACTTGTTTTACCTCAAAAAACTTTTGTGTAACAGTCAATCAATATGCTTCTGAAGGATGATTCAGGGTTCAATTTATCCAGGTTGGACCTCTCTGCTGCTTACAGGACCATATCTCATTCTGGTGTGACCTTCAGTCTTCATTTTTTCTGCTTGACTCAAATACCACCACCAAAGAAACAAAAAGTCTCTATTCCCAATAAATATACAAAAATTATTTTAAGTAATCAGAAAAAGCATAATTAATGTAACAATCATAAAAATATCCTTTAGTGATTAATAGTCTTTGCATTTACATGATACTTTTTCGATTAGCAAATAAATAAAGTTGATGAAATTTAGCTGGGAAGAATATGGGGAAAAGACATTCTGAAAAGGGAAAATATATTATTGTGTTTTAACATCTATCCAGTGGTTTACATTATAATTTAAGGCCCATGTTCTTCTAATCCATTCTGGAGATGCTATAATTTGTGATGAAATCCTAACACAGGTGGGATGCTGATGTTGTCCAATATTCACAGTGGCAAAGCGAAGTGTAAGTAAAGGATTGTTTTGCAGTAAGAGTTAACTAAATGTTTCATAGTGCATTCGCACTGGCTTAGACATAGAATGAGGTCAGCTAATAGGAGACATCAGTAACAACTGGATCCTAAATGCAGGCAAAAATGAAAACTATGGAAGAGAATATACAATTGCATTTTCATAACGTAAGTGAAAGACATAAAATATTTCAACACAGATTTTTATATTTTACCCAGATGTTAACAAGTACCCTTAACCTTGCAATTTATTTATAATAATGCTTGGTAACATATACACTGAAGCATGCAGAGCTTTGGATCTTGAGCGCTTAAGGTGGGCAGAGCATATACAGGGCATGGCTAAGGGGAGAGAAGAGGTTAGAAGAAGAAAGGAGAGGAGAGGCAGGAAAAAGAGTCAGTCTCACAGCAGAGATGCGACTTGTAGCAAGTGTATAACATGAAAGCTAGGGATTCAACAGGTGGCTTTGAAGCTAACATGTAGCCCTGGATCTAAAATTGCATGACTTTCCCCTTGTGGCAAGGAGGAATTGCATTGGATTTAAACACAAAAAGGCTGGAGCTGTCACTCTCAACTAACTGGGTGGCTTTTCTAGTCACTGTGGACTTCCCCATCCCCTACTTAATACTGTCTTTCTTGACAACCTTATGCATATTTGCACACTGTCCCTTGACTCATCCTTAGCTTACATTCTGTGCTATGATTTTATTATTTATTGTTTGACCTCAGTTCTGTCTTCCCTGACACCTTTTATCTCTGTATAATTGTGTACAGCCCTTATTCTACATCAAATTGTTTATACTCTTATTACATTGTGCCGTTTCTTTTTATTTCTGAACGAGATACAGTGGATGGATTTGTATATGAGTACTGTAGTAAATTTAAGAAGAGTTCTTCTGAAGAAAGAAAGCAGAGTAAAGACAACAATCATAACTGAAAAACCAGCCTGGTATGGGAGAAGTCATCAATTGTGTATGAGGCAAGAGAGGTGTGTGGCATCACCTATGCGGAGTCAATATTTATGACCTGAATATCACTTCACTCTACTGTGAGTGTTACTACAAGAAGCATAGTGCCAACTAATGCTAATGATAACACATTCCTCAGGTTGGGTGAGATTACCTCCTTTTCCTTCTTCGCTCATCACAGGAATTAAAAGAAAGTCAAAGTATACATATAAATTATCCCAAGTATACAGTCACTTCTCAATTACAGGTTGACTATACGTTCTTAAAATTGATTAGGGTATTCACATAAAATATAAGCCAGTTACAAGTGATTATTAGCAGAGTATTGACTACAGTATATTAAAAGAGACTAGACATAATGACAAAAATATGTATGTTCGGGTATCCTGATCATTAAATATTTCAGGGGTCATATATGTTTGAATTTAGTAAAGTGGCAAATTCATATATTTTAGGTAATTGGCTTTGTTTCATAGATGATACAGTCAACCGTTTGCATAGTTTAATGTCCTATTCTATTCTATTCTATTCTATTCTATTCTATTCTATTCTATGCATCTTACTGCACTTAGTTCTTGGTCAAGTAAACACATACTGGTATGTCCATCTATTTGAATAAGTCAGGAAATGTATTATTCTCCAAATGTAAGGAAGGCCTTGTGTGGATCTTCCATTCCCCGGGGATCATCAGCCAATATTGGTCCACTGGGTAAAGGGAGCAGAGGCAATGAATTGGGGTTCTGATGGCCCCTGAGTAAGATCGAATAACATTCCAGGACCAGATTGAGAGAGACTCAAATTTATTGGGCCTGAACAAGGGCTATATAAAGTTCTTGGGGGGTAGGTGAGTGGTTCTCAAGGTAGGTGTAGGCTTGAGGTGCTGGGAATGTTTTGCATTCCAGGAATTCCAGATACTTGGAAGGAAGACTCTTTTTTATGTTTTATTTATTTTAAATTTTAAAAAAATTTTTTATTAATTACACTTTATTCACTTTGTATCCCCCATAAACCTCTCCGTCCTCCCCTTCCAATCCCACCTTCCCTCCCCCTTCTCCACACATTCCCCACCCCAAGTCCACTGGTAGGGGAGGTCTTCCTCTCCTTCCTTCTGATCCTAGTCTATCAGCTCTCATCAGGAGTGGCTGCATTGTCTTCCTCTGTGGCCTGGTAAGGCTGCTCTCCCATCAGAGTGAGGTGATCAAAGAGCAGGTCAATCAGTTCATGTCAGAGGTAGTCCCTATTCCCGTTATTATGGAACCCACTTGGATACTGAACTGCCATGGGCTACATCTGTGCAGGGGTTCTAGGTTTTCTCCATGCATGGTACTTGGTTGGAGTATCAGTCTCAGAAAAGACCCCCGTGCTCAGGTTTTTTGGTTCTGTTGCTCTTCTTGTGGAGCTCCTGTCCTCTCCCTATCTTATTATTTCCCACATCCTTCATGAGATTCCATGCACTCTGCCCAACAGTTGGCCATAAGTCTCAGCATCTGCTTTGATATTCTGCAGGGCAGAGCCTTTCAGGGACCCTCTGTGACAGGCTCCTAGCTTGTTTCCTGTTTTCTTCTTCTTCTGATGTCCATCCTCTTTGCCTTTCTCGCTGGGGATTGAGCATTTTATCCAGAGTCCTCCCTCTTGATTAGTTTCTTTAGGTGCTCAGATTTTAGTGAGTTTATCCTATATTATATGTCTATATAACTGAGTATATATCATGTGTGTCTTTCTGCTTCTGGGATAGCTCACTCAGGATGATCCTTTCCAGTTCCCACCATTTACCTGCAAATTTCATGATATCCTTGTTTTTTTATTGCTGAGTAATATTTCTTATGGAGAGAAAGTGAACTTGCATTTTGGCCCTGTGTGACCTTCCTCAGGGGTGGGGGTACTGCTGAGAGACACTCTCCAGATGAATTCAAGTAGAGAAAGAAGACCCTGCTGAGAAAGGGAGTTCTCCTTTCTGCACTGAGCTTGGAAGCTGTCTGGCTGTGGTGGACTGTGATCTTAAATAGCAGGGTTTTCTAACAGCCGTCGCTATGCAGACTTAGAATAATATAGTGATAATAATATAATGATAAGTGACCCCTATCATTAATTTTCCAAACATAATACATAATACCATCCTTGCTTTTGTATTAGTATGACTGACTCAACTGGGTCTTTTTATTATCCCTGAAAGCTTATTTCTTAAAGTATCTTTGAATATTTTACTGGTGTGTGGGTGTGTGTGCCCACACACATGAGCCTGCATGTATGCACTCAAGAGTTCAGGTGCCTGTGGAGGTCGGAAGAGGGCAACTGCTTGAAGCTGGAGCTACTGGTGGTTCTGTACCAACTTAGGTGTTAGAAAGCAAATTCTACTCGTGTTAAGAAATAGGAACTCAAACTAAGCAGTACATTGGGTTCACTGTAAGGATACCATAGGGGGGTTTGTTAGTGCCCCTCTTCTTGTCATGACAAAAGATAAAACAAAGGACTTTTTAAAAAAAGTATAGGCTTGCTTTGGCCTATACTTTGAGAGTGCGACCATAATGGTGTGGAAGTCATGGTCACTTGAGTGCGAGACAGAAACAGAGATGGAGATGATGAACGTTGGTGTTCTGCTTGCATTTCCTATTTTATACGGTCTGGGGCTGCAGCCTCAGTGTGAGTGCTGCTGACATGTCTTATGAGTCTTCCCACCTGAGTCAAAAATCTGTGGAAACACCTGTACAGATAGCCCAGAGGTTTGTCTCACAGGTGACTATAAATCTCATCAAGTTGACAATCAAGATTGATTGCAGGCTTATAATAGAACTTCGCTTATGTACACAAATATCTTTTCTGTATGTATACTCTGAAAGATTTGCAGTCATTTTTTAAAGAGAACATAAATATTTGAATGTCTGGATTTGTGAGGTTTTTTCTGTTAAGTGAGTACAACATTTTATTTATAAATGGCTTACGGAGAGAGTAACATGTGTAAGGTTTCCATACCTCACCGAACTAAGAGGGCTGAATGTTGGTGTATTTAACATGTTGTATATGATATATAACTATGTTTTATTTCTTATAACATGATTGTATTAGGTTGAAAGACAGAAATAGCAATAGCATATGGAATTAACATTGGAGATGAACTGACTTTAAGCTACGTTATTTTGGATTATCTGAGTCAGACAAAGGAGTAACAAAACAAAGAAGCATTTAAAGAAGCATTTGAAATTCTGGCAGGGTTTCTACAATGGTTGCAGATGGAAAAACGCTGTCATAGTAAGCAACTGGGGTCGACACTAGGAATGAAAAGCCTAGGCCTCTGAGCTTCCTGCTCAATGGTAGGCAGGTCGTTTCAATATACTACAAAATGTAACAGCACAATGATCGAGAGGGACACACTATCAACCAGGTGCCAGCAAGAGTCATCTGTAGGAGTCGCCAGTTGACAGATTGCCTGGATCAGGTTGGAAATATCCTTCATTGATGATTGACGTAGAAAGACCCAGCCCATTTTGAAGGGTACTATCCCTAGGGAGGTGGGTCTGAGCTGTGTAAGAACAAGCTGAGCATGAGCCCATGAACAAGGCAGAAAGTGAGCCAGCAACAGCCATTCCTCCATGGTTCCTGCCTTAGTTTCCTGACTTAATTTCTTACCCTGACTTCCATGGGTAATGAATGAAATCTGTAAGTGTAAGCCAAACAAACCCTGTCAACTGTAAATTACTTTTCGTCAGAGTATTTTATCACAAGGGAATCCAATTTGAGTACCTTGATTATGATGCCTTTGATAACATCTAAGACAAGTGTTGAAATACTGGTTTTGGATGGTACATAGATGGTGTTTGGTTGGACACTGAGAGAGTTGCAGAACTGAAATTATTTGTATAATTATGTGTTCACATATTATGCTAATTTTAAGATAAATAACTGCCCCAGGGTCTCATAGATCCTATGACTACCTCCTCCCCAAAGTCCCTGTGCCACATAATTAGTGAAAAACTAAGGATATTTTCTTGTTTAAAACCAAAGTGTGGTGAAAAGAAACTTTCCTATAGTCATAACATAATAACACAAATAGAAAAATATTCTGAAACATAAAAGCATAAAATAAAATGTTAATATTATTAACTATATGAAACTCTGTAGTAAGAAAAACAAGGAAATGTGAAACATAAACACATATGGTAACTCATGAATAAACAATTCTTACAAAATATTAAAAACAACACTTATAATGGTGAGAGCTTAATTCATTTATTTGGGCCACATAAAATTATGAATGGAAACATTAGTTGTATGGAAATTTGGGGTTATATTAGATTTCAAATCTAATCAAGCTTGAGGAATTAACTTGGGGGTATGTGTAACAAAATTTTTTCTTTCTTTTATTTTTTTTTTAATTTTTAGTCTCTCCATACATTATGTCCAGACTGTATTTTCCCTACTTCCACTCTTCCCAGTCCCCCACCTCATATTCACACTCTCCTCTTCCCAAATCCACTTTTCCTCTGTTACCCTTAAAAAAAAAATCAGGCCTTCCAGGAATATCAACCAAACATGGCATAAGAAATTACATTAAGGCTAGGCACAATTCTCATAGCAAGGCAACCCTGTAACAGGAAAAAGGTCCTAAGGGCAGGCAAAAGACAGAGGCAGTACCTGCTCCCACTGTTGGGAGTTTCACAAGGACACCAAGCTGTACAATTACAATGTATGTGCAGAGGCACTAGCTCAGACCCATGCAGTGACCTTGATTATTGCTGCAGTCTCTGTGAGCTGCTGTGAACCCTGCTTAGTTGATTCTGTGGGTCATGTTCTTGTGCTGTCCTTGACCCCTCTGTTTCCCAGAATCCTTCCTCCTCCTCTTCTGAGGGATTTCCCTGGCTTAGCCTAGTGTTTAGCTGTGAGTCTGTTTCTGCACCCATTGATTGTTGGATGATGCCTCTCTCATGACAACTGAGCTGGGCACAGATATATGAGTGTAGCAAATTATCATTAGGAATTATTTCATTGACTTCTTTTATGCCAGTTGTATATGTTTCTATTCTGGCTTTCTGAACTATCCAATATTTAGCCTCTGGTCTCAAGTTGGGCCAGTTATTGGTTGGTCACTGCTCTAAGTTCTCCATTACTCCAACGCCTCTTGCAGACAGGGCATATTGAAGGTCAACTGTTTTGTGTTTGGATTGATAGCCCAGTCCCACTGCTGGGAACCTTGCCTGGCTATAGAAGATGTTCAGTTCTCCCCACCTTCTATTAGCAGAAGACTTCACTAGGGTCACAGAAACTTATTGCTTAAAAATTCCTGTTTATTTTTTTTATTGAAAACAGATTTTTTCATACACTATATTCTGATTTTTCTTTCCCCTTCCCCTACTCGTCCTAGCTCCTTCCCACCACCTTTTCCATAAAGATCTTTCCTGTCTCTCATTAGAAAACAAACATTTAAAGAATAATAATAAAATAAATGTAAGCAAAAATGGAATATGACAAAACAACCAAACAAGAAAAAGAGCCAAAGAAAAAGCACAAGAAACTAATATAGATGCAGATACACACATATTTGCACACTCAGAAATCCTATAAAATCATCAAACTGCCTTATTTTTGTTTTACTTTTTATCATTTTCTATGTTTTATTTTCATCTTAAGTAGAGTCTTTTAAAATATGTATATATTTTCATATTCCTTGGGGTCTTGCCTGCATGTGTATGTCTGTGTGAGGGAGCCAGATCCCCTGAACTGGAGTTACAGACAGTTGTGAGCTGCCATGTGGGTTCTGGGAATCGAACCTGGGTCCTCTGGAAGAGCAGCCAGTGCTGTTAACCACTGAGCCATGTCTCCAATTAGCTAAATATAGTCCTAATGAATTAGAAAGAGTGAAAAACAAACCTTAAACAAGTGTGCTATGCATAAGTATATATTTGAAGAGAAGAGTTCAGTTTTGAAGCATGAAAATATCTGAATTGTTTTCTGGTAACAAAATGCTGGCAAATTGCACCCCAGTGAGAGGCTAATTTTTACCACTTACTGTCTTATATTAAGCATCTGCCTATAAACCTTTTAATTTGTACAATCCAAAGTGTTTTATATCCTATAATGTTAAAGATATTAGAATGATTGCTCTGATAACCATTTTACATTTAAAGTAATGTAAGTGTATTTATTTTATTTTTCTTAAAACTATTGAAGCTCTAAAATAAAAAGGTATAATTTTAATGTCATGCATTTTAATAAAAATGGAAAATTAATGGGCTGGCTTATACATTAATTCTTCTTAGATGCACACAAACACAGACACACACGTGCACACACATATGTACACACATGCCTGAACATATATAATTTTTCTCTCCCACTAGATAATGGGAATGAAGTTTCTTGAGATAGGAAGAATGTCTTGAGACAACAGTAGCAAGTGTGACTTTGAAAACCATCATGTCAAATAAAAACTTTTCTGTGGAGGGACATCTAGTTGTTTTCAGATTCTGGGTACTACACATAAAACTGCTAGGAACATAGTTGAGCAAATGACCTTGTTGAATTGTGGGGCATCTTTTGGGTATATGCCCAGGGGTTGTGTAGCTGGATCTTGAATATAGAATTATTCCTAATTTTCTGAGAAAGCTCCAGATTGATTTCCAAAGTGATTGTACAAGTTTACACCCCAAGAACCTACATGTCCCTCAATGGAGGAATAGGTACAGAAAATGTGGTACATTTACACAATGGAATTCTATTCAGCTATTTAAAACAAAGAAATCATATAATTTGCAGGTAAAAAGTTCATCCTGAGTGAGGTAACCCAGAAACAGAAAGACACAGATGGTATATATTCTTTTGTAAGTAGATATTAGCCATACAATATAGGACAGCCATACTAAAATCTACAGACCAAAAGACACTAAAGAACAAGGAGGGCAATATGCTTAAATCTCATTCAAAATGACAAACAGGATAGACACCAGAAGTGGTGGAAGACAGGAAACAGGAAGAGAGCCTACTATAGAGGGTCCTCTGAAAGGCTCCACCCAACAGGGGATCAAAGCAAATGCTGAGACTCAGCCAAGCTTTGGGCAGAGCGCAGGGAGTCTTATGGAAGGAGGCGATAGAAAGTCATGGGAGAGACAGGAGCCCCACAAGGAGATCCACAAAGCAAAAAAAAAAAAAAAGTGAGTCCAAGGTTATCGAAGAATCTGAGGCACCAACAAAGAGCTATGCATGGAGAGGACCTAGAACCCCTTCTCACCTGTAGCCAATTGGCTGCTCAGTCTCTTTGTAGGTACCTAAGTAAGGGGAGCAGAGGCTGCCTCTGTCATGAACTCTGTTGCCTGCTCTTTGATTACTTGCCCCTGACAATGTGTCCTTGCCAGACCATAGAGGCAGAGGAAACATGCAGTCCTGATGAGACCTGATAAGCTATGGGCAGAGGAGGAGAACTCCCCATTACAGTGGACTAAGGGAAGGGGAAGGGAGAAGAAGGGTAGGACTGGGAGGAAATGAGGGACAGGATTCAGTAGGGATATACAATGAATATATTAGAAAAACAAGAAAAACAAAGTTAAAAAAAACTTTTTGTGGCATGAGACTTTTAGGAGTGGGTATGACTCATTATCATATAATTGATTAATCCAAAACAAAAGTATATGAGATAGAGCAAAAGAATTTTACTCAACAGCTGTTACATTATTAGACTTCTGATGCATTTCTTTTCTTGAATTTATGGGTTCATTTTGGCTCTCAAATTATTCATGAATTAAGGAAATTAATTTTCTTGTTCAAAAGTCATGAAACTGAAAGTTACAGAATGGCATAAGTGTCTGTGTGGATGCCATTTGTGTATAGGGACCCAGAGATGTCAAAAGATCACTCAGCAGGACATTACCAAAGAACCAGCCACTGAGTTCATGTCAGAGACAGTCCCTGTTCCCATTACTAGGTAAACCACTTGGACAGAGCTGCCATGGGCTACATCTGTGTAGGAATTCTAGTTTATCTCCATGAATGGTCCTTGGTTGGAGTATCAGCCTCAGAAAAGAACCTAGTGCCAAGTTGTAACTTTTTTTTTGATGGTAAATTGTATTTTATTTTATTTACATATTTATTTATTTTTATTTATTTTTGTATCAATCACAGGTTAGGTACTTTGCATCCCAGGCATAGCCCCTTCCCTCATTCCCTCCCACCCTCCCCCTCCCTCCCTCATCTCCCTCCTCCCCGCCCCTTCAAGTCCACCAACAGGGGAGGACCTCCTTCCCTTCCATCCAACCCCAGCTCATCCTGTCTCCTCAGGGCTGGCTGCAATGTCCCCCCCCCCTGGGATCTAGCCAGTCTGTCACTCCCCGGCTTGTATGGGGGAGGGTCAAAGAGTCAGCCATCAAGATCATGACTGAAACAGTCCCTGTTTCCCTCACTAGGGTCTTCAGTCCTACACCGAGCTATCATAGGCCCCATCTGAGCAGGGGTTCCAAGCCACATCCACACATGGTCCTTGATTGTAGATACCGTCTCACACAAGACGCCTGTGCCCTGCTCAGTTTGGTCTTTGTGGAGCTCTCATTCTCCCCAAGTCTCCCCAACCTCCCCCAGATCTATAATTACTTCTTGCCCTCTGCCAAAGGCTTGATCTCGAGTCTTAATATCTGCTCTGATACATCGCTACATTGCCCCCCCCAAAGGTCCTCTTTGGCATGCTTCTGTTCTGTTGCTTGTTTTCTCCTCCACTCAATGTCCATCCCATTTGTTCATCCAAACGAGCATTGATCATAGCAACGTAGGTCCCCCTTCCTGTATATCCTCTCTAGGTGTGTAGATTTCAGCTTGACCTTCCTATCCTATAGGTCTATATAAGTGAGTATATACCATATGTTTCTTTCTGCTTTTGGGATACCTCACTCAGGATGATAGTTTCCAGGTCCCACCATTTGCCTGCAAATTTCATGATTTCCTTGTTTTTAATTGCTGAATAGTATTCCA
>CM053756.1:40493114-40505700 GCA_028658305.1 Pachyuromys duprasi | reverse complement strand
GCCCTGAGGAGTCAGGATAAGCTGGGGTTGGATGGAAGGGAAGGAGGTCCTCCCCTGTTGGTGGACTTGAAGGGGGCGGGGAGGAGGGAGATGAGGGAGGGAGTGGGAGGGTAGGAGGGACTGAGGGAGGGGGCTACGCCTGGGATTCAAAGTACCTAACCTGTGATTGAGATAAAAATAAATAAATTAAAAAAATAAATCAACCTAATGATTTGTATATATAAATAAACAGAAGGAAAAACATCATGTGACCACTCAGTTGATGAGACAGCGAAAAATTCAATCTGAATTCATGATACAAACTTGAAGTAAACTGTTAAAAAATGAAACTTTCTGGCATTAGACCAAAAAAACATTACATATATATATATATATATATATATATATATATATATATATATATTACAAATATATATATATTTAACTTATCATTTAATAGAGAATATCTGAATTAGTTTTTAAATGAGGAAGAAACACTGCCTTCCCACACAACTTCTATCCAATATCTGTGAGAAAGTTCTAGCCAATCCAAAAAACTAAGAAAATGCAAGTCTTTTTTTTTTTTTAAGATTTGAGGTACAGAAATGTTAAACAAATGTATTGACTTACAAGAATATCTTGTTTAGAAAACTAATAGGTTATTAAGGGAGCAAAGCTTCATAGTTTGCTTTGGGAGCAGTCCATGATCTTGCATCAGGAAGTAGTATTAAGCACAGACATTACATTTCTCACCAAGATGACAGCTTCTCAGGCAGCCAGTGCTAAGGACAGTGACTCAGCAGCTGCTATGTACTGTCTTAGCAGACTCTGGGAGGGGCTGTGGGGGAGACAAAGTTAGGATTTACCACAAGTCAGTGAGGCTGTACCAATCTTTTTTTAATCTCAGAGATCTATTTATACAAATCAGAAATAATTAGATAATTGTAAAAGAATTTTTAAATACATTACATGAATTAATTAATGTATATGGAATAAAATTTGAGACTCTTAAAAATTCTATACTCCTCCCCAAATATACAGATATTTAGCACCAGGAAAGAATATGTGTGCATATATTGAACAATTGAATTGTTACATATAATCATGAACTATTGAAAGCAACATGTAGAAACAATTATTTCATAATGATGTGTCAGTAAATAAATACATACATTATGTCTAGTGGCATGCAAGACCTATACTGTGAAAATTATGGATTATTTAAAGAGAAAAATCTTAAACATGAAAGTACTATGATTTATTTGTGGACTGTATTACTCAATATTGTTTATGTGTCAATTCTCTACATATTTGTAGTTACAGTGACATACTAGTCATTGTTCCCGGAGCAGTTGGGAAACAAGTTTGGTGTTTTCTATGAATAGAGTAGCTAATTCTAAAATCATAGACATGCAAAGAAATCATAATAGCAAAAAACAACTTTGGGGACAAAGAAAGCAAAGATGGTTGGTTTGGTTTATAAAGCCAAGTTACTAATATAAAGACAGAGTAACGAAAATGAAATAGAATACAGAGCTCATAGGTAGAGTCTCAACCATAGAGTCAAGCCATATGGTACAAAAGGATTTACTGGGAGACACTCTTTTTTGTCTACACACTACTAGAAAAACTTTATATAAACAACCAACAAAACCTTTATTTCACGTGTCACATTAAATAAAAAAAATAAAATCATGATTTAATCCATGTTTATAAAGGTTGGGTTAGTGATAAGCTAGCCTCCGAAACTGGAGCAAGGGTGAGCATGAAACACAAAGCATCGCCAGGAAATCATTGAAATGATCAATGTGTTCACTATCCTGAGAGCAGTGGTGGCATCGAAGATGGTTTTGCAACCCCAAGTCAAGGTTTTTCAAATCACACCCTTTTAAGTATGAACATTCATATTTGTTGGAGCATTCATACATCAGTGGTCTGCCAACAATGCTATTTTAAAGCTGAAGTTAGAGACAGAACCCTGAAAAACAATCCTGAGATATGTGAAATCTGCAGGCATCCCTCGGGCACAAGAGAACACAAAGCACCCACTGAAGGAAGGGAACATTAACTAAAAGGCTTTTCAGCTTCGGGAAGCTAAAACAGGTGGGAGATAAAGGAAATCTGACTGAAAAGCCCCAGGTGTTCACTGAACAAGACTGAGGCGGTACAGAGTGAATAAACTGTAATTAATAAAAATAAATAAATAAATTTTTTAAAATAAGAAGAAATAATAATCATCTTAAAGAAATTTATGAATAGACAGACAAACAGGTAGACAGACAAATAGATAGATAGATAGATAGATAGATAGATAGATAGATAGATAGATAGATAGATAGATAGATAGATAGATAGGTAAAAAGACTGAGGTCAGGGAAAGCCAAACAAGGAAAACCTGTCTCCAGGTCTGAAATTTTTGCAGGCTAACAGGCCTGCTCCAATGAAGAGGGAATGGCAATGGGGGCAAAGAGTTCTGGGGTACAGAGAGTTGGAATCACAATGAGAGAGTGGAGAAAGCAAGAGGGAGTAAGAGAGAGAGAGAGAGAGAGAGCAAGTGAAAGTGAGAGAGACAGTGAGAGAGAGAGAGAGAGAGGGAGCGAGAACATCAACAGATGGAGATGATAGCAGCAGAGCTACAGCGAACGAGTACGTGCTCCTTAGTCCTCAAACTTAGCAAGCAAAGGCAGAACCACAGAACCACAACACTGCTTGCATCCTTCTGCCCACGTATCAGAAAGTTTGTTTCCCGTTCTCAGAATCTTTGAAGACAGGGCAAGCAAGATAGCTTGGCACACAAAAGCACTTGGGGAAGGACATGGGAAGAGATGAGGGAAGGAGGGTGGTATTGGGAGGGAACAACGGAGGGGGCTACAGCTGGGATACCAAGTGAATAAACTGTAATTAATAAAAATAAATAAATAAATTTTTAAAAAGCATTTGTCCTGAGAGCTTAAAAATCTAGTTCAATGTCTGAACCTATAAGAAGGTAGGAGAGAACCAACTACAGAAATTGTCTTTTGAATTTCATCCATGAGCTATGGTATTCCCTCCCCGTACATACTGGAGAAGAAATAGGGATCACATACCCCTGGTTTCTAGGGAAGAATTATCCATGCAGTCCCAACAAGCAGGCAGATGGAAGAGTCTTAGGATTTCCCATATCATATGCAGCGAGCAGCCCAATATCTAGCTAGCTAGCTAACTAGCTATCTGAAGTTGCTGCTGAAATAAACCCTCTCCAATCTGAAAAAGAGCCCACTTACTTGCAGATTATGTTCATTCAAACCATAATCTCCCAATCTGCTTTATACAAAATGTTTGCTTTTTCTGGAGGGAAATAACATGTTTGTTTCTCTCCATTGTCATCCTTTTTTCCCCTTATATCAAATACAGGGGGGTGTGTTTGTACCTCAAATTTAAATAATGCAATGTATTTTAATCAAAATTTCCAAAGGATTTAGCATTTATGAGTATTTGAAGATATTCTCTTCAACCAAACATAATAAATAATATTAACTCCACAAACCAGAATTCTGGTATCATCAATGGAAGCAAATAGAAGGAAACACAAAGCTGAGTGGGTCCTACTGAAAACATCAGCATTCAGGAATAGACAGACAGGAAGGTGTTGAAGAAGGCTTACTGCTCTTGCTGAGGACCCACGTTTGATATACATCAGGTCATTCAAACTACCTGTAACTCCAGCTACAGGAGATCATGGTTTTATTTTGATGTCTTCTGTCCAGAAGGGGGGAAAAAAAGCCAATTTGATTTTTTGCATATTTAAAATGTTATTCAATAATTAAGGTAAAGAAAAATCTCAGAATGATAAAGAGAAAAATCATTCTGAATACACTTGCACATAAACAAATATTCAATACACAACTTCAATTTGTAGATGAGAAATATCAGATGGACAGGAAAATCAGTAGGAAGAAAATTGAGTTACAATAAGCATGTTATAGTATTTGATATTAGACTGATTTAACCTGAATACAGAATCACATATTAAAATGAACAAAAAGAAATACAGATAAAATATAATATAGAAAAATGGTACTAAGTTTGGATTCACCCACAAAAAAAAAAACTAATGTGAAAGATCATCAAAGAGTAAACAAAATAAATATGGAAATAATACTGAGTTGGAAGACTTGAACCCAATATATTAAACTACTGTGCTTAATATAAATGAAACACATAATCTAATTAAAAGTCTAATTAATACAGTAACAAAATTGAATTAGACAGTATATTCAACTATAAGGACACCTCAAATTTAGACATTGGTAGGTTGAAAGGATTAAGAACAAAATACATTCTCAATGCAAAGATTAAAAAGAACAATATTACCTTAAATATATGAACACCGGTGTCCATCAACATTTCCTCAGTAAAGTACATATGCTGTAGATACACAATGGAGTCATATTTAGTCAGAACAAAGTTATTTCAACTGCAAAAATATTTGTAAATAGAAATTAACATATAAAGCAAATTTAGTTATTTAGAGAAAGACAGATATCAATTGCTGATCTTGGATTTTAGGCTTTGTGTAAACATATAGGAACATTTATGTGTGTATGAGAAATTAGATTAATGAAGAACACTTGGGAGTGGGCAGGGAAGGGGGCAGCATGAAAGTGAGGCATGATCAAAATACATTACACATGTGTATGAAAATGTCCTTGTGAAACCCAGTATTTTCTTTCTTTATTTGATATGTATGGGTGTTTTCCCTACATATATGTGGGCAAGTGCATGAAATGTCCACAGTGGCCAGAAGACAGCCTTGCATCCACAGTATTGAGAACTGCTGTGCAAATACTTTGAATCAATCCTGGGTACTCTGGAAGAATAGCCAATGCACTTAACACCCTTCCCTTCAGCCCTGAAGTCTAGCCTTAAGAAGACAATCATCGTATCAAAGATAGAGATACGCACTTGAAAAGAATACTGTGTGCTAGCCGAAGGATGAATTTTATTGATATAAAATGTAACTGAATGTGAGCTCACCAATAGTTCACTTCAAAAAGCCGCAACACACGTTTACACCACTTTGATGGCTTGAATAGGCTTGGCTCCCACACATTCATGTGTTTCAATGCTTACCCATGGGGAGTGGCACTACTGGGGAATGTTGGCCTTATTGGAGTAGGTGTGGCCTCAGTGAAGGAAGTGTGTCGCTGTGTAGGTGGGCTTTGAGGCCTCCTGTGCTCAGGCTCCACTCAGCACCATGTCTGCCAGCACACCTCCATACTTCTTGCTATGATGGTAATGGACTAAACCTCTGAAAGTGTAGCCTAGCCCCAATTAAATGTTTTTTTTTTTTTTATAAGAGTTGCCTTGGTCATAGTGTCTCTTCACAGCAATGGAAACCCTAACTAAGACAACCATTAAATGCAAAAGTAGGATTTCAACATTCTTCGTAGGAAATAAGAGTATGTAGTTTTTAATACTCAGTAGAATGCCCAGGCAAAAGTAAAAATGAAGATGATTTGAACAGCATTACCATTATAGAGATAAAATTGTTTCCTGTAGACTCACTACACACATCTGTATTTCTGTTGTTTTTTTTTTTAATCTCCCTATGTAGACAGTAAATAGATTAGTGATTGCCAGTAAGTTTGAGGCTGAGTATATGAATCAAGCACAGTAAAATTATGTACGTATGTTTGTATGTGTTTGCTCTAATGTATGCATGTGTTCACCAAACAAATAGACTATATATTAGTAAGTACTAATATATACTTAGATACTATGACATGTCATCATAACATTGCTATTTGTAACCAGTGAACTACCTATCAATGTACTGTGTAACCAACATATCAATGCTGACTGACATTGATAAAAAAAGAAGAATATCTCTGTAGCCGTGGGACCTTTATAATATGTAGTCATGAAATATGTTGCAGGCTACTTGTTCTCTTGTATGTGATTCTCTAAATATACCCATCATGGGAAACAACTTTATGTATCCGGTAGCCTGTGAAAAAAAAGCAGACACTGGTCTAAGAATAAAGAGCTTACTTGCTAAAGAATATAAGACTAGCCTGTAGCAAGAGTTTCTCTGGCTAGAAGCTCAGCCACCAATAACTAATAACAAAGTAACAGAAGACTTTTGGGTAAAATATGCTGTTTCTAAATTCTAGAGTCCTAGACATCGCCCCTACTTTGGGCTCATTATAAGACTTCTAAAATATTTTTTTTTCTCTGTACCCAGAAGTCATGATCCAACCATGAACTAAAGCAATAGATAGAAAGAGATTTTTCTGGCACTGTATCTCCCTGCTAATCTGAATTTAACAGGGGAGATGCTATGCTGGCAATCCTTGAACATTTCGCAGAGACGTATGCTTAGTTGTATTATTTAGAAACATTATGAGCTTCAACTGATTCTTTTTTTGAGTTTCTCTATGTAGCCCTGGATGTCTGGACTCACTTTGAAGACCAGGCTGGCCTTGAACTCACAGAAGTCTGCCTGCCTCTGCCTCCCGCAAGCATTGGGATTACAGACATTGTGCCACAGTGTCTGGCGAACTTCAAATGATTAAATAGCAATTTCCTCATCCTTCTGCATCACAAAGACCATGCCGTGATGCTGAATAATGCATATCTGTGTTTAGCTTAAACTCCAGAAAGGAATTGAGTCATCCCTCTAAGAACAGTTATCAGTGACTCTTCTTACTACCTCTGCATGGACCTGTGACTCCAGAACCAGGGTCTCTTTTTGCCTCCAAGAGGACCTGGACTCCTGTGCCAAAAGTCAAACATTCATACACACACACACAATTAAGGATAAAAATTAAAATCTCAAAAAAATAAGAGTGTCTAAGTAAGATGTTCCCCCTCTCTCCAGTGTATGCTCATCTATAATATAGATGTTCTTGTCTGTTATATGCATAGTTTATTTTTTCCACTAATTGTGTCTATAAATGTGACTTCAGCCTGCCTAGGGAATAATAAAACTTTTTACCAACTATTCCAAATCTTAGCATGAAAATTATTTTTTCATCAAAATATCACTTTCAAAATACCAACTCATCCCTGACATGAGATTAACATGCCAGAAATAAATTTACCCTGACATCGTACTTAAAGCCCCTTTCTATATTTATTTTGGTTGTATATGGGAAGAAGAAGAATAAAGTACTGGAAATTCGGTTGCAATCAAAGTCCACAAGAAGTTTTTGTACTGCATTATTGTGTAAGAATTACAGAGTGTTTAAGTCATTATAATCTGTCATTTTGGCCATCACAGGAAGTACAATGATTTGGTTTGCTAGCCAACTCAACAACAACAACAAATATGAACTCATATCAAAAAGGAGTATCACACAGAACACTAAATCTGAAAACAGCCTAGTAAGGCCTCAGGTGGAGACCTACAAAGCAACGGAAGAGAATGTTCCTGTACTGCAAACTGCTGGAGAAGGGAACCTCTCATCAGCAGTGAGAAAACAAAATATAGAAGTCCTACAATAATCATACATGGCAAGAGGCAAATCCCTGGTCTAGAAGGCACTAAGTTCAAAGCCACAGAGCTGACATAGCCTCTTAAATACGTAGGTTGCTCTCATTTATAAAATGATAATATGTATTCAGAGAGTTGTTCCACAGAGCAAATTAAAGTGCCAAATTTATGAGGAAACGGTAATTGCTCAGTTATTAACAACAGTGTGTTTCTTTTAAAATTCATGAAAGCAATTTCCGCCTATGTAACCACTACCCATGAAAAGAAATGGTAGTCCTGACATACAGGGTAAATTGATGGAAAAAGATGAAAGACAAAGTAATAAATACCCAATTTTTTAAACATCACCTTCTTATGTAGAAATGATGACATTAAACTTCTGTTCCTCTCACCTTCACCTTCTGAGAGCTGGAATTATACCTCACCCAGCTTATAGTAATAAAGAGGTTCTCAGCCTGTGTGGCATGACCCATTTGGGGATCAAATGATCCTTTCACAGAGGTCGCCTATGACGATTGGAAAACACAGATGTGTTTGTTTGTTTGTTTGTTTGTTTTGGTTTTTTGGGTTTTGTTGTTGTTCTGTTGGTCTCCTTGTGGAGCTCCTATCTAGGTCTTTCTATCTCTCCCTTTCTAAGATCCCCCGCACTCAGCCCAAAGTTTGGCTGTGAGTTTCAGCATCTGCTCAATACCCTGATCAGAAGAGTCTTTCAGAGGCTCTCTGCGGTATGCTCTTGTCCTGTTCCCTGTTTTCTCCCCCTTCTCATGACTATTTGGTTTGCTCTTCTGAATGAGGAGTGAGCATCTTCCCTAGGGTCCTCCCTCTTGCTTAGCTTCTTTTGGGCCCAGGGATCTTTGCAAAGAATGATACTCTAACCAAGGACCGACCGTGCATGGAGATACCTAGAACCCCTGCTCAGATGTAGCCCATGGTAGCTCAGTCTCCAAGTGTGCTACCTAGTAAGGGGAGCAGGGGCTATCACTGACATGAACTCAGTGGCAGGCTCTCTGATCAACTCCCCCTGAGCGGGGTGGGAGGGGACAGCCTTACTAGGCCAAAAGGAAGACAACACAGCCAATCCAGATGAGACCTGATAGGCTAGGGTCAGAGAGAAGGGGAGGAGGACCTCCCCTATCAGTGGACCAGGAAAGAAGCAAAGGGGGAGAAGAAGGAGGGAGGGTGGGACCAGAAGGAGACAAGGGAGGGCGCTACAGACAGGATGCAAAGTGAATAAATAGTAATAAATAATAAAGAATAACTTCCCCCAAATAACCCACAGATATTTACATTACAACTCAGCAGTAGCAAAATTACAGTTATGAAGTAGGAGGAAAATTAAATTAGAGGTTGGGATCACCACAATATGAAGGACATGAGGTCCCAGCATTAGAAATTTTAAGAACATCTGGCTTATATGGTGCCTGGGCTCAAACCCAGAGCTCCATGCATGCTAAGGTAGGCACTCTACAATTGAGGTACACCTCCGACCAGCACTAATCTTAACAATGAGGCAGTACACATGAAGAAGAGTACCTGACTTATGATTTATCATTGAATGAATCCAAGAACCCAAGTGGGATACATTTTTTATCACTACCCCAGATCTTGAAACTTGACTCCTTCTAACATTTAGCAAACATGGGGGAGGACAAGTGTGCTTCTAGAATTGATTTCTCAAGAACTTCTCAGGAGGTGATAAGTAGAGGAAATAACAGATTCCTAAACACTTCTTAATGTGTATGAACAATTATACCCTTTTCTCATGTGTCAGACTGTCTATTAATGAATGTCAAGAGCATTATTTTCCATTGTGGTAAGTTATATTTCTTTATGCCTGATATTTCCTTCCCAAATATATACATGGATTATACCCTGGTTCAGGAGCTTCAGGGATAACCAAGTTATAGTTCAGAAGTTTGTTTTGAGCAAACACTCCATACTCTGTGATGGTGAGTTTGTCCAGTCAACCATGTCATTTCCCCACTTGAGCCAATCTTCTTTGAAATCCAGCTGCTCCTGTATACTGACACCAGAAATAGACTTTCATAAATGAGTTTCAGATGTGAACAAGATTCAGCACACATCATATGAGACCTCTGGGAATGAACAGATTAGCTGTTTTAGGGACTCCTAAGCCTTCCATCTTCTTTAAGTAGCTTTCAAGGTTCCTAGTGTAAGGCAGTTGGTTTGTGTCAGAGAATACAATATCTGAAGCAGAGGAAAGGGTCTCTGTTTAGTGTTTGTATAGCAAAGACACTATTGCAAGTCCAAAAGACATGCCTGTTTTAAATACTAAACCTCATTTAGTCTAAATGCCTATCTACAGAGTCACATCTTTACTTGAAAATGCAAAGTAATAATTAAACATATACATTAAAATTGAACTTCCATCAACCAAGGACCATGTAGGGAGAGGACCTAGACCTCCTGCTCAGATGTAGCCCATAGACAGCTCAGTCTTCAAGTGAGTTCCCTAATAAGGGTTGCAGGGGCAGTCTCTGACATGCTCTTTGATCACTTTTCCCTGTGGGCCTTACCAGCCCACAAAGGAAAAAGATCCAGGCAGTACTGATGAGACTTGATAGGCTAGCATCAGATAGTAGGGGAGGAGGACTCCCTGTTTTCAGTGGACTAGGGAAGGGACATGGAAGGGGAGAAGAGTGAGGAAGAGTGTGACCAGGAGGAGATGAGGGAGGGGGCTAAAATCAGGATACAAAGTGAATAAATTGTAAAATAGTAATAATGATTTAAAAAGAAACTCTGAACGTACAACTTACCGCTCCAAAATTATCCATATAAATAACAAAAAACATATAGAATCACATTATTTCTTTATTTTTTATATTAATTAGTTCACTTTATATTCCAGCTGTAGCCCCCTCCCTCATGCCCTCCCTACCCCACCCCCCTCTCTCATATCCTGAGTGTTGTTTTGTTTTTGGTTTTTTGAGCTTTTGTTTTGTTTTGTTTTGAGCCAGGGTCTGGCTGTGTAGCCCAGACTGGCATCAAATGAAATCCTGCTGCCTCAGTCTCCCAACTGCTGAGATTTCTAGAGCTGAGCAGCATGCCCTGTTTTCTCCTACTACACTTTTTCTTCACTGTCTCATTGTTGCACTGCTTTTCTAACCTGTGAATATCACAATAAGCTATTACATTGAAAGTATTATTGGATTATGATGCTTCAAATTTTAGTAAGTTATCTTAACATTGTTATTATTTCAATGTGGAATCAGTCAAAAATAAGTGCAAAACTACAAAACAGTGAAATACCCGAGGCTGGGCAAGAGTGGCAGGCATGCTTTGAAATATTCAGTTGCCATGTCAAGCTCTAGAAAACAAAACCCTATTTCAGGAAGCGCTCCTGCTGCCTTCAGTAGTGCAGAAAAATTCTGTTTCAAGTGGAAGCAATTAGCCAGTGATTAAGAGTCAGAGAGTAATTAGCACAAAAGAGAAATGCTTCTGTTGGTATCAGACCTGCCAGTCTCAAAGCAAAGAAACTTCAGACGAGAACTTTCTAAAAGCAGCAGCTAACGTTTTAAGATTAATGGATTCCTAAGTTAAAAATTTCAAAACTACGCGTTATCTTAACCAAAAGGCCTATATACTAAAATCTATACTCCTAAAGAAGCTAAACAACAAGGAAGACCCTAGGGAAGATGCTCAGTTCTCATTCAGAAGGAGAGACGCGATAGACATTGGAAGCAGGAGAAGACAGGGAACAGAGCAGGAGCCTACCACAGAGGGCCTCTGATAGGCTGCTGATAGAGGTATGGAAACAGAGGCGAGACTCAGAGACAAACTTTGGGCAAAGGACATGGAATTTTATGAAAGAAGTGGGAGATAGAAAGACCTGGAGGGGACAGGAGCTCCAAAAGAGACATAAAAATTGAGCTCTGGGGCTTCTAAAGAGAATGACACCCCAACCAAGGACAATGCATGGAGAGGAGCTGAAACCTGGGCTCAGATGTAGCCCATAGACTGTCTTCATGTGGGGTCCCTAGTAAGGGGAGCAGGGACTTTCTCAGGCATGAGCTCAATTGCAGGTTCTCTGATCACCTCCTGTGGGGGTGCAGCCTTGCCAGGCCACAGAGGAAGACAATGCAACCTGTCCTGATGATACCTGATAGGGTAGGGTCAGATAGAAGGGTAGGAGGACCTCCCCAATCAGTGGACTAGGGGAGGGGCATAGGGGAAGAAGAGGAAAGGAGGGTGGGATTAGAAGAAGAGGGGGCCACAGCCTGGATACAATTTGAATAAATTGTAATAAGTGATAATTTAAAAGAAATAAAAAATGAAACTAATAAAATGTTAAAAAAAAACAAATTTCAAAACTATCACTACAGATATATGAACTAAGGCAATGTAAAACACACTTTTTAATTTTTTTCTTTATTATTATTGTTGTTGTTTACAATTTATTCACTTTGTATCCAGGCTGTAGCCCCCTCCTGCATCTCCTCCTGGCCCTATCCTCCCTTGTTCCTCCCCTCCCCCGTTATGGGGTGCTCACATTGGAGAACTTTTCCCAGCACCCTCTTCTCACCGTCTCATCATGCAGGCATGCCCATATTGGGCTTCTCTTCAGAAGGGTCCCTTGGTGGTTCTAGCTAGAGGGCTCAACTCTATCATTCCTAATTTTGTGTCATTTATAAGAATCTTAAATTGTGTTACATTCTTTAGTTATTCTTTTTCATTGGAGTATAAGCTTTATGAGGTCAGGGAGTTCTCATCACATTGGGGTCTTCAGTTCTCAAGACAGTACCTGGAACATAGTAATCAATGAAATGTGAGTTGAAAAGTGAATCCCTAACAACTAAAGAGGCTTCATTTTTATAAATATCACTTGCCTGGGCTGAGGTTGGCTCTGGGGCTAAGGTGGAAGAGTGCTTTTTCCATCATATGTGAGGCATGCAGCACTGTGGTACTTGCATTGGACATGGTGGTGAACACCTGTACTTCCAGTACTCAGAAAATATAGACAGGAGGCCAGACCATATAGCAAGTTCAAGTTCAGGTTGAGCTACCTAAGACTCTCTCTCTCTCTCTCTCTCTCTCTCTTAAAAAGTATTAGTTTTTCTGTAATTTTTATTAATTACGGTTTATTCACTTTGTATCCCCCCTGTAGCTCCC
>CM053756.1:40473687-40493014 GCA_028658305.1 Pachyuromys duprasi | reverse complement strand
AGTCTATCAGGTCTCCTCAGGAGTGGCTGCATTGTCTTCCTCTGTGACCTGGTAAGGCTGCTCTCCCCTCAGGGGGAGGTGATCAAAGAGCAGGTCAATCAGTTCCTGAGAGAGACAGTCCCCATCCCCATCACTATGGAAGCCACCTGGACATTGAACTGCCATGGGCCACCTCTATGCAGGGGTTCCAGGCCATCTCCATGAGTGGTCCTTGGCTGGAGTATCAGTCTCAGAAAAGACCCCTGTGCCCAGACTTTTTGGATCTGTTGCTGTCCTTGTGGAGCATCTGTCCTCTCCAGGTCTTACTATCTCCCCCTTCTTTCAAAAGATTCTTTCAACTCTGCCCCAAGTTTGGCCATGAGTCTCAGTATCTGCTTCGATGATACCCTGCTGGGTAGAGCCCTTCAAAGGCCCCAATTGATAGGTTCCTGTCCTGTTCCATGCCATCTCCCTCCTCTGATGTCCATCCTCCTTGTCTTTCTGAATGGGGATTGACCATCTTAGCCAGAGTCCTCCTTCTTTATTATCTTCCTTAGGTGTACAGATTTTAATATGTTTATCCTATATGATACATTTAATATCCACTTATAAGTGAGTGTATATATCCTGTGTGTCTTTGTGCTTCTGGGATACCTCACTCAGGATGACCTTTTCTAGATCCCACCATTTGCCTGCAAATTTCATGATTTCCTTGTTTTGTTATTGCTGAGTAATTTTCGATTGTGTAGATGTACCACAATTTCTGTACCTATTCCTCAATTGAGGGACATCTGGGTTGTTTCCAGGTTCTGGCTATTATGAATAAAGCTGCAACAAATATGGTTCAGCAAATGCCTTGTTGTATACTTGAGCATATTTTGGATATATGCCTAAGGGTGTTATAGCTGCATCTTGAGGAATCACTATTCCTAATTGTCTGAGAAAGTGCCAGATTGATTTCCAAAGTGGTGGTACAAGTTTACACTCTTACCAGAAGTGGAGGATGGTTCCCCTTTCTCCACAACCTCTCCAGCATATGTTGTCACTTGAGTTTTTGATCTTAGCCATTCTGGTGGGTGTCAGGTGAAATCTCAGGGTCATTTTGATTTGCATTTCCCTGATGAACATTTCTTTAAGTATTTTTCTGCCATTCGAGAGTCCTCTATTGAGAATTCTCTGTTTAGCTCTGTAACCCATTTTTAAATTGGATTATTTGATTTATTGCTGTTTAACTTCTTGAGTTCTTTATATATTTTGGATGTTATCCCTCTGTCAGATATAGGGTTAGTGAAGATCCTTTGCCAATCTGTAGGCAGTAATTTTGTTTTGAAAGATCTTCTGGGGGTATCTCCATCCTTGATCTCAAGCTGTACTATAGAGCAACAGTAATAAAAACTGCATGGTACTGACATAGAAACAGAATGGTGGATCAATGGAATCTGATAGAAGACCCAGAAATAAACACACACCCTTATGGATACCTGATTTTTGACAAAGGTGCCAAAACCATAGAGTGGAAAAAAGACAGCATCTTAAACAAATGGTGTCTACATGTAGAAAAATGCAAATAGATCCATCCTTATCCCCCTGCACAAAACTAAAGTCCAAGTGGATCAAAGACCTCAATGTAAAACCATACACACTAACCCTGTTATAAAAAGTGGGCAAGAGCCTTGAACTCATTGGCACAGAAGACAACTTCCTGAACAGAACACCAACAACACAGGCTCTAAAAGAAACAATCAATAAATGGGACCTCAAGAAACTGAAAAGATTCTGTAAAGCAAAGGAAACTGTCATCAAAAAAGTATTATTTTCTAATAATTAAATTGACAGTTTAATGAGATTTAGAATCACCATGGAAACAAGCCTCTAAGCATATCTTTAAGGGGCTTTGTACATTAGGTTAATTGAGGTGGAACGACCTACCCTGAAACATCTGCACAATTCCATTAGTTGGAATTTCATGCTGTGTAATAAGAAGAGACAAACTGGCACCAGAGTTTCTGCTTTCTGCTTCCTGACTGCAGAGACAATGTGACCAGCCACCTCCAGCTCCCACTGGAATTAACTTTCCAGCCAGGGTGGATTGTATCCCTTCAAACTGTAAGACAAAATTTTCCCAGACTCCCTTAAATTGCTTTTGTCCCAACAAACCAGACAAGTATTGGATACAGAGAAATATTCTCTCTTTGGGAACAGCTGTGTATGCTTCTCAGGGAAGCTTATAAACAACACTTAGATTGTGTGTTTATTAGTTACCAGAAAGCATTAATGCCTCCACTTTCCTCAGAATTTTCTTTGCCTAGAGATTCAATAACCCCTTTGTTGGACTCTGGTCATCTGTGCATGTGTTTTCTTCAATAGCAAACCTTACTCGGTAGTGAGCTCTGTGCCCATTAGAACTGTATCTTCAGTTTCTAACACTACACGCAGCCTATCTGTCTAGGAAAATGGCATCAAATGAGAAACTCAAAACATCTCAGGACTCAAACTCTCTTCCCATGAAAGCATATTCTGTTCAAATGTCTGACCAAGAACTCTGCCCAATACCAGTGCTTCACCAGCCCCAAAGTAGTGTTCCATTTTTCTTTATGGTCCACTGTGAAGCCATTGTTATACCTGGTTGTCCCAGAAAATACATATAGTATTTTGTAACATAATTTATAAAGTAACAATTGTCCATTACTAAGCTCGCTGACATTTATAGCATCTCTGCTTCCCACTTAATTCATAAAAATCTAGGTAATAAAAGCACTGGAAAAATAGAAATCTCTGGGAGTTTCTTCTTCTGCCCATATTTCTTCCATAGCAAATAACCATTTTCTAGTTGATCCTAAAAGATCCATTTCCTTTAAGGTAAAGTAAGATCCAAACCTCCCCATGTCAAGAAAGCCAGGAGAGTAAAGGAGGGTACATACAGAACTCACTGTTAATTTTTCATGAAAACAAACTTTTTATGATTTTAAATTAATTTAATATCTACCTATCTTAAATATTGTCAGAAATTTGAAGCAAAGTTTCTGTAATTGATTTTCTATCTTAGGTTTCTTCTCAATACATGATCTTTTATGTATTAAGATATATATTTTGATGAAGCCATTACACATGATAAAAACTGGAGATAAGATTCTAAAGGTATGTTTATAGACTTACAAGAGGCCTTTTAAAATCCACTTTCCAAAAGCTACATATACTTTCTCTTTAGCGAATAATGGTTTGATTGTCTTTTAAATAATCCTCTTATTTCCTAGAGAAAAATAAACTCATTTACACTATTCAAAAATATAAACTGAAACATATCATTGTGTATTATACCAAAGTGTAGGACAGTTATTCCCTAAAGTTCTTATTTGAAGGAAACAGAAGACACATACAGGTAGTAAAAACCAAATGATAATAAAAATAAATATGGAATCAATAGGGAAAACATGTGAAAATATATTGGAGCTCCAGTACCATTTACAAAGTTGTCTATAGTCATACATAGCCCTTAAATAAGTTTAAATGCAAGGGAGAAGAGTGCATTTCAAATCAGGACATCATTTTAAGTTCAATCCCAGAGTCACTCACAGATTGACTATGGTCCCTACTTACCATCAGCTTCACTTAAAATACGAGGGTCTCAAATGTAGTGTGTTATCAAAGCAATGCCAAGTAGTCTACATCAGTGAGGGTCACTCTGACTAGAATGTCCATCCAGCTCTTCATGGGCAGTTCAGATATGAGGGTACAACTCATGTGTTCAAGATCAAAAGGCAGTCGAGCTTAGCAGGCCTGAACCCACTAGAAAGGAGTGTATAGTATTTCCGGGCCTCAAGTGAGAAGAGATTGGCTTGCAAACAGCCAGCTAAGAAGATCATCACTTTTGGATATTTACATTAATAGTTCTGCTCTTAGTAACCTGTTATCCATGCACAATTTTCCTTAGTACAAATACTATTTTTTTTGCTAATATGTGATTATTTGAGTTGTAAAGTATGATTTTAGAGATACATTATTTTGTTCTTCATGTACCTAGGAATAAACCCTAGAGACCTAACTATAGAAAGAAGTTGTTAGCATCTTACCACAGGTAGAACTATTGAGACAGGGTAACTTTTATCACACAAAATTACATTTTTTATTATTTTTATATTAATTACAGTTTATTTACTTTGTATCCCAGCTGTAGACCCTCCCTCCATCCCCTCCCAATCTCACCCTCCCTCCCTCATCTCCTTCCTGCCCCTCTTTAAGTCCACTGATGGGGGAGGTCCTCCTCCCCTTCCATCTGATCCTAGCTTATCAGATCTCTTCAGGTCTGGTTAAAAGGTCTTCTTCTGTGTCCTAGCAAGGCTGCTCCTCCCTCGGCAAACCTCCCAAAACAGGAGTCTGAGCATGTGATTAAAATCATAGAAATTGGGATATGGAGCTAAACAGATCCCCAGGGCCAGCCAAACTAGCCTACCTGGTGATCTCTTGACCAAAGAAAGTCCCTTTCATAAAGACAAGGTGAACAAAAAGCAGCATTCACCTCTGGCATTCTGAGATAGAGCACTCGCAAGAGGTTACTGAAAAGAGACTGTTACAAAGGTATGCCTACCTAAACTCTTTTCTGGTTTATTCAGATACCTAAAGGCCAATACAAAGGGCGTCTATTTTCAGCTGATAGCAAAAATGACATCATCCATATGATTTTGGTCTTTCAGGCACATGGAATGCCAGGCTTAGTGTCATATGGACTTACATCAACATCTTTGAGAAAAGTCTGGGAGCCCAAGCAATGTGTGGCTCACTCTTTGCAGGAAAACTTCTGACAAGGTCATAAACAATATCATGAAGGTGAAGACTGCAGTAAAAATGGAGGTCTGACGATAATGGAAATGCCAACAATGTAGGATATCTGCTGAGGAAAGCTGAACAAAGTAGAACTGTCTTGAGAGAGGCCATATGAGCTGCAGACAAGAAGCCATGGACTGTGGCTACCTAGGGTCATCAGTGTACACATCCTGCCTCCAAGTGTCCTGGGTGCTGGGCACTATGTGACCGAATTTAATGCTTAGCATGTTAGAGTTGGTTTCTTCTTGTGTCCCATCTTTCATTGCTATCCTCCTCCCCATCCATGTTGGAAAGTGAATGCTCCCTCTGTGCATTGTATTGGAAATATGTAACTACCTCTGTGATGTTTACACTGCTAATAGCTTTCCTTAAGTCTCTGTAGGTATCTTCATCTTTGGCTTTTGAGCAATGTGGTAATCCTTCAGATTTTGTGTTGCACTAAAAGCATTTTGTATTATGAGTTTGTCACAAGCCTTCTGGAGGTCAGGAGAGAATGGTTTGAGCCTTAAAGGACTATGGCCTTATATTTTTGATAATTATTCTGAAGCTGATGACACTCTACTCTCTGAAAGTGTGAGAGTATGAGAGGTATAACTACGTGGTAGAAGTAAGCTGACAAGGGGCAGGCATTTGAAGCTTCTGGGTCTGGTCTTACAGTCTGCTACCATGTCCACCATGTTACAAGAAGCCTTCACTATAAACTCCCACTATCATGAACTCTGGCTATGCTTTCCCCATAATAATGAATGCACCAAGCTTGTCTTTGTCAGGTATTGTGGTTACAGTGACAGGAAATTACAGATGTGTTCATCATTCTTCCCAAATCACCCTGTTCTCTATAAACCTTTCCAATCTACCTTTAAAGGCTACTTCAATGCCTTTCAAAGCATTCTGCTGTGTCTGTCTTGCAATCATTTTTTCCCTTTCTTATAGATTGCCCTCTTCAAAAACATAAATAAGAACACTTTATCTCTTTGCTTTGGCCATTGTCACACATTCCTATTACACTTAAGATTAAAAATCAAACCTATTGCATTTTAATAAGGATCTTAATGGATCCATCTTTAATACTTTGTTTAGTACTTTCCTGAAATCATCATTGGTATCTATTCCTAATCCCTGCCAACCTTGTTTATTTAGAGTCTCATGTTTTTCACAATCGGAAGATCTACACAACTGGTTTTGGTCTGGAATCATGTACAGTAATTTTCTATCCTCATCTTATGCCCATTTCTCCCCAAACTCACACAATCATACATATTCTTCTATTCTTATTCATATTTCATTTCAGTTATTCCTGCATGTTTTATATGTCATACCTAAGATGCAGTTTATTATACATAGTTTTTAGAAAGTCTCCTCAATTAGGTCATATCCTAACAATCTATGTATTAATAGCACCTTAATTTCTAAGACTTATTACAACACTTTATTATATATATATATATATATATGTATGTGTGTATAAAACAATATATATGTATATATAACAATTAATCATGTAAACTGTTTTACCTCTGGACATCAAAGTCTATAAAAATGAAGATCATGGATATGTCCTAGAACCCAAGCTCAGAAGTGGCCCATGGTAGCTCGGTGTCCAACTGAAGACCCTAGTAAGGGGAACAGGGAATGTTTCAGTCATGAACTCGATGGCTGGCTCTTTGACTCTCCCCCATACACACCAGGGAGTAATAGCCTGGCTAGATCCCAGGGGAGGACATTGTAGCCAGCCCTGAGGAAACAAGATGAACTGGGGTCAGATGGAAGGGGAGGAGATCCTCCCCTGTAGGTGGGCTTGGAGTGGACAGGGAAGAGATGAGGGAGGGATGGGGAGAGTGGGAGGGAAAGAGGAAGGGGGCTACGCCAGGGATGCAAAGTACCTAACATCTGATTGATATAAAAATAAATTTAAAAAATCATTAAAAAATATGAAGATCATACCTGCTTCTGCAGCATATCACATAGGTTTCTGCATAGACAAGATCTGACGAATAGGCTAGCAATTAATTCTGCCACCATGCAAACAAGATATCTATTATTTAAATCACTAAAATGTGTGTATATCCATAAATATTTATATCAGTTGGGACACTGCACAAACAACTAAAGACAATATAATATCTCCCTACGTTTTAATTATTATTGCATCTTTACTTAGCTATGGCCACCTTTTATCCTAAAATAAGATGAGATGGATTAATTTCATTCTACAAAGTTCTTTCTTCATATCATAGCCCACCAAATTTCTTCAACTTTCTGTAAGAAATGTGTCGGCATGAATTTTTTCATTTGCTAGATAAATATGCACTTGGGAGTAACTCTTCTGTAGAAGGACTGGGAAGAAAATGCGAGTTGGAAACAAAAGCTAGGAAGGAATCCACATAAGAAATAATGGGGTCCTTTGTGCTTCACAGTAGTATAGGTCAAGACTGTATTTAGATAAATTTACATTTATGCTAGAGCAACTTCCATATTTAGACCAAAATTTTTAAATATACTTAAAATTTTTTGAGAGTTTCACATGTACATAAATGTATTTTTATTATATTCACCTCACATACCCTATAACTCTTCTTGAATGTCTCCCATCTTCCTCCAAACTGTATGTCATTTTGTTAATAACACACTGCTTCTAATTAATGCTGCTCATATGAGCATGGGTGTGGGAACCCTCGTTGGAGTATGAGGCAAATTTACAAGGTGATTCGCTACAAAGGCTTAAATCTACTTGCTCTACCCTCCCAACAAAACAAACTAAACTATAGTAAAATTAATGTTGCAAAAGATTAGCCTATTAATTAAGTGTTCATTTGAATATTTTGGTGAATTATGGAGTTGTATGTTTCTGTATGTCCAGGTACATAGGGAAGCCAAAGGCTGTCTTTGTGTGCCTTCCTCCATCACTCTCCATCTTTGTGAATGGGCCAAGAACTTTCATTGAGCATGGAGGTTGCTGCTTTATATAAACTGGTTGACCAGCCACGTTAAGTGCCAAGTATCTACCTGTAGGATACTTTGAACCAAGGTCTTGATGCCTGTGTAGCAAGTTCTTTGTTCTTTAAGCCACCTGTCCAGCTCTTATTCATGAATATTTCTATGATAAAAAAAAAACATAATGAAACCCTAAGGAATGACAGCAGCATGTCATTTCTACATTCGACAAGCCTTGCTCTAGCAGGATAAGGACAGCCATCTCCCACTGTGACTTAGCTGATTTTAAACAGGCCACTATACATTGCGTGGGCTTCATGGTTTTTTTTTTTTCAAATGTTTCAGGTTAATTGACTTCAGTCAACATCCTTTTTACTATGGCAACATAATTTGAAAAAAAAAAAACAACTAGAGGTCTTCGCTTCACATGGTACATGTGATAAAGTGAAGATGGCATTGTGCAAAGATGGCAGGAGCCCTCCCTTGTGTGAGCTTTGCTCTTAATGTGAAGACAAAAGATGTCTCGATGGTCAAGAACATTGATGCTTTTACAAAAGATCTGCTTCAACTCCCAGCACCCACATGGTGGTTCACAATCATCTCTAACTCTGCCTGCGGGGATCTTTCTATCTGCTTCAGACACCAGGCATGAACATGGCACACATACATATGTGCATACAAGACATCCATCGACATAAAGTAAAAATAAAGAAATCTTTTGTAAAATGATTGCTGTGGCATAAAGTGCTTTGACTGTTAGATATGTGAATCACCAGAAAAATATAGAGAACACCAAGTAGCATAAACTACATAGATGTGTTTGATGAAGAAAATAATGAGACTTATACAAATACACAAGTAATTCAGTGTGGACTTGGCTGGTGCTTTTAAAAACATACTTTAATACTTTAAGGTGACAGCATGATAATTTCAGTGTGGAAATTCATGCTATAAATTTTAATTTCTGTGGCTTTTGTCAACAAGACACACTGTGTTCACCTCTTCATAATTTGCAGCTATTTTGAGTAAAATGTTTTACACTGTGTTGAAAGTTATAATTTCCATATTTTACCTGCTGGCATAAAATTTATTTGGGTTGTAGAATTTAGTGCACAAAGACATGACATAATGAAAAGTTTTCAGGCTCTATAAGCACATTGCTATGTTCTGAAGTTTTGAAATTTCATTTCATTGCTTCAGGAATGAAAGGCCTTTTTCATTATATTATATCATTTAAAATCTATCCATATATTTCATGATTGAACAAATATAAGCCATTTACTTTTGGGTTTCTAGCTTAAGAAAGCATGCTAGGGAGTAAAAATAAATAAGTGGAAGAAAACAAATAGTCCATAAACCAAATCTCATCTGGATTAACAAGGTAGAATGTAAAATGCAATATAGAGAACTCAGCAAGGCTCCTGTCAGCATAGAAATAGTACCTGTTCTCAACTATTTATCAGCCTGTAATTCACACAGCAAATAAATCATCCCCTCTCATATATGCACTTCTGTGAAACTCTGGTGGTGAGGACTTCTGCCTTCAACACCTCAAAACAGATACACTACAAACAGACCCAGTTCACATTATTCAGCCTAATGATCTCTTGTGTCTGAGAGAGCAGGAGATTTCCTAAGCACTGATGGATTCATTTGTCCTTTTGATGTATTTACCAACAGTAATGACTTTCACCATACACATACTACCAGCCCCCACAGGAAGTATCCATTCTCATCACACATCATACTTCCTAAGCAGTCTTATTTTCCTATTTATAGAAAAGAGATTGTGGTCAGTAGAGGTCATTGGTAACCCTCATGTTTTCCTCTCCATGTATAGACACCTTGAATATTACTGGGATTTTGATATATTTTGACTTAAGTGATTAAGTAATAGCATATTACATGATAGACCATAAGAAAAAGAAAAAAAATGCTTCAGCAAATACTTTCCATTCTGATGCCAATTGCTTTATGATTATTCAGATTATTTATTACATAATATAATGTTATGTAGTAAATATACAAAGAATATGGTATGATAGACACAAAAGTCTGAAAATCACAAGGCTGTATCATCAGTGTGCTATTCATACTGACTGCAAACACAAATCTCGTTGGGAAATAAAGACCATGTAGTGTCTCACCACTCCTTTTTCGAAATCCTTGAAACTTCTTTCTTAGAAATTTAGCAGTTGTAGCAGAGATGTTATTAATGACTATGTCATCTACCATGACTGAATCATACTGCATTTTTGACCAGCTCTGAATTGTATTCCTGGGCAGCTGCATTTATAGTATTGCTTTCGCTTCTTGCTGGTAATGCATGGGGTGAATAGATGTTGGATATTGAATATCGATATACAGATTTGGGAAATCAAAGGCCCAAAACTTAACATGTACCTGTTAATGATAGTTATTGATCAAAAGATAAGAAACTCAAACAAGCCAAGATAAAAAGGTAAATTTTTTGCATTTTTGCATTTTTTACTCTGTAATAGTTAGAAATATTCTGACTGTCCATTGAGGAGATTCACAAGAAGAAAGAGAAGAATAAAATGGAATAAATGGAGTGTTATATGCTTGATATCATCCTTGACCTACAGTGTGAGAAAAAAAAACCTCTATATAATAAATGTTTTTGCAGGTGTCCATTATAAAAAACAAGTTTAGATAAACTTAAGGTACCTAAATTTTTGCAAATAGTAAAATCAGAAAAATCACAATGGTTTGTAATTGTTTTTTAAAAACAAACATGCTTGAATTATGAAGCATTCTATAGATCACACAAAGGTATAAGCTAGTATATTTACATTTTTCTTTGTATCAAAATGGCAACTAAAATTTAGGAAAGGAAACACCTGTAAATATACTTCTGATGATCAATCCTCTCTTAGAAAGACAAATAAGATTGACATTGGAAGTAGGAGAAAACAAGTAACAGGACAAGAGCCTACCACAGAGGGCCTCTAAAAGACTCTACATAGCAGTGGATCAAAGCAGATGCTGAGACTCATAACCAAACCTTGGGCAGAGTGCAGGGAATCATATGATAGAAGGGGGAGTTAATATGACCTGGAGAGGACAGGAGCTCCACAAGGATCAAATATATCAGGGCACAGGGGTCTTTTATGAGATTGTTTCTCCAACCAAGGACCATGTATGGATATAATCTAGAACCCTTGCTCAGATGTAGTCCATGGAAACTCAGTATTCAAGTGGGTACCCTGGTAAGGGGAACAGGGACTATTTCTTACATGAACTCAATGGCTGTCTCTTTGACATCCCCACCCCCAAGGGAAGAGCAGCCTTGCTAGGCCACATAGGAGGACACTGCAGCCAGTCCAGGAGATACTGATAAGCTAGGGTCAGAATGAAGGGGAGGAGAAACTCCCCTAGCAGTGGACTTGGAAAGGGGCAGGGAGCACATGAGGAAGGGAGGGTGGGATTGGGAGGGAATGAGGGAAGGGCTATGGCTGGGATACAAAATAAATAAAATAACCTATGATTAATATAAGAAATGAAAACTATTAAAATATACTTCTGAATGTTTCATAGAATTATTACAACTATATATTCATTTATAAGTTACATATGTTATATTTTTACTTTAACTTTATCCACTTCAGGGGACATAATTTGATTCATAGTGTAGTTAGAGTACTTGAACAAAATTATAATGATATTTTTTAGTGTCTATACCTTAATTACTGTTCAAATTGCCTCTTCAATTTTCTCAGCCCTTAAATCTTAGTTGAATGGTTTAAGGTGTTTAATTTCATATATTTGCTTAATAATTATTTTCCTCACTTAATTTCTGATGATAAAAAGTGGTCTTAAATTTTAGTTCTATTGTATTTGGCCTTTAGGCGGTGACCAATAACAGTGAATTTGAGTAGTTTTGGGATAGAGTGAAGTGTATATTTCATGTATGTCAATAGTGAGCAAGAGAATCTAATATTCTTATGCATTACATGCAGATGATCTAGGATCTGAGGCACTTCTTTGGGTTTGTTAATAGGAAACAAAATTTTCCTTCATGGCAGACTTTTCTCGAATTCTTTGTTTTTCTTCTTTATTCATCCTCCCTTCCTTTGCTTCTCCTTCCATCTTGGTATGAACAGCCATGTAATTTTTAATCTTCTAAGTAGATTTAAAAAATAAAGAAAAATAGCCATTGAAATTCTCCACATGATTAGAAGGACATATTCTATAAGAATTAAACAATCTTATGTTTTCACTGTGTAACTAAGGGAAATTAATGGACTTTCCTTGTATTTTGTGAATATCTAGACAGAACCATTTCTGTTAAATTAATGTATTTTTCTTGGCATGAATTGAATAGAACTCTGCTCCTATAAATTTTCTGAAATGATGTAAAAGTTATGTAAGGAAAACACATGAGATTACTTGTAAGATGTGGTTAAATCATACTATTATTAAAAATCATCCTAGGGCTGGAGAAATGACTTGTCATTTAAGAGTACTTCCTGTTTTCCTGAGGATAGAGCTCAGTTCCCTGCATTCATGTTAAGTGGTTCACAACTACCACTAACTCCAGCTCCAGGGGATCCAATGCCTTCTTCTGGTCTCAGGGAAACCTGAACATTTGTAACACACACACACACACACACACAGACAAATAATCATGCATCTCTAAATGTCAATCCAGTTAACATTTTTGAGATTAATTATATTTCTCCCTTTTATTTCCTCCCTTTAGACCAGGGGTTCTCATGGGTCTGTGGCTGATGACCCCTTTGTTAGGGGTGGTAGGGGATGGGACCCTAACACAGGCGTTGAATATCAGATATCCTTCATATCAGATATTTACATTACAATTCATTACAGTAGAAAATTATACTTATGAAGTAGGTATGAAATAATTTTATGGTTTGGGTTTGGGTCAAAAACACATGAGGACCTGTATTAAAGGGTTGTAGCATTAAGAATGGTGAGGGCCACCCAAACATACGGGACAAAATGAAAGCAGTGCTAAGAGGAAATTCCATAGCACTAAGTGCCTTCAAGAAGAAATTTGAAACATCTCATTCAAGCAACTTAAAGGCTCACCTAAAAGCCCTAGAAAAAAAAATGAGGAGACACACCAAAGAGGAGTAGACAGCTGAAAATAATCACACTCAAGGCTGAAATCAATAAATTAGAAGCAAAGAAAACAATGCAAAGAATCAATGAATACAAGAGCTGAAAGCTGTCATCAAAACTCTCCCATCCAAAAAAACCAAACCAAAACAAACAAACAAACAAGAAAAACAGGGCCAGATGGTTTCAGCACAGATTTCTACCAGACCTTCAAAGAAGAGCTAACACCAATACTGTTCAAACTGTTCCACAAATAGAAACAGAAGGAATACAACCAAACTCATTTTATGAAGCCAGAGTCACCTTGGTATCTAAACCTCACAAAGACTGCAAAAAGTAAGAGAATTTCAGGCCAACCTCCCTTATGAACAATGATGTAAAAATACTCAACAAAATACTTGCAAACCGAATACAAGGATATATCAAAGATATCATCCACTATGACCAAGTAGGCTTCATCCCAGGCATGCAGGGGTGGTTGAATATACAGAAATCCATCAATGTAATCCACAATATAAACAAACTGAAAGAATAAAAAACACATGATAATCTCCTTAGATGTTGAAAGGTATTTGATAAAATCCAACACCCATTCATGTTTAAAGTCTTGGAGAGAACAGGGATACAAGGCACACACCTAAACATAGTAAAGGCAATATACAGCAAGCCTATAGCCAACATCAAACTAAAAAACTTAAATCAATCACACTGAATACAAGGACAAGGCAAGGCTGCCCACTCTCTCCATATCTCTTCAACATAGTTCTTGAAGTCCTTGCTAGAGCAATAAGACAATAAAAGGAGATCAAGCAGATACAAATTGGAAAGGAAGAAGTCAAAGTATCACTATTTGCAGATGATATGATAGTATAAATGAGTGACCCCAAAAATTCAACCGCATAACTCCTAGCTGATAAAGACCTTCAGCAAAGTGGCTGGATATAAAATTAACTCAAAAATATTAGTAGCCCTCCTGCATACAAAAGACAAAAGGGCTGAGAAAGAAATTAGGGAAACAGCACCCTTCACAAGTAGCCACAGAAGACATTGGTGTGACTCTAATCGAGCCAGTCAAAGACTTCTATGAAAAAAATTTCCAGTCTCTGAAGAAAGAATTAGAAAAAGATATCAGAAGATGAAAAGATCTCCCATGCTCATGGCTTGGCAAGATTAACATAGTAAAAATGGCCATCTTACCAGAAACAATCTATAGATTAAATGAAATTCCCATTAACTTACCAATACAATTGTTTTAGGACCTTGAAAGGAAAATTGTCAACTTCGTATGAAATAACAAGAAACCCAGAATTTCTAAAAAAAAAAAAAAATCCTCTACAATATAAGATCAGAGGTATCGCCATCCCTGATCTCAAGCTGTACTCTAGAGCAACAATACTAAAAACTGCCTGGTACTGGCATAGAAACCAACTGGTGGATCAATGGAATTGAACTGAAGACCCTGAAATAAACCCACACACTTATGGACACCTGATTTTTGATAAAGAAGTCAAAACCATTCAATGGAAAAAAGATAGCATCTTCAACAAATGGTGCTAGTCTAACTGGATATCTACATGTAGAAAAATGCAAATAGATCCAAACATATCATCCTGAACTCAGCTAAAGTCCAAGTGGATCAAAGACCTCAATATAAAACCAGACACACTAAACCATTTAGAAGAAAAAGTGGGGAAGAGCCTTGAACTTGTTGGCACAGGAGACAATTTCCTGAACAGAACACCAACAGCACAGGCTCCAAAATCAACAATCAATAAATGGGACCTCATGAAACTGAAAAGCTTCTGTAAAGCAAAGGACATTGTTGTCAGAACAAAATGACTGCCTATAGATTGGGAAAAGATCTTCACCAACCCTATATCTGACAGAGAGCTAATATCCAGAATACATAACAAACTCAAGAAGTTAAAAAGCAACAAATCAAGTAATCTAATTAAAAAGTAGGGTACAGAGCAAAACAGAGAATTCTCAATAGAGGGATATCAAATCGCAGAGAGATCTGGGATACACTTAAGAAAATGCTCAGTGTCGTTAGTCATCTGGGAAATACAAATCAAACTGACCCTGAGATTTTTCCTTACACCCATCAGAATGGCTAAGATAAAAAACTCAAGTGACAGCACATGTTGGAGAGGATGTGGAGAAAGGGGAACCCCCCCTCCATTGCTGGTGGGAATGCAAACTTGTACAACCACTTTGGAAATCAATCTGGCACTTTCTCAGTCTATTAGGAATAGTGCTCAGACAGGTACGAATATTGCTTCCTCAAGATCCAGCTATACCACTGCTAGGCATATATGCAAAAGATGCTCAAGTACACAATAAGTACATTTGCTCAACTATGTTTGTAGCAGCTTTATTGGTAATAGCCAGAACCTGGAAACAACCCAGATATCCCTCAGTTGAGGAATGGATACAGCATTTGTGCTACATCTACACAATGGAATACTACTCAGCAATTAAAAACAAGGAAATCATGAAATTTGCAGGCAAATGATGGGATCTCAAAAAGGTCATCCTGAGTGAGTTATCCCAGAAGCAGAAAGGAACACAGGGTATATTCTCACTCATAAGTGGATATTAAACATATAATATAGGATAAGCCTACTAAAATCTGTACATCTACAGAAGCTATTCGAGATGGAGGACCCAGGGCAAAATGCTCAGTCTTAATTCAGAACTGCAAGGAGGATGGACATCAGAAGAGGGAGAAAACAGGGAACTGGACAGGAGACTACCATAGAGCACCTCTGAATGACTCTACCCTGTAGTGTGTCAAAGCAGTGCTGAGACTTATAGCCAACCTTTGAGCAGAGTGCAGGGAAACTTATGAAAGAAGTGGAGAATGTAAGATCTGGAGAAGACAGGATCTCCACAAGGAGAGCAACAGAACCAAAATATATTGGCCCTGGGTTCTTTTCTGAGACTAATACTCCAACCAAGGACCATTCATTGAGATAACCTAAAACCCCTGCACAGATGTAGCCCATGGCAGTTCAGTGTCCAGGTGGGTTCCCTAGTAGTGTAAACAGGGACTGTCTCTGACAGGAACTGATTGGCCTGCTCTTTGATCACCTCACCCTCAGGGGTTGGGGGAGCAGCCCTGCTAGGCCACAGAGGAAGACAATGCAGCCACTCCTGATGAGACCTGATAGACTGGGATCAGATGGAGGGGGAGGAACACTTCCCCTATCAGTGGACTGGGGGAGGGGCATGGGTGGAGAAGAGGGAGGGTGGGTGAGATTAGGAGGAGAGGCGGGAGGGAGCTACAGGTGGGATACAAAGTGAATAAACTGTATTTAATAATAAAAAGACATCCCATCTTTTAAACATCATTTGCATGTACTCAGTTGCATGTTTGTTAGTACAGAGTAATGTGAGCTTGGGGTTTGTCTCTTCTTCACAACTTCCCTGTTCATCACTAACATTTTTAAAAATGTCCATACATTTTGTCTTTTTTTTCCAGAATGACATTTGAATGTAATTATTTAGTATGTAGGATTTTAGATTCATATTTGTGAACCTCTGTTTTTGAAGCCATTCTACACTGTTGCCTATATAATTTTCATTTCAATTTAGTGTCTTACTGTGTACTTTCGACTTTTTATTTACTGGACATAAAGACTGTTTTGAATCATTTGTGATTATGAATAGGGCCACTTTAATCATCTGCAGAGGTATGTTTTCATCCACTTTGTTAGGTATTATGAAGATTCCGTTGTCACTGGGTAAGAGAAGGCATTATTTTGTAAGAAAATCCTGTGCTGTTTCTAAAGTTGCAAATTCTTTTCTTACCTTATTTTCACCAATGGTGTTTGAGATTTTTAGATACTCTGACATCTCACAATTTCATATTCTACTTCTCTATAGAGGAATTTTAATCCAGCAACATGGCTGCTTTAGCAAGGGATCGCATCCAAAAAAAAAAAAAAAACTAGTTCTGTGTGATCCAGCTGGAATATATGCCCTTAGTAAACACTTTTAATTTTAATCCCCCTGCTTGGAATATACACCCTTATTCCTTCTGGCTGGAATATAGACACTACACACCTTTAAACCCCCTGGCTGCAATTTGGTACACAGCTTTAATCCCAAACAATGATGTCTAATTGTGAGGTAGACAGTGCAGAATCAAAGGAATATTTGATAGAATGAGTCTGAGATAAGATATTCCCAACTGTCACTAGAATAGACAGGAAAGAGAAGCTACTGAAGAGAGTGCAGAAAGAGAGCAGGAGAGTTCATGGAGACAGAACAGTAGAGTTTGGGTTTGGGAGTAAAATCATTGGGCAATTCAGTTGAGTGTCATTGATATCATGCAGTTTTTCCAAGCAGAGCAATTAAATGAGACTCAAAGAGAAGTCAGTTTAAATAAGACAGTTTGAAGAGGAGTTTTGAACCAGAACAGCTGAATTGAAACAGCTAGCCAGAGTTCAGAAAAAAAAAATTGGACAGGCTGAGCTTATTCAGGAGTAAGTTTCAAAGGCTGAAAGCATTCCACACCTAGGTTAGAAAATGGAGGCAGGAAGCTGAAGCCTTCTAAGTCTGGGCTTGAAGTGATTAGATTGTATGGAGGCTAGAAGCTTCTAGGACTAGGCTTAGGGGTAGTTAGATAGAAATGCTGGGTGTCAGCCTGAGCCATATATTTGTAAAGCTTGGGTATGACTCTCAACACATCTCCTCATCTGAGTACTAAATCAAATTCACACTTACCAATATATGTGATCTTAACTGTAGTAACTTATTGTGGTTTTAATTTATATTTTCATAATGGCTAATGACACTGCTCGTATATTTGGAATTTGAAATAGGTGTATAATATCTTAAATGTACCTTTGATTTGATTTTATATGCTAATTTCTTTTTTGCGTTTTCGGTTATTTCTTCTTATTCATAAAAGTAAGTTTCTGCTCTATTTTCTCAGAATTAGGGTTTGTATTGAAAACATAATGTAGTTAAAAAAAATCTGAAGCTTTTTATATCCCAGATTTAAACCTCTTGAAAAAAAAATGGTTTTAAGAAATATTTTTTCTTTCATATCATAAGATTCCCTCAATAAATGAAGAAGAGTATGCAGGGCTATCATATATTGAGAGAACTAACTAATTGTTTGGCTTACAAAAAGGCTATTTCTGTCAAATGTAGAGAGACTGGTGATTAACAGTAGCTTCATACCCATGAAAGACAAATAGGACGTGGCAGGACTAAATGCCACCAATATCAGTATAGATGAATACATTTGAACTGCAGTCTGGTGACATGTGTACATGAATGTGTACATGCATTGCTTTAAAAAAAAAAGACCACAATGACCTGATATCCTGCTCTTCCAGAATTCTGATAATGCACGGAGTGGATGAGAAGCAAGTGTGCCCCATGGAACATCCAGCTGAATTTCCTACTGTCCAAGCAGTATAATCTTAGGCTTGGAGCTGGTGGGGTGTTCAGTAGGTAAACATGCTTGTCGCCAGTCAAGACTAACAACCTAATTTTGATCCCCAGAAGACACACGGTAGAAGGAGAATGTCACTTGATAGATTTGTCTTCTTATCTCTATACATATGTTAAAGCTCATCTGTACTCAAACACATCATATGCACACACATACACACCAATACAAATATACAATACAAAAATTGAAACATAAGGGATTAATCCTATTTATAGAAACTAAAGAAATATATTTTTCTCATGTGAATGTCTATATTACAACCACAAGTCCAAACTATACATCAACAGGTTGACTTTTTACTTCCTCAAAGAGTAGTCTTCTGATGACTTATTTCATGTCCTTATAAAAGTGACAAGTGTCATTACAAGGGCACGAGGCAGTCACACACAAACATGTTTTCATTCTAACTGGCTTTGGTCTATTTAGCATCATCTGAAATATGCTTTCCTCTTTCTAGATCAGAACTAAAACCGTGCAAGCATTCATAAGAAAGGGTAAAGAGCAGAGACGGAAGGCAGTAATTTCTGATGCCTGGTGTGCATCTCCAAAGAAGTTGTTCATTATCAAAGAAGGACTGTTTTACATGACAAAGGTATTCTACTGAAGAAGGAATTCTTTTGAAAATTGAAATTCTGCTTTGACAGAATAAATGTTTATTTCAGTCTGATGAAATTAGAAATTATGCCTTTCCCCCCAAAGTAAAACAATAAGCTGATGAAAACGGTGCTTATGCTCATTCTACATTTGAATAAGGTTTTTATTGAAGTTTGTACAGAAGTTTGAGGAGTGTTTTGTATCTTACTTCATTTTATAAAATACCATTTCCAATGACTACCTTAAGAAGTAAAGAACGAAAAAAATTTCAAATCTCTAAAGAAGAAATTGAAGAAGATCTTAGAACGTGGAAAGACCTCCCGTGCTCATGGATTGGTAGGATTAACATAGTGAAAATGACCATATTGCCAAAAGCAATCTACAGATTCAATGCAATCCCCATCAAAATATCTTCACAATTCTTCA
>CM053756.1:40415125-40473187 GCA_028658305.1 Pachyuromys duprasi | reverse complement strand
ATCAAAATACCTTCACAATTCTTCATAGACCTTGAAAGAAAAATACTCAACTTCATATGGAGAAACAAAAAACCCAGAATCTCCAAAACAATCCTCTACAACAATAGATCATCTGGAGGTATCTCCATCCCCGACCTAAAGCATTACATTCTTAAATTCTCTTACTCATTAATAAGCACGAATGTGAAATGCATGCCAATTTGGGGCTGTATGGATTTAGCATGCAGACAATCATCAATTTCAGACATTGTGTTTTTGCATGTTAAACAAAAAATTAGATTAGGAATTGAATATCCATTCAATTTAGCATCATAATTAGTAAAACATTTATGTACCAAAGTCATGCATTGGACTGTCTATTCATTTGTAATAGTGGCCAAGTGTAAGAAATGCCAGTGAATCTGGGAATTAATGCTTGTGCTCAAATGCTTGACAGCTTTCAGCCATAGGACATGAGCTTATCTTGTCTCTGCCTCATTTCTCTAGTTTATAAGAGGAAGATGATAATAGCAATGAATTAAACTCATGGAATTATCTAGAAGATGACTAGTGGGAACAAAGAAAATTTTCTCTTTTATAATAAAACGTGGAGGTTTTGTTTTTTTTTTCCTCATGACAAGAAAACAGTTTAGAAGAGCTGTTGCAGATATAGACACTGAAATCATCCTGGTTATATTCAAATGTTGGCTTCTGGTTTATTAATTATGTAGAATGACCTTGGTGAATATCAATCGATGTCTCTCAGTTTCAATGCACACAGTTGCAAAGTTCAGAAATAATAATACAAACTTCTGGCAGAGGTGTTTCTTTTTAAGTGTATCCTGTGTAAATGCAGTTACTATTTTTCCTCAGTTTTGCTTTTTGTTTATCTTCTCAAATAAATAACTTTTGGCCATTTAAAAATAGAAAAAAATATGGGCTGGAGAGATGGTTCAGTGGTTAAGAGCACTGCCTAATCTTCCAAAGGACCCAGGTTCAATTCCCAGCACCTACATGGCAGCTCACAACTGTCTATAATTCCAAGGGATCTGACACCTTCACACTAATGCACATAAAGTAAAGTGAAATAAAAAAATGTATTTTCTGAGTGTATGAACCAGAAACAGAAAACACCAATAATATATGCTTCATTCTTGTTTAATTGTTTTTTCAATATTAATGGCAAACAAAAGGCTATGTATATAAGCCTTTAACTTCTGTATAGGCAGAGTATTCTGGAGCCAAATGTTCTGAAAATAAAAACAGAATATATTATTTTGTTGTACTAAAGATAATTATGTATTTGTCATTCATATGTACTTGCAAGTCCACTCAAAAGCTAGATCACAGGTTTTTTAAACAAAGGTTTTGAATAGAATTAGTTATTGACACTGTTTGATGTAAACAGCATTATTGAAGAAAGAGAATGAAAACTGAGAGCTAACATTATTTATCCTTCAAAGCAGATAAACATCCCATGAAATACTGTGCTCCTAAAAGGAAATGGCCAAGTCAACATCACACATGACTTCTGCCACCAACTTATTATTGAACTTTGTTACTTGTATTTTACCTGCTTTTTAGCATGCTAGGGAAGGAATCTGTAGGTAGAGCTATGAACCCACAAACACAGATCATTTGGTAGAGTACATAGACTCCTTAGTTTGATCTTCAGCTTTCTATAAACCTGGGCTATGGAACCTGGTTATGTCTTTAATCCTAGCACATGGGAGGTGGATACAGGAGTTAGGATATTATGTCCAGCACTGGAAATACCATTAAACCACTCAGTACTTCAAATGCAATCATCTTAATGGTTGTCTTGGAAAATATTAAAAACAATTTCTCTATATAAGACATTGTTGGGTGGGACAATTGAGTTGACTTTTTCCAGTCATTTCAAAAGTTACAAAATTGGATCATTTAGTCAGTCAGGACAGCTTGAATGGATGCAAAGTAAAGTCCTCCTATTTGAAATTAAGTTGTCTGGTAAGTATGATAGAAATCCTTTATCCTAGACTGTTTTTCATATTTTAGAAAAAAATCTACAGCAGATGTCTACATTCCATTTAGTTCTTTTCAAGAAACCATAAATAGATTTAAATAGCCTAAAGTATTGAATTCTTTTGGAAAAAACAGCAGAGATCATGCGGATCTAATTAGTAAAATTGCACGCTTTTTAGATGCTACTTCACTTTTTGTTAGCCAATTGGAAATAATGTATTATCAAGGGAAACCCACTTTTCCTTTTATGCCATGCCCTTGCCCTGTGTTTACTGCTTCAACAGCCACAGTTGTGCAATGAGCTTCTTAAATTTAGTGGAGTCACTTAATTCTTTGTTCCAGCTCACTTCCCTAGATACTAGAGATAGCACCCCACATGACTATTTGGTAAATTACTGCTCTGAGAGACCCAGTGCCTCCCAAGAACTTTAAACTTGAAACACTTAATGTACTTTCAAAAGGCTAACAGAATGATTTGCACACTGGAGCCTTCAGGCAAGCTGAGAAATGGATAACTAATGAAAATGATCATAAAACACTTAGGATAGTACATTTGTGTGTGTGTGTGTGTGTGTGTGTGTGTGTGTGTGAAGCTCTATGCAGCATTGAACAACACACTCAGAGCATTTAGGATCATTTTACCTAAACAGAACATTCCCTAACAGCCACCTAGGACTGTCTCAGTTCAAATCCTTGTTTGGGTCAGTGCTCAGCTCTCTTGATGAACCATCTGCTTTATGAGCTCTCTATTCTCCACAAGTCATGTTCATCAGATGTAACTGCTCCCCAGTGTCCACTGCTGATTCCTTTTCCCGTAGAACAAGTCTGTTTCAAAACTGTCAACACTTACCTTATTTTCAAGTCACCTCACCAGAAAAAATGAGCTTCCCAAGATCAGTGTTAAGATATTTTAAACATTCTCTGAACCTTTCACTAATCTGGCATTTTGTCTTCTTTTCAGGAATAGTTTCTCTAGCCTCTGTGCAGTCTCTTTTGGTCTTCACTAAGATTTTACTCCATCCTGTCTTCTCATTGAATTAATTTAGTCATTAGAAAACAAAACAAAAACAAATTAGAAGCAGTCTTACAAATTTTCTTTTGCATATAACATTCTTATCAAATCATACCCAAAATAATTTGGTTGTGTTTTCTGTTCACTTGAACTTATCGGTGTGTGGCCCCACTAAGTAAAGCCAGTAAAAAAGAGAAACATCTCCAATATGGAAGATGCCAGTGTCTGTGGGCCTGTATAAATAGAATTCCCATAGGAAGCTAGCTTGGTTGTAAATGACATTCCTCTCATTTGAATGCTATTAAGCTAAGATAGATTCCTATAATCATATCTTATTAACCATAAGTTTTAAACAAGATTAGGGAGATAAAATTAATAGGACAGCACATCACTAAATATGGTCTTACTTTGGCACTACTTGAGGAGAGAAACATCTAGAAAATGTTGAAAGCCAGAGTAAGCTAGATTCTTATTAATCATACATTGGTACGCAACTTTCTTATAGTGCAATAACAGAGAAATTATGTGAATTAATTCAATTTCTGTTTTAAAATTTCCAAGCTTATAATTGTAGTATGAGGCGTTTAAGAAGGTATCAGGGATCCTACGTTTAGGAGACTACCTTTCAGATAAGATCAACTGAAATATCATTTGGAGAGTGACTATGCTGTAAACTCCAAGTCAGTTACTTGACAGATCTGTCCTGTGTTCTTGCTAATTTTAGGTGTGTGACCTTGCTAGACCTGAAGGAAAATTGAAGATTCACCTTGTTTTGATAGACTGATTATAAAAATGTCCCAGGTCTTCACCTTCTCATCTATCTAGATCATTTCCAATGTGACTTTAAAAAAGGTGTTCCTATAAAAAAGGTGGACCTTATAAATTCACTCTGACATGTGGAATGATTTACTGGTGATTTTGACCAATAGAATCTAGCAGACATCCTGAGGTACCAGCCAAGTATTTAGTCTTGAGAGACCTTGAACATTTTTGCTCATTGTTTTAAAACCCTGCCACTGGCACACATTCAGATTTAGCTGGACAGGGTCATTCTTCCACAGGACATAGATTGAGTAGCTCGCTGTATTTAGTTAAGTCTTAAGGGTAAATGTGTCATATTCAAGTTTTCATTAATGGCAATATCAAAAATTATTCTAATTAGTAGAGAAATAGACTAAACATCACCCTCTGGGTAGATACTGAAAAATAATTTAAGGTATAATACTCAATTTTCTATGATTAATATGCATGTTTGCTGTTCTCATCTTTGGTTTAGTTTTGCTAAGCTCAGAAAAAAAAATATCGAATACTATTGCCTGGTTCATAATGGCGTTCTGGCATTCCATAGGTGAATAATAATGAAACTCCTGTTTAAGAGCTTACAACTTGAGTTTGTTGATGTCCAATGGTCTTGTCTAATCATATAGATGGAAAATCACTGATATGAGCATTCAGCAGTCATGGGGTGTGGTTGGGCTCACAAACAGAGATGGTGCCATTGATTGGGTCTTCAAAGATGCCTCTTTGAGGTATAGATGTGGGGCTACCTACAGTTGCAGATCTAACTATTTGGGCTCTGTTTCAAATGATTTAAAACTATATGTGGGGGATGAAAGGTTTATATATTTATTAGAGATAAATTCATTTTTAAAATAAAATTATTTGATAAATAACAGTTTGGTTTGAGGGAAACATTTTGAAGAAGAAGTAATGCCAATGATAAATCATAAGCCTCCATTCTTCAGGAAAACACTGTTTCTGCCAGCAAGCTTTTATATTGTACATAATCCAAATCTTTGTCTTACATGTCTTTTACCAAAAATATTTAGCTATATGAAGCTTTAACCCCAAAGCTCAATTATATACTATTTTTTTGTTGCTGCACATTAACTTTCAGAGATACTTTGGAGTAGTATGTACATTTCATATAATGGATGTGTCAGTGGAGATGACACTGGATCTTTCCATATCTGTGTTGTATTTACTGTGCAGTATTGAGAGTACTGAAAGTTTACAATGTCAAACATGCATCAAATATGAATATTTAAATAAATTTAGAGCAACTAAAATTCAAGGGTGTCATATTTGAATATGTAGAAATGTTTACTCTACTGTCAATTAAGATGTTTTGTGTACCAAACCATAGCTAAAGAAAGTAAGCTTAGTAAGTACCAAATAGATTGTTAGAAAAAAAAAGACCTAAGAGAATTGGATAACCATTAATCATAATCTTAATTAGTTCAATGTATCAACCGCCTTCTTGGCATGCTTTAGTCTTGTATTTTTAAACTATATCCCTTATAAAGTCATCAAATTATTTTACTAAAACCCTAGCTGATCCTGTTCATCTTCTTTCCAACAACAACAATATTAACAAACAAAAGTCATCAAATCTCATGTGTTATGTTACTAAATGTTGTTCTCCCAATTTCTCTTAACACATCATGCCTTGCACAGACTTCTGAGCAACTGTTTTTTAACCCTGACAAACACTGCTTCTGAACCCTGATTTCCTTCTTAATTAAGGCAGAATGGAATCCTCCTCTTATTCTTGATAAGTAAACGATATAACATATTCTCCTCTAGCTGGCTATGGTGGCATACCCCTTTAACGCCATCATTCAGGAGGCAGAGCCTGGTGGATCTTGTTTATGATCCATAAACAAGTTCCAGGCCAGCTAGGGCTACTTAGTGAGACACTATCTCAAAACAAAACCATCTATCACAACGTCTTCTATTTATTTATGTTTGCATTTATTTATATTTTCTTGTTTGTTTGTTTGTTTGTTTTAGAGACAGGGTTTGTCTGTCCTGTAACTTGCTCTGTAGACCAGGATGTCTTTTGAGTGCTAGGATTAAAGGTATGCCCTGTTGCACTCAGCTACAATGTATTTTAAAATTAATAATTAATTCTTGCTATTCAAAATATTTCAGCTTTAGGACTTAGAGACCATTCTCCTGCCCCAGCTGCTTCTGCGGGATAGCTATCTGTGCACTTTGCCTGGCTTTATCTCTGGTATTTGCTAATGGGACCTTCACTCTCCTGTTCAAGTGACGTTTCATAACCGACAAACCAGGTAGGTCTCTGTTTGTCAGTAGTTTTCTCATCTTCCTTCTGGTGAGAGCTCCCTCTAACTGTTTATGTGTGTGTGGTTGAGTCCATTTAAGTGTCTCAAGTCTCAAGCATTACCTGTTGTGAAGAGTTTTATACTCCTAGAGGCAGATCTGTATTCTATTATTTAAGTACAAATTATATATATATATATATTATATATAATATATAATTATATAATATAATATAATATATAATTATATATATTCATATCAAGGCTCTTTGCAATAAAAATTCCAAATATTAGATTGTGTCTCTTTTAATGCTAATAAATTATTTTCTTCAATTTTAGTCTCCCATTAAGCACATAGTATTTGTACAGCAAATACTTTGACATTAAATTTGTGAGTGGTGACATTTGGGAATTATTTAAAATAAACATTCCTCTACTAGTATTTTTAATTTGGTTTTTAAAATTTCTTTTATCTAGTTGCACCCAGCACTTTCATCTTTGTTACTGATAGGTATATTGTAAGGAGAAATATACTCATTAAATAACCTCAAATTTCTGTACCACTCTGGTTTTCAAGTGGTCCAACAAATAGATAATCAAGGAGAAAAACATGTTCCTACTAGAAACCACTTTATTTACAGTTTAAAAGTTCAAAATCGCACATTAGATGCATTTTCATTCCAACAAGATATTAGTAATTTGTGATTATTTTGCAACTTTGAAACCTCTTTCTCTATTTTTTGAGAGTTTTATTTGAAACATAATCCTATCTACTTCTTTGCTTCCTCCAACTTTACTCACATTCTCCCAAAACACAAAGGTTCATATTCTCACCCCTCTTTTATATTATAACCCACTAAGTCCAGTTAGTGTTATCCATATGCGCATGGGGTGTTACTATCAGTTGGAACTTGGGAAACCTCCCCTTGAAAGAATGGTTCTTCCTCTGGGAACTACCAATTTCCGGTAGGACTTCTCTGTTTGGGAGTTTTGGCTCTCTTGATATTCTTCAGGTCTTGTGAAGGTGATCACAGCTGCTGGGCACTCACGGGTGTGATAACCAATGTAATGTCGTACTCAGACAGTATTGTCTTGCAATACTTCTCTTCATCCTCTGGGCCTTACGCTGGTTTTGTTGTTCCATCATCTTATTTATTTTAATTAAAAGTTAAACTTTCCCTGTTCTCCCTCTAACCACTCTCGTGTTCCCTCACTTTCCTCTCTCCTCAAAATGATGGCCTCTTAGATTATTACTGTAACACATATATGCATAAATACATAAATACAACTTGCTGAGACTCTTTAGTGTGACTTGTGAGTTTAGGAGTTACAGGCTGACCACTTTGCACTGGATAACTCATTCCTAGAAAGAATAATATTTTCCTCCCAGAAGTCTTTGGTTGCTTGTAGTTATTGGTCCAGAGGTTTCTTTCTGCCTCCTCTTCCAAAGCTGAGCCATGGTGGTAATGGTTGTGTTACAGCTGTCCCAGTTAGGGCTCAGCACTCAGTCATATCGTTAGCACTGTGACCAGTCATCCATCTCTCCACTGACGGCTGTCCACTGCAAAAATGAAGTTTCCCTGACCAAAGCTGAGAGCGGTCCATGCTATGGGTATCAATATAAATATTTAGGCGACAGCTTGAAAATAAGAACACAGCAGGTCCTACCCTAGGGCCTCTGACCTCTCAACCACAGGAATATCATACTATGATTACATTAGCACAATTACAGTGTCAGATGCAAAATTATTTCCTGTGGACCAAGAATCAAATGCAATCAGCAAGTCAATGATTGTTATACCAAAAGAGTTGTGCTCTTATTTTACCAGTAGGCACATCTGTATTGCAGCATGCAAGGCCCAGGCCTGATTAAGACAAGTGATTTCAACTTGAACATCACAAATCTAATTTATGGACAGAAGGCTGCAGGACGATGGAGCCTGACTGGGGAGCTGAGAACCAGTCTGTCTGCTTCAGATAATTTATTAATATTCAATGTCTTTAATCACAGACTGACTGGTATGAAAGTATTTGAAAAGCCTGGTTATATTTCACTCATATCAATACATAATGTGTGGAGCTGTGGATAAATACAGCGTTTGACCTTTGTATTTGATAAGTATATTTTTATCCCTAATGGAATCTTGTAAGAAAGTGCTTTAAGGTGCTGGGAGACCTCTTGATACTCAAACAGCTTCAGATTCAAATTAACTTAGAAATTGATTTCCACTTCAAGCAGTGTTTCACTAAATGCAGAAATATAGATTGGACCACTTCTTTAAGAAAGAATCTTCAGATTGATAGCCCTAACTTTCATCCTGGAGTGGCGCTTCTGTCCCCGCTGTTTATGCATGGATGGCTTCGGGACACCTAATTGAGTGGCAGATGCAAATACACACATCTCTAAGGTAATTTCTTCTCTGGCTAGTGGCAAATAACAAAACCATCTTTTACTCTTGTGACTGTCTGCTGCCTTCATCATTCGAAACGGAAGAAGCCCATGAAAGACAGTAGCTTTTCTCTGTATGTCCCGGAAAAGAAAACAAACAAAAACAAAAACAGGAGAGGGAGAGAGAGAGAGGGAGAGAGAGAGAGAAAGAGAATATTAAGAGCCCCAAGGCCTCAGATCCCCAGTTGTCCATTTTAAGAATCTGTGCATGTGTTTTCTCTATGCCCTTCCCTGTTTCCTGCTGCAGTCCTAACCGTGTGGACCGCGGTTTCCGAGGCTGCCAGTGCTTTCCTTGGTCGTCCCCTTTGTGCCCCTGGTGCGCTGTCCCCTCACCTCCTTCCATTACTGCCAGCAATGCTGTGGGATTCTATGACCAGTTTGTTTTCTTACTGTCTTTCCAAATTAGCAGGTGTTTGGAACTAAGGGAAAAATCCTCACCGACAGTTGCTGTTACAGTTAAATAAAGACCTTGAAAAAAAAAAAAGAACATGGGTACTTATTACTTTGAATCATGCTGGTGAATTTCCTACATGTAGGGATCGTTCACTTGGTTTTCATAAATAATGACATTGCATGCTAGCACTGATCCAGCCAGAAATCTTATGCCAGGCTATTCTTTCTCAGTCTGACATCTATCTGTCTGTCTGTCTGTCTGTCTGTCTGTCTGTCTATCTATCTATCTATCTATCTATCTATCTATCTATCTATCTATCTATCTATCTATCATCTATTGCTTAATTTCCCCTCAGTATTTATAGCTGCTGTCATAGTCAAGACTACTGAAATGAGTAACATTAGAGCTTAGTTTCACATGATAGTCTTTCAAAATTTTTATTTTTTGAGAGTGTGTGTGTACATTTGTACACATGAACTCAGCACACACACATGCACTTGCTTGTCTATATGTGTACTATATGCTTCTAGTGCTCAGAAGTCGGCATACAATCCTCTGGTGCTGGAGTTACACACACTGGTGAGCCACCTTATGTTGGTTTTAAGAACCAACCCAATGACCCATACACATTTACAATGCTCTTAATCGCTGAGTCATCTCTATAGTCCTTGTAATCAACTTGTTTTGAGATGAAATTCACACAATAAAATTACTCAATATGTATGGTTCTAAAGATAAATGTGAAGAACATGGATGTAGGAATTTTCACTGCAAAATATAACTGTATGAGAGAGTATACATGCAAATTATTTATAATCAAGCATTCCTCCTAATGAATATGTAAATAATAAAGATTATAAGAAAAATGAACAAAGAATGTTATCTGCTCCTAAATAAATAAACAGATAAACATTTCAGTCTTGTTAAATGGCTTTCTCTTCCATGTCTGGGAATGAGAGTAGATAAGAGTTTAAAGGAAAGAAAGGTGGTCATTTAAGACATCAGTTCCTCTCTGGTAAATTGTTTCTCTGCCATCTGAGTTAAGAACGAGGCTGTGGGATGACGATACTTTCTGTTGCGGTCTCATGCACCAGAACACACTTCATGCCCATAAAGAAATAGGCTTTCTTCCATTATCAACTGATAAGCAACCCAATTAGACCATGGTTTCCATTCTTTAATAAAAATATAAACAACTTAGTCACAGATAAGGTATAGCTGTAGGGGTGAGGGAGGGATTTAAAAACTGGGGAGTGTAAGAAAATGGACGCAGAAGAGCAAAAGGGCAGAAAACATAGATGTTCTTTAGATGGACTTTACCTCCTAGAAGAAGAAATCAATATTCTGCTCTGCTTTCTAATTCATCCTCCGCCTTGACATGAGAAGAGAGAACACTAATGTTTCCCCAAACTAGGATTTCATAGCTAGACATAAAGCAGGCTCCTTCATCAGAATTTATCCTTTAAGCAAACACTAGAGGAATCTGACATTTAAAATGTGTACATTTCAGTTCTTCACAGATGCTGCATTTTGGAGTTATTTATCTTTTGAAGAAAATGTTTTATATTTATTTTGGACTCAGAGAAAAGTTGACAACAGTTCACAGCTCTTTAAATTTTGTGGCACAAAACCCATAATCCAGTAACATGCATAGTTTACATAGCCCCAGGACATTTACCAGACTGGAAAGTTAATTCTTTTTGCAAACCTTACCAGTTCTTCCACTGATACTCCTTTTCTTTCTTTAATTGATATGTGTGGGGGTGTGCACAGGCCTGTACAGGCAGGAGGGCAATCTCTGATGTTCTTTAGGAATTTCTTGCACTTACTTGAAACAAGGTCATTCACTGACCCAGGAACTCACAAGTTAGGTTATCCTGCTGGCCAGTGAGATCCAGAAATCCTCCTGCCTCTGCTTCCCCTGTTGGTATTACTAGTGTGTACCATCCACACCTGGCCTCTGATCTCACACCTAGAGATCAGAACTCATATCCGTGCTGGCAAGGAATGTGCTTTGAGCAGTCACACCTCCAAACCCAATGATGCCTTTTCTATGTTCCAAGAGTCTCAAGAAAATCGTGAAATGTTTTGTCTTGTGCTTTCATCTTCAGTCTCTTTGAATTTTTAACATTTCCCCAGTCTTTCCTCTTCATTTATTATATTGATATTGACAAAAAGTAATTTACCAGGTATTTTGTAGAATTTCAGTTAATTTGGATTTGCTTGATGCTTTCTTGTGATTGGAACAATAAGAGTTTGTACTTCTTTCGATAAGAGTGAAAAAAAAACCGATATCTGCCCCCCCCATCAAAGATTATCTCATCAAAGAACCTCTGAAGCTAGAAGGTCTTATTACTTGGGATATTGTGTCAATTAGCTGGTTATAATGGCATGTGCTGAATTTCTCAACTATATGTTACCAAATTAACCTGTGGGAGAAGCAGCCTTACAAGGCCACAGAGGAAGACAAGCCCTGATGAGACTGGATAAGCTAGGGTCAGATGGAAAGGGAGGAGCACTTCCCCTATCAGTGGACTGGGGGAGGAGCACGGGAGGAGAAGAGAGAGGGAGGGCGGGATTGGAAGGGACAAGGGAGGGGGCTACAGATGGGATACAAAGTGAATAAATTGTAATAAATGACAATAAAAATTAAAAATAAAAGGAAGAAAAGAAAATAAAACAATAAAAGAAACACACTGTAGGACAGATAATTTGAGACTATTCAAATCATATTTCTCTGACAACTTATATCTAATTTACATATGTTAGATGGGTCTAAGACTTACAACTCAATCTTATAAGAGCTGATCTTCTTAAATGATCATTTGACCCATTGTGGATGGCTTTATGTTTATCCATGTGTTCTTTCAACAAACTCCCATATTTTTGAAAGAAGAGTTTGTTAATGAGAGCAGCTTCTTTGTGCCATGGGCACCAGTCAATAGAGAGGAACATAACTGGTCAGAGTGATGAGAGAAAGAGGTTGAGGGCTCAGCCCTAAACAGGACATATATATTATCTCTAAACTGAGTCTCAGGGAACATTGCAGAAGAGGAGGTGAAAAATAAAAGGCAGAAGAATGGGGACAGTGTTGTGAATTGCTGTGTCTGGATATGACATGGCTATCACATTCATGAAATCGTTAGCTATGGTTATCTACAAAAGATTCACACCAGGTCAAGCCAGACAGTGTATGCTAGGTGTGGTGGCACATGCTTGTAATCCAAGTACTCAGGGAGACTGAGACAGGGAGATTGCTGTGGGTTCAAGGCCAGCCTGGTTTACAAATAAAGCCTAGGACTGCCAAGATGACAAGGCAGTCATCTAAAACCAAAACCTTGTCTCTAAAAACCAAAACCAAAGCAAACAAAAAAGAACAAAACAAACAAACAAGCAAACAAACAACCACCCTCATACACACAGCATGTAGAAGGATCTTTATTTCTCTTGCTCTTGAGCTTTAGCTCTCTGGCACCGCTTTGGGGTTTTTTGGCTTTTTCCTCCTGGGCTGTCAGCTAAGCTAGTGAACCATTTCGGCTTTTTCCATTCCAGACATGAGCTGAGAAAGAAGATCAGCTGGGTGCTTTCTCTGCCTCTCTGAGCTAGCAGGTTTTTCACCCCAGCATCTGGCTCCAGAGTTTTTACTGGTAAAATAGAATGGTTGGGGCAGCTGGGAGAAGCTGGAGAGATCTTTGAAAAGGAGGATATCAAGGTGACTCTAGCTAAGGCTCCTAGAGGCAGGGGTCATGGAGACTGAAGAGGACACCCTCTAACTTGATAGGACTCCTAGTGGAGAGAAAGGAGCACCAACTCACCCACAAAAATGTCGATCCAAAATCAATCCTACCTACACACTAGATAGTACAGAAATTGAGGGAATGTCCAACCAATGCCTGACCCAACTAGAGACGCACCCCATGGGAGAAAGACTACCTCTGGCACTGTTAAAGATGCTCTGCAAAACTTGCAAGGGGGAGTCTAGTGTAACTATCTTTTGAGAGGCTCTAAACAGCAACAGATAGTTGAAGATGCTGAGAATTACAGCCAAACATTGGGTAGAGTGCAGGGAGTCTTGTGGAAGAGTGGGAGGCATGAAACAAGGACCCTAAGGGAACAGGAGCTCCACAAGATAACATCAGAGCCAACTAACCAGGGCCCAGGGGGTTTGTGGAGACTGAAACGCCAACCAAAGACTGTGCATGAACTGGATATAGGACCCCTACACAGATGTAGTAGATGGGAAGCTAGGTCTTCATGTGGGCTCCCTCGTAAGGGGAGCGTGGGCTGTCTCTGACATAGATTCTGTTACCTGCTTTTCGATCAGTTCCTTCTGGTGGGGCTGCCTCCTCTGGCACAGGGGAAGAAGAAGCTTTCAGTCCTGATATGACTAGGTGGTTTGGTCATATCCAAAAAAGAAGAGGATCCCCCTTTTTTGAGAAGAAGGGGAGGGAGGAACTGTTAGGATTCATTTTTTAAAATATGCCATATAGAACAAAAGAAAGAGATTAATTGAATGGAGGTGGAGAGAGAGAGAGAGAGAGATGGTGGGGACCCCAGGAGAGAAACTAAGGTAGAGAGAGTGCAAGAGAAGAGGGGGGGCAGGAGGGAGGAAGGAAAAGAGAAAGAGAGAGAAGGAAGGAGAGGGAAAAAGATGGAGGAAAGGTGCCAGGAAAGGGGGAAAAACAAGGCAGAGAGAACAAGATATGAGAGCAAGAGAGAGAAGAGAGTGGAGTGGGAGTGGCAGACCAAGGATACCTGAAGCACCTGGCTCCGGTGATGTCACAGGACCCAGGTAGTGACATAGAACTTTGTCAGGACCCTAAGGTCGCCTAAGGGCAGGCCAGTTGAGTTGCCTGCACGTCATAACATTCCTCCCTTTTCGTTTAATTAAAAAAGAAAAAAAAAGGATGATCTAGAGAGGGGTGTCAAAATGGGAATGAGAACTTCTGACTGCTTCTCATGCCAGGCAAGTTAAAGCTTATAAGTGTAGGTTCACTGGAAGCAGCTCTTGGTTGTCATGCAAAGGGGTAAGAGAGAGAATAAGAGCACCAAAATGTCTGGATTACATTGTGAGGAGGAGGGGAAACCCCTGCCTTGGATAGTTCAGGGCAGAGGGTGGGGTTGCCAACCATGCCCAGCTGCCAACAGGGTTGGAGGAATGCTGGGAGAAGCTGGAGCTGTTTGTCCCTGGCCTGAGGCACACCAGGAACAGAGGAGAGAGGGTGGGAAGGTTCTAGGAGGACAGGAGGGAGGAGACTATGATCGGGATGTAAAGTGAATAAATAAATAAATAAATAAATAAATAAATAAATAAATAAATAAATAGATTTAAAAAAAGAAGATTTAGGAAAAGAACCTACTGCTATCTAGGAGGGAACTCACCACCCACTGCTGACAAATGCCAGCTCTGTGAATCTTTTCATTTAGGCATTCTACTTTTTTGGCCTTTATTGGTCTCAGTCTGTCTTTCTGATTATTTTCCCCCATGTTTTATTTCTTCAGTTTATATTTAAGTATGTGTGTGTTTATGTTTGTGTGTACATGTATGGGGGGAGGAGGTTCATGTGCATGTGTGTTTGTGTGTGTGTACATGAACTTGTCCACACAGAGAAAATAGAGAAGATGGATTCCTGGGACCTGTAGTTACAGGTGGTTGCATGTCATCAGACATGGGTCTTTTGATAGAGCAGCAAGCAGTCTCAATCACTGAGACATCGCTGTAGCCTCGTCTCCTTACTTAAAATTTATGTAAGTTTCAGAAGAAGGAGGATGGCAGGGATTTACTTGACATGTTTTATTACTGTATCTTTGTCCACTGGGGGAAAAAAGCCTTATTAAAATGTATTGCTGACGTTTGTTTCCCATTAAAACGTATCATCTAAACATGACCTGAGTCAGAGACAAAGTTCAGCAAAAATTAGTAAAATGAAATGCTTTATTGAATTATCAGATAATTTTAAATCATTCATTCAATTTCTATAATTCTTTTCATCATTTATAAAGATATGATAGTCTCTAATATAGAGTTATAAATGTGAATTTCTATTTTTAAATTGCATTTTTCCTTTATAGTTTTTTTCCAAATACTATTTTTCTATAATTTTGTAAGTTTCTCTGAGCAGGCAGATGGCTTAGCATCAGAGAGCACTTGCTGCTCAGTCATGGGGGTCAGAATTTTGTTCTTAGTTCTTATTTTCGGTAGATCACACACAACTATAAGTCCATGTCCATGTGATCTCACACTCTGACACATACCCACATGTTCACAGACACAAATATACAGACAACACAAGACCTAACTATATAGACACACGTTGATACAATAAAAGTAACACCATGAAAGATAATTTTCATGACCTGCATCTTGGGTGTCTTTAAATATTTCATATTCAAGGCTTCAATGGATGCAGTTATCTGTGCTGTTTGTTGTGTCTAGAAATCATGGAATAGAAGAACATATACTATCTTGATGGATTTGCTCATTGTTTTTCCTAAACTATGCATATGTACATGTATACGTATAGTAGTCTACTCAAGACTTTATAAGCCTTTTCTACAATCACAGGGTCAAAATTCAGTTACTCAATAAGAGGACAAACGCTTATGCTTCACACTCCCACTGCTCTGGACTGTAGCTAGCATGTTAATGAACGTTTTAAGACTGTTGCACTGGGCTTCACCTTCATTGAACTGCTCTGGTATCCTGCCCTGTTAGTTGGCATTTCTATACCAAATATGCTTTTATTCAGCCTTCTGTAATAAAGGAAAAGGGAAGTGGGCAAGAAGGACACCTCACCCCCCTGCTGTCTGCACTGCTGGCAAGAAACCTCTAGAAGGCTTAGAAATAGAACTACCTAGCTCACCAACAATAAAGGTACAAAATTTAGACAAACAATTAAATTGTCTTCACAGAGAACATGAAGGGAAGCTTGCAAATGTGTGATAGGATTTCAAAGCATTTAACATGTGTGTTATATTTTACAGACAGAATGCCAGCACTGGGCTAGAACCAAAATGGAAATGAAATTTTCTGTTTTTTTTTTTTAAACATAGAATATAATCTAGACTGTCTGATGCAAAACCAGAACATGGATGTTCGGACCCAATCTACTGGACTGTACCGTGGCGTTCTCTTTTATGCTTCTGAAGATGAGGGTTTGCACAGATGACTAGTGTGGGAAATGTTACTGTCACACAGAGGGAGGACCTTGCCTGGAGCTGCTGCTGGCAATTTAAGAATTTTTCCTAGGAGTTCTTTTATACAAAACATTTTTTGTATTTGTCTTGTATATATTTGTACCACATATTTGTTCATGTATGTGTATGTGCACAGGCACACTCATACACACATGTGTGAGTTTGACAAGTGTGTCACACTTGTCCTCTCCTTGCACCAGCGCATGGGCTTTGAAGCAAATTAAGGAAAGAACCGTAACCCACAGAGACATCTCACCATCCCACAGGTTTTCTTAAAAATGTTTAACTTGGAAAAAAGAAAAACCACATCCCTGGCTTACTGAGAAGCGGAGGAGCAAATACAAACTATATTGCAAAGAATTGGATTTAAAATTAGGACCTACACTTAGCCATGAAGCTAGAAATAGGGTAGGTACAAAACTGTTTCAGAATAAGAACTTCAAATTTTCAAAACAGTGTGGCTCTTATTCCAGCTCAAAGAGAAGTAGGAATGTACTTGGAAACATGATTGAAAAACAAGGGAAGAGTGTAGGGTAGAGGCTCATTGTGAGTCTGCCGTGTTTTCCAAAATTATTTTCCTCAGTCTGTGCACATGCACCTGTTGTGTATGGTCTGTGCTGTGCTGTGTGTGTGTAGGCATGTATGCATGTGTGTGTATGTGTGTGCATGTACATATGTGTATGTGTGTACATGTGTGTGTGTTTGTGAATGTGGGCACATGAGTGTCATGGTGAACATGTGTAAACCTTGAGTATTTTCAATGTTTTCCACCTTGTTTGAGACAGGGTTTCTGGTTTGCCGCTGTGTGTTAATGACTTGCTGGCCTGTGAGTGTCCACAGCCTTGCCTGTTTCTACCACCTGTCTTGCCTTAGGAACACTTGGATCACAGGCATGGGAGGCTTTATGTGGGTTTGGGGCATGCTAACTCAAGTCCTCACACTTACGGGGCAAGAGCTTTACCTAGTAAGCCATCTTCAAAGATCTTTAAGCCTTAAGATGCTGTGTGTTCTGAGTACAGCTTGGAATATTTATCTACTTGAAGCAGAAATGAAAGAAAAAGGCAAGTTCAAACACCAGATCAGTGTGTAATAGAGATACATTTTTAAATTTAAGAACGCCTTGAGATTCGTTAGTTATATGGTTCCCTTTCCTCTACTCTCACAGAATTTGTGCAGCTATGTAGCTAGAAAGATTATTTTAAAAACACTTTAGATTTATAATGTGCCAAAATAATAGCAGTATTATTTGTTTAATTTTTACTTTAAGAACTATGTCAGTGTAAAACACAAGTGTCAACAAGCTTAGTTACAGCTGAATCTATATGAATTATCATGCCCTAATAGCCAATCAGTTGAGGATTTGAGGAATAATACCATTACTTTTTTATAAAAGGAAGACATTGTATTAGAGGGTTTTCCACATGACTGCTTGAGGCATTCTTCCCCCACTCTCCACCAGGGAAGGGACACCACACTGAAAAAGCTAGCATTGCTATAGATTATCTCTGCAAAGATCATGCCCTCACAACTTCATCAACACGCTCAGAGTACTCAGGTCCATCCACTCTACCCCCACTGCTGTTCAATTCATTTAAGACAGAACTTTCGAATTGTTGAGCTTTTATTCTGTTATTCTTCAGCTAAGTTTTCATGGAGCTATAAATATACAAAAAGTTATTTAAGACATGATTCCGAAATTGCAGCATGCCAGAAACACATTCCTACACCATGAGGATTGCCCACACTCTTCTCTGACTCATGGTGTTTTAGGTTTGTGACCAAAAGTTTAACCAATTGCATGATATTAGCATTTATTCATATTTGAATTTAGAGAATTTATGTTTATTTTATACTTGATTTCAAAGAGAATATTATTGCATCTATCTCTATCATTTATCTGACTTATTTATAATATAGGTAATGCTATATAGGTATATGTAACATATAAATAAATTATATAACATTATAAATTATGTAGTCATGTGATTTATCTATAACATCTCTCTTATAATATATTCCTATTTTATTATTTTATTTACCTTTTGAAGGTTAAGAAAATATTTTTCTTTGTGTTTAAGACAATAGCACAGTACATGTTAAGTGAAAATCTGGCAGCTACTAGAAGGAGATCAAGAAAAAAATATGCCTTTTGAGTTCAGCATGGAGTAGAAATAGGCAGCTTATTGAGAATGTCAAAAGCACCCCCAAGAAAGGAGGCTAGTGACACCAGAAAAGAGTTTGAAGTACTGATTCTATTTTACTGTTAATTGTGTGTGTTTGTGTGTGTGTGTGTGAATGTGGATATGTGCATTTAAGTACAAGACATCACAGAAGTCAGAGGGTGTCAGATCTTCTGGAGTTGGAGTAAAAAGTGACTGTAAACTGCCTGATGTGGGTGTTTATAACTAAGCCTGGGTCCTTTGTAAGAGCAGTGTGTGCTCTTAACTTCTGAGCCATCTTCTAAACCCTGATTGTATATTATAATGTGATATTCAAACCTGAAGAATCTTGGGGCAACACCCTGGTGATTTTGTCTTCTCAATTGAACATTTTAATTTATAGTCACCTGTACTTTATTGTGAAGCAGTCATCATTCTGAAACACATCCATACCTTCCGTACATGTTCCTGGCAATACCTTGGACTCAAATTCTCTTTCTTGAAATGAATTTCTTCATTTAAAGGCAAGTTTGTACGTGCAACATTTAAAGTAAGGATCCTGAAAACAGAATGTATTCAGTTTCATGCATCTGGTTTCCAGTACAGAGAGGTTAAGAATGAAGTCACTGGCCTGTGTTTCATCAAGACCAAAGCAAATGCTTGTGAATATACAAGGAAAGCAATAAAGGAAAGCAAGAATGATGTATCCAGAGCAGAAGATGGCACATATGAAATGGAGGCACAGAGATTCCATTTTATACCACACACAGTACAGGAGAGTAGAACAGTCTGACATAGAAGGTTATTGCCAAGCACTTCTCCAATTGTATCAAATCTCCATTTCACTTGCTTCCTCAGTTGATAATCAAGTTGACTTAGCTGAACTAAGGAATTTACATCAGTGTTATGACATTGTACTCTGTCCTCAACAATAATCTGACATAGAGTTCAGAATAGATATTTTGCAGTTCAATTAAATTAATGACAAAAGAAGCAAGACAAGTTTGCAAATGGGACTTTATTTTGTTCATTGTCTACTGGATATTTCTCAAGACTTTCTTACTATTAGAGGAAGACTAACAGAGCCAACAAAGCCTGCAGAGACTGATGCACCAACCAAGGTCCATGAATGGAGAGGTCCTAGACTCCCCCTGCTCAGATGTACACAATAGGCAGCTCAGTTTCTATGTGGGTTCCCTATAAGAGGAGCAGGGGCTGTCTCTGACATGGACTCTGTTGCAGGCTCTTTGATCACTTCCTCCCCTGGTGGTGGGGGTGGGGCTTTCCAGACTCAGAGGAAGTGGATGCAGGCAATCCTAATAAGAAGATAGGCTGGGGTCAGATGGTAGGAATCCGAGGACTAGGGGAAGGGAAGAGAGGCAAATAGCGAGGGTGAAAAGGGAAGACAAGAGAAGGGGTTACAATTGGGATGTAAAGTGAACAAATTATAAAAAATAAATTTAAAAAAACCAAAACAACAACAAAAAAAAACAAAAGCCACAGAACATGCCTGATGAAGCTGCAGATGAGATCATTCTTCAATGACATTTTCATTTATTTATATGCTATGTTTTGATATATTATACAGATAAGCATTCATATTTTCTTTAATTTTATTTTTCTCATTTATTTAATATTCATAGTATTTCTCCTAGATGACTTTTGAAGCTTCAGGAAGTATTGGGTTTTGAAAAAGTTCAATAAATTTTCCCACTGGAGGCAAGACATTTAAGTATATGGTGTTCTATAATGTCATGCTTTTTTCTGGGAATAGTTAAGGAGAAGGGGTGCATAAGCTCAAAATTCTTTGCATGTAACTCAAATAATAAAACATATTAAGTGTTAAAATATCACTTAAAAGTACATACATAGAGTACAGGTGGTGAGATATGGCGTAGATGTTATAAAATAGCTCCCTAATTCCGAGTCCCAGAATTAGATTTGCCTAGCCAGCATTTGATGGACCTAAGAATTACAGATGCTGCAAGGCACAGTCAACATGCTTCTGAGTTCATCACAGAGAACACACTAGGCAGCACACTGTATAAACAAACATCCCAATTAGAGATAAAGGAATAATTTAGGGCTATTTATGTCCATTTACCAGCCTGAATGTGTCCAATAGACAATGTTACCCATTTTCTATTTGTCAGCAAGCCAGTATTTACATAATAAGCATGTTCAACTAATCCTTGTTTATTTTTCCCCACACTGGAGACAAATGATCACAAACTATGGCTTTATACTCAAGCCCTAGCATGGAAAATAGGTCTGTGCATATATATTGGAACGACTTCAGATGCTTTTGTAGCCATCAAGTCAGACACTTAGTCTCTTAGTCAGACTATATGACTATAACCATCAGGACATATTTAAAGCATTGATCTTGCCATGTACTTTCACATTTTGAACATTTTAATCTCTTTTGTGTTTCATAATAAATAATTAAAATCACTTTTCCTTTTGTTACTTTTTCTCTTTTTAGTTTCTCAGGAGAGTCGAACGACATCATGTATGATGGACTTTTTCTGATTACTCTCAAATCACCTGTAACTCATGATTTTATTAATACTATCATAGAATTTTGATCTCACAGTTTATTGGCACGGAGCTTTATGTAGTGTTTTTCATAATTTTGTTAGTTTTTCTGCATCTGTCAACCTTTATTCATGTCCTTATTTTCGCTTGTACTTATATATAAATTCTTTACAGAATCAAATATAATTTATTTTCTTTTTCTGTATATTTTAGGTACCTAAGCCGTGTAGCATGGCATGAACTTACTTACACACTTACTGATCAAATTTGTTTTGAAAACTATACTTATAAATCAATTAAAGAGGATAAGACAAAATTGCTTTATATGCTTTGGTATCTACTTGTTCCATATTTTAAAAATACATAAGATTTCACGCCAATTATTATTCTGCCTTCTCTGCCTGACAAATGTTATTGCTAATGTCAAAAACAATTTTAAAGATACAGACATTCAATGAGTCAAGTGGACTGATGATGAAATATTTATGAAACCAATACAGTGGTAATAGTGAAAATAATTGATTTTCCTACCTACTTTCATGTACTGGAGGAAGTACTGTGAACAGACTCTAGACACAGGTGAATCATTTCTCGTTCCAATTGTCAACCCCAAAACTCCTCCTCCATTTTTGTCTGAAATAACAAGTTGTGTGTGGAATCAAAAGTGCCAGCTAACCATACATACTTTTTAAAACTACCTTTTTATAAAAATTAAAATTTCAAAAATTATTTCTTTATAGCTAGTTTCTCTTTATAAACTCAAATGTCATCATCAATTGTAAAAAGAGCAGGAAGAGAACGGATGTAGTTCAGTTGACAGAGTCACCAAAGGTCAAAAGGGTGCTAAAAAAGAATTCCAGTTGAAAACCTTACATCACTTACATTTAAAACCAGAATGTCTCTCATTGACCTGCGGAGGGGCAAAAGGATGGTGTTGATCCCACAGTTCTAGCAGCAGGTTAAGGGTTGCTATTGATCCCACAGATCTGACAGGGAGTTAAGGGCTGGTGCTGACCCCATAGATCATGATTTTACATGGCATAAATTGCTTAGTCACAGATGCATTCATACACCCATCTCAAATCAGCAGCTGAATTCAATTTTTAAGTTCTCCATCTTTTTTCTTCATTATTATTTATCACAATTTATTCACTTTGTATCCTGGCTGTAGGCCCCTTCCTCATCTCCATCCAGTCCCACCTTCCCTCCACCCGGCTCCGGCCCCATATCCCTCCCCTAGTCCACTGATAGTGGAGGTCCTCTTCCCCTGCCATCTGACCCTAGCCTATCAGGTCTCCTCAGGACCGTCTGGATCCTCTTTGTCTGTGGCCTAGTTAGGCCACCTCACCAGGGGGAAGTGATCAAAGAGCCAGCCACTGAGTCCATGTCAGAGACAACCCCTGCTCCTCTTACTAGGGAACCCACATGGAGACGGAGTTGCCATGGGCTACATCTGAGCAGGGAATCTAGTTTTCTACCCTTTAAAAAGAAAACAGCTCCTGTGTTCTCCACTTTGGAAGCAATACCCATGAGGTTGTCAGGGTCTTCATGTTGTATGGGACCTCCTTTCATCATTTTAATAGTTCAAACTTTGGGCTTTGTATCTGTTAGCTGAGGGTTGGATTCTAACTTTTCACACCTCACATATCTCTTACTTATGTAATTTCATATGCGGTTAACAATGTCTATACTAAATTATCCTATAATATTCATTATCTTACTGGACCCTGGGTAACAGAAACATATGCAGGTTTCCATTTGGGATGCTTGACCGTGTTGTTATCTTGATGAATATCCAGTTAACTAAGAGATAACCTCTGGATACACACACCTGCATGGAGTTTTCTTGATCATTTGGAAGAGTTACCCTAAATGTAACCACTTAATGTTGCCTAAATGTAACCATAAATGTTGCCACTTTTTGATCGCTGCAGGACCGAAAAAAAAAAGTCCAACAGATAATAAAGCATTTTGTTTTTCTGGGGACATGCCTTGCCATCTCACTGCTGAGTTCATTGCGCTGCCTTACCACTACGGCTGTCATGTCTGCGGCTATATTCCTTTGCTTATGTCACAACCCAGATTCTTCATCCTTTTTATAAAAGAAATTATACATTTTTATTGTTGTTTGTTTGTTTGTTGAGACAGGGTTTCTCTGTGTAACAGCTCTGTCTGTCCTGAAACCTGCTCTGTAGAGCAGGCTGGCCTTGAATCCACAAAGATCTGAGTGTCTCTGCCTACCGAGTGCTGGGATTAAAGGTGTGCACCTCCGCAGCCTGGGTTCTTCATGCTTTTAATGTGGATTGAGAAATAATAGTTCTCCACATATCCCCAGGTCTTCAGCACTAGGCTGGGGGCAACAGAAGCATCCAGCCTTGTGGCCTGAGCAGCTACCATCTTAGCCTCTGGAGCCTGCCGCTGTAGCACAACCCAGACATAAGCCAAACTACTAAGTCCCCCTTTAAAACATACTCATTCCATCAGTTATGTTCCTTTAGGGATCTCTTAGTAACCACTTGTCTATCATTTATTTTTTCTTAATCGTATAACGAGCCTTGTGTTAAGAGGAAATGCGGTGTCTTGTAGACCAGATTTCTAACAAGCTTTGCTATACTTTTGGAACGGGATTTGAGGTGAACTGGCTTTTACTTTTCTGGGCTTTAGTCTCTTTGACTGAAATAAATACTTCCTTTTGTCAGTATAAAATTAAACTCTCTTTGTCAATCATGAAGCACTTTAAATAAATTGTTCAGATGACATTTATGATAAAGACTGGCATGGAAACATGGAGATAAATTTCAACTACTCAGAAGTAAATGTTTTGCTTTGTTCACTTCTTTATGATAGAAAATTCTAATCCCTGGAGCTATTAGATGATACACCAAACTTATAAAATTAGCAATATCTAGAAATTCCGGTATTTGATAGAAGCGTTACACACGAACCTCTACTAAAACCTCTTGAGTCATTTCATAATGGATTTCCGGCACATCACACTGGCATATGTACTGACTGGCTAAATTTCAAGAATTATGATACTACACGGGACTGTACAGATGCATGGGGGAAACCTTTTCATTTTAATGAGAAACTTTCTGGTTAGAAACTTCCACTTAACTATAGTGTGTGGACAGTTCATTCTTTCAGTAGTAGTCAAGTATGGTATTATAGGTAATACACACTCCCTGTGTTCATTATCAAACTATTTTGCTTTGGTATCAGAACATTTGAATTCCTATCTAGATGGTAGCTTCGGAGACAGGTGAGCTTGAAAATTTTACTTGACTTCGCTGTGTCTCAGTGAACTTATAAAATGAAGATAAGAATGCTTAGGGTAGCTTTGACTATGTGGTTGCAAATGAAGTCATTTGCTTGGCATGCTGAAAAACCGTTTGCATTTAGTTTGATTCAATGTTCTTTCAAATAGCAGTAGGTCACTGATGATGTCAAGTTCTTACATTATAGACTACAAGATTCCTCTTTACATACTTTCAAGTAATTATCGTAGGTACCAATGGCTTACACAATGGAAGGCTGCTAACCAAAAGGCAGCTTCTATATTTCTACCATCTCCTAGCACCATGCTGAAATAACACTGTGTTACATGGGACTGATAATTTTGAATGAAGTTTTCCACAATAACAAAAACTTGTGCTGTAAGTAACACAGATATTCAGGATGGATTAGAGTGTCGAGGACAGGCTAGTTCGTGAAGTTTTTCTGGTAAGAAAGGTTATATAATCCTCTTTCCTCGGAGGTTCTGTCTTTGCTACATTGGCTAAGAATTAATCTTTTTTTTTTCTAAAAGAAGATATTGATCATAATATGTTCACTTGGTGGGAAAACAGTAGGAACAAAACCAAGTTTAATAGTGAGCTACATCATGGAAGCAATTCAACCAATTGCTTTGGCCATCAAAAACGAATGTGGAATGAATACGGATACCTATTTGTGAATATGGTTAATGTAAGCCTAATCACTAAAAGTAAGACAGTGATGAAAGGGAAAAAGCAAACAAACATAAAACATCTGAGGTGAGTTTTTCCAGAGCCTAGAAGGAGGTGAAGTTGATTGATAGCCAGTGTAAGACTTAATTTAAGACTCCATCAATATAATTAAATTAAAAGTGAGGAGTTATTTTGGACTTTCTCATCACTTCTCAGAAGCACAAGAAAGCCTGTAAACAGAGATGCTTTCTTGTACCGGAAAGGTTCAAGGGAATTGAAACAAATAGGACCAGAATTATGAAACCTCTCAAAGAGTTTTATCTTCATTATATCTCATCACTTCTCTGGTCTAAACGATAGGGAGTAACAATAGCAAATAACATTCTATAATAGAAATTTCTGAATGGTTCATCATTTTCTAAACACAACCAAAGCAACAGAAAGTTGCTTAAATTTCCCTTATCATTAAAAAAAAACACCACATTTAGTGAATAGCTACTGTGTTCTACAAGGTGTTGTGGGTAGAGAACAGGACAGCAATATTTAGAAAGTGTTTCCTGCTATATCTGAAATAAATTTGATTAAATTTCTGAGATATATGTATCTTCAGTTGGAAATCTTAAATGTCTCCATGAGCAGAAGAAGATAATGATGCAAAACAGGAAAAGGTGAGATAAAATGTGGTTGTTATTTGGGGTGGCATCTGGATCTGAAAGGCCCCTAAAGACTCATTACTTAGGGCATCCCAGAGCAGCTGTGCCCAGAGGTGGGACTTCAGGCTGCAATTCGACCACACAGAATATGACATTCTCAGTGAATTTTACCATTTTTGTTTTAAATATCTTATTGGGAATTTGGTGGAATATTTAAAAAGTGGGGTCTAATTGGATGATAGTCATTGGGGACCTAGATTCAAAAGCATATTTTATCTGTGGCTTCAAAAGGATATTTCATCTTTGGCTTCTTCTTTCTGTTTCTTTGATACCTAGCAGCCAGGACATCAGTAAGCAGCCTTGCCACTTCTCACCCCTACTCATTCTGACAACCTGACACTCTGCCTCTTCTTGAGATCTACAACAATGAAGCCAACCTTGATTGAACTTCTGAAAGCACAGGTCCAAATCAAACTCTCCTTTTGGGTTTATTTCTCTTCGTGCGAACCAAAATAGAATAATTGACTATCATACTGGTGTTAATTAATTGTACAATGAAAAATTTTAAACCATGTGACTTCAGAATGTCAATAAAAAGCTTCTACATGGTCTGTTGGAGGGAATACTCTGTTTTAATGGCAAAACCCTAGCTATATTTCACATTAAGGAAGTTATCTTGGGAATATCACAAGCATGAAGATAGTCATTGTTTTACAGTGTGAACTGAATATATTTCAAAGCAATCTGTTTACTTTTACATTTTTTAGTATAAAAAGAATTGTCTCACCAAGTCCATAAGATTGCAACTATGAGAAAAACAATTTTCATAAAGAGTAAGACACAGAGAGGAATCAAAGGTTAACTCTCAAGGACAGATAAGAAACCACTATATAATAGACACCAAACTTTGCCCCCAACTTCAGAATGAAGTGGTGAGTGATGGAGGTCCCTTAGTAACTGTGTTCAGATGAAGAGAATCTATCTCAAGAACCTGATTCCTGCATAGAGACAGCCCAAGTCTAATGACCTCTTAATGATGGCCATAGAAGATGGACGTCTATCTTCTCCCATCTGAGCCAGGACAACTTGAAAGGGCCATTCAGACTTTCACTACAGATTAAATAAAGCTTCTTGGAGCAATAGTTTCTTTGAAGACTCAGTATTGTCATGTGATGTTTTGCTGCAAGTTGAGCATGTGATGTTTTGCTATAGGCTGTCTTGTGAGAGGGCATTGGCTAGCTGGGAACATCTGTGGGTGGACTTTGAGGAGAGAATAGAGAGAGAGGCCTACACACAGTGAGATATCACTTTTTGTATATACATCACTGCACTGACTTTTGTGCTTCAACACTTGACTTGGCAGAGAGAAAAGTTACAGAGAACTTCTCAGAGCAATCCAACTGAATCTTGCAGCTTTCCCTGACTTGTTGCGCTGATTTGTGTTGGTATTGGCCTTTGGACTAGACTGCAGGAATCCTGATGACTGAGTTTGGTAATCCCCTAAAGACCCATGGACTCTGATCAGCAGGAAGTAGATAAAAGAGGACAGCTCCCTACTAATCTCCTATATAAGATGGAGGGAGGTGTTGGAAAGAAGGTAAAGGTGCCCAAGAACCCTAAAAAAGTAGGTTTGGTAAAAAATCTAAGCATACTCCTTTGTTCCACTCTGTAACTAAAAAATTATTCTAGGTGTGACTGGAGAGGAAAAGCATATGACCTTGCTTCCTCAAGGCAGTGTTTTCACATCCACCTCATAACAACAGAAGCTCAATAGATTTTTATTAAAATACCTATAGCTGGTTTTGAAATGGACATATTGTAATATTGTATCCCATAGCCATTCTGCATGTATGATCATCCATGGCAGAGGTATAGAGAGTGTATACCTTCACTTATTTCTTATTCAATAATCTTCGATGATATAATAGGTAAGGAATGCTAGACCTTGGTCCTGAATGACAAGGTGTGGAGAATGAACAGCAGAAGTGAATTCCAATAATCAGGTTCTGTTTTTAGTTTTGTTCTGACAACATTATTGTATAATAATTCAGACAGCACATATAAGACACATATAAACTACGCTGTAGTTTTATCTGTTTTTTTTTCAGAAATCAAAAGACAGCAAAATATACCATATAGTTTGTCGAAATTGTTGAAAGCAGCAGGCATTTTTTTTATTCTATAATACAGTACAATCTGGCAAATAGTTCTTTTTTATATCTCAGGTAATTAGTAAAACTGTGCCTGTGTCATACTAATCAGCATATGATGAAAGAAATAGTGCAAAGAATGGTGATGAGGATAATATCCAGGGATTTTCTTCCTTTCTGGTATCCTAGATGTTCTCTAGAACAGATGTGCAGATTGAGAACTGGTTTTTAAAGAACACTCACAATACATCCAGCTGTTTCTGCTAATTCAAAGACATGAAAATTGTACCTTCATTTCCACCCACTCTGATCATAATATCATTGAGAAGTTTGGAAGGATCATCTAGTGGGAGCCTCTTCCAGCTGTTAGGTTTTTTGTTGTTGTTGTTTTGTTTTTTGGGTTTTTGTTTGTTTGTTTGCTTGTTTTTGAAAAAAATCACATAGTTGTACTCATTGGCATTATTTGAAATATCAAACTATTGAATAATTATAGAGAAAAGTGCAGAAAAAACACTGGTATTTTAGATTTCACAAGATAAATATTTGTGTAATTTTTTAAATCAGAGAAAATAAAATATACTCCTCAGAGCAATGTCTTTAAATTGCATATCTAGTTGTGTTTATTAGACATGCAGAAGTCCCTGTGGCTTCCACTAGAATCTTTCCTTATTTTGTCACCTGGCAGTGCCCTCTTCTTGGTTATGATTGTTTTATACCACTGAAGGGGATGAGTCAAACAAGCTCATTTCTTAAGTTAAAAGTGCAGAAGTAGATGCTTATTTCAGTTTTCTCAAGGAATTGTAGGTTTTATCAAATTAAGTTCTAAATCTCATATGGTCGCATCCACCTGCGCACCTAAAAGATAAGAGAAGTAATCAGGTGAAACCTCTGTGGAAATTAGTGTGGATGTTTGTCAGAAAACTAACAATAGAACTACTGTATCAGCCATTTCCACACCTGGGCATATGTCAAGATGCTCTGCAAAACTATTATTAAATTCATTGTATGTTTTATACTAAAGATGTTTTATAAACAAGGAATTATAGTACATATATAACAGCCTAAAATACACTTCGAGGAATTACTTTGAGAACAATTGAGGTAGATGATTGATATTGACCTGTAGCCTCAATAGAAACACACACACATATAAACACATACCTTTACAGTTGCAGAGGTAAATCTTTCAGTAAAATGTTTATCTTAAACATGAGGACATGAGTTTGATCTGCAGAGCCATGTTTTCTATATTGTTTTGTTTTAAAGCCAGTGTGCTTATTCAGGATTGTAAGGGAAGATGAGGGAGAAAGAGAGATTTCTGGAGCTCACCGGCTACCATTGGTAGTGGCGGTGGGCTCCAGGACAGTGAGAAACCCCGCTGGCCCACTCCTGAGCATTGCAGGTTATCCTCCAGGCTCCACACACCTGTGCACACCTGCACGAAAATACACAGGAGCTCACACACCCACAAAAATGATTAAAATTACGTATCACCGTAGTTAGAACGGCTAACATTTAGAGAACAAATGATGACGTGCAACGGTGAGGTTGTGGAGAAAGAGGAACACTCATTCAGTGATGGTGGGAGAGAGAACTGGTGAAGCCTTCATGGAAATAAGAATGGAAGTTTCCTGGAAAACTAATGGTAGGACCACTCTATAAGCCACTCATGAGCCTGTGTCAAGTAGATCTGTGTTTCCCCATGGAGATGCTTAAACAGCCTGTTCATTGCTGCATTAGTTGCAACAACAGAAAATGAACAACAGAAAATGGCTTGATAATAGATGAATAGAAAAGGGAAATCTGATACATTGTGTTTTCTTCACCTCTGAATAAAAATGAAATAATATCATTTGTAGGTGAATTGATGGAGGTAGAAATTATAATAAAGTAACTCAGGCTAAGAGAGATAGGTTGCATGTATTTAATTGTGGGTATATCATAGACAGAATGTTTATGAGCCGTGTGTTATGAAGGCCACATGCAAAAACAGACCTTAAGAGAAGGAGAGAGGAAAAGAGGTCATGGAATATAACACATCAAAACAGAATGGGGTTTTCCTTAGGTAAAGAAATTCATCCATGGGCAAGAGGGCGTCAGGGTGAGTAAGAGAGTCGTATTAACACAAACTAAGTAAGTATAAAATTCTGTAATAAAAACCACTACTTTGTACGCTAAATTTTAAATAAACCTAATATTAAAACTAATTAAAATACTTTTATTTACAGACAATAAGAAATATTCACAAATTATTGTACTGCAAGACATGATCCTTCTGTTTGTTGGTAAGATGTAATAATGGAAGGTATTTCAGAGAAGAAGAAAGAAATTTCAGCTCAAGTTTATCAATGACAAAAGAAATGATTTGGTTTTCTTTTCTAAGAAATAGAACTTTTTTCATAAGTAAATTAAACAGGGATAATAGAAATTAAGACAATAAAATGAAGACCAATAGGAATACTAACTTTCACATTTTACCCAGAAGTGTTATCTCTCTGGTATTAATCTTGTTTTGTAGTTATAGTTGGTAATAAAGCAATTAAAATAGAGTGTGGCATTTGTGGAGATGAATACCAAAGCAATCAAATCATCAAAACTTAGGAGGCATTTACAGACACAATATAAAGAAATACATTTAGAGCCACAGGAATTCTGTGAAAGTATTGAAATAAAACGCTGGAAATAGCAGATGTTTGCTGCTTCCCACATAAACCTCACAGCTTTTCCAGCTTTCCAAAGAACAGGCAATCTAGCTCGCCAAGTGAAAATCCCACAAGGAACCAGGAAAAGTTTTTTTTCTGGTGACATTCCTATGGCAGAGTAGTTGACTTGAGTGTCCTTTTCGAATTCAATTGTTTCTATACTATATTTAGAAACTAAGGAATGGCATAGTATGCCAAACTGCAAATAATAAAACTAGGAGGATATGATTCATGTATTTATTATTTTCATTATTTCACACACATGTATAATACACATATACTCTCTTACGCTGTTTTCTTTCCGAGTGAACTCCTTCTTCTTTTCAACCAGCCCTCTCCTATTTTCTTTTTGTTTTGATTTTGCTTAATTCTTGTTGCCTATTTGAGCATGGGTAAGGTTTATTTCCTTGACCAATGGTGATTTACCGGTGGAACATTAGCTTCCAATGGTTCTCTGAAGATGTCTGAAGCTATAAGTCCCCTCCACTCCCTGTTATAGAATGCAGAGGAACCTAGCCTTGTGCAGATAGACACTTCTGCTATGGAAGCATAGAGTTATGAAATGTGAAAAGGTCATAGTAGAGCATGAAAGTTCCTTTAGACTAAGTGGAGCTCAAGCATAGGAATCCTATGATGAGTTTTTTTCTACATTGATTACTGATGACACACCCAGCTCTAAACTCAAATCTGGAACAAATAAGGAAGACAGCATTGTTGACAACTGCAGTGTAGGGTTCCAGCTTGATATAGGAGTATTTTCTCAAAGATGGTAGCTCAGTATAAGGAGATTCAGCAAGAGTTAAACTGATGCCTCTTCACAGACGTTTAAATCACCCCCTCCCCACTGGAAGTGAGTCTAGGCTGCCTTAGTTATGAATTACATAATGGCTATGAGTTGGACATGTATTAATCTGGAAGATTAGATAAGTGAGTGGTACTATGCATCCATGGCTGCCTAAGCAAGACATTTTATGAGAAGTACTTGGAATTTGCAATAAATTCCCAATGATTCTTCAAGATCCCCTTGTCTTAGAGCATTATTTTAGTGATTGGGTGGGTGTTCACTTTGTGTACAAATAATTTAAACCATTTGGAAAACCATCTTCTGTCTGTATATATAAAATGCATATGACAATAAAATAATTATCATCATTCATGTGGACAATATTCACTACAGATCCCATCATAAGTATGTGCACATTCTAAAATATAATACTCCCTACATCTGAAACACATGTATCCTCAAGTGTACCATGTAGATGTCTGTGTTCAAGCTTTATCTGGCATACCAATTGTGATATAACACATGTTTCTGACAAAAGAGTTGTACCTCATACATGGCTCATTCCAATACGAAGGGCTCAAACATCGTAACATCCAAGCAAACATGATCATTGAACAAAGAATTCACACAAGTGGCCGATGAGCACACGAAATAAGTGATCACTAAACACCAAATCAGTTAAAACAGATCAAAGACCTCAGTGTCAGAGCTGACATTTTGAAATTATTGACGGGGAATCTACAGCCTCAGGCTCTTATTCTTGAATAAGACTTTTTCAGGGTAGAAGCAGGGTTCAAGTTGAACTGTTAAGACTGATAGACTTCATAGTTTTAATTAACTTTTACTCACAAAAAATATAATGTATTCAGACAGATAAAAATAAAAAATAAACAAACATGGAAGCTGGAAATATGGCAGGATTGAATTTTCTGTGACAGGATGGCATGCTACTTAATTCATTAGCTATTTACATGATGGGTGATACTTCTTAATATTACTCACTGACAAAAGAGGTGTGAGTGAATTCATTAACCATTTGGTAAATTACCTGGTTTATTTTCCTCCTTTAGAGAAAGCTAAAAATATATTTAAACTGTTGAAAATTGTAGACCATATTCCACTTCTTTTAAAATTAAAACAAAAACTTCGATTAGTTAATTAATTTGCATATGTATGAACACATGATGGCTGACATGTGGAAGTGAGAGAGGGCAAGTTTCTATTGTCTGTTCACTCATTGGACCAGATAGACTCTAGGGGTAGAACACCTGTTTTCAGGCTTGGTGGCAAGTATTTTTACTTCCGGAGCATCTCTCCTAGACCTGCGCTCTTAGCAATCATCTACACCCTGATTATTCCATTATGCATGTCCTTCTAACAAAACAATGATAACTTTAAGTATAAATTATTCTTGTATAAATAGTGTCATCTCCAATAAAATGCAGATTAAATAAACAGACATTCAGTAAGTCTTTGTCACATAGAAAATGGTAAATCTTTGTATATGCAGAGCTTATCCAAAGAGCAAATAGGCATTTATTATGAAGAACTGTTTTTAATTTAAAATTTTCTACATCATTATAATAGAGGAATAACCAAATTTATAATTTAAGAGAAATTTTACATATAAATTGTATATACACATGCTTTCAGTAAACAATAGACCACATTTATATTTTCCTTCTTCTTTTTGACTTGTTTTGAATTTTTCTGCATTTTTGTTTTATTGCTTAAACTTCTTCCTAACATTTTTGTACATATATAATATATATTGCCCTTTGTTGACTGTCATTCTTTTTTTCTATTTTTAAAAGTTATTTTTTATTATTTACGATTTAACATATCCCAGTTGTAGCCCCCTCACTCATTTACTCCTGGTCCCATCCTTCCTCAATCTTCCTCCCATATCCCTCCTCCCTGATAGGGGAAGACTGATAGGGGAAGACTTCCTCCCCTATTATCTGACCCTAGCCTATCAGGTCCTATCAAAACTGCTTCGATCCTCTTCATTTGTGGGTTGGTTAGGTGGCCCCACCAAGGAGAAGTGATCAAGGAGCAGGCAACCTAGTTCATCCCAGAGACTGTCTCTTCTCCTCTTAGTAGGGAGCTCATGTGAGGATTGAATATATACCATGTGTGTCTCTCTGATTCTGGGATACCTCACTCAGGCTGGTTTGTTGTTGTTGTTTTGTTTTGTTTCGTTGTTTTTTTCTTCCCTAGTTCCATCCATTTGCCTGCAAATTTCATGATGCCCATGTTTTTAATAGTGGAGTAGTATTGTTTAAATGTACCACTATGTCTGTATCCATTTTCCAGTAGATGAACATCTAAGCTGTTTACAGATTCAGGTTATTATGAATAAAGCTACTATCAATATATTTGAGCAAATGTCCTTGTTGTATGGTTGAGCATCTTTCAGATATATTCCCAGGAGTGGTAGAGCTGGTCATGAGGTAGCACCATTCCCAGTTTCTGAGAAAAGGCCAAATTGACTTCCAAAGTGGTTGAACAAGTTTACGTTCCCACCAGCAATGGAAGATGGTTCCAGTTTCTCTACAATCCGAGGGGCCAGTCAGCAGAGTCGAATGGTTCTTGAGTGAGGATTGAAATTAATAAAATTCGCAACACATGTGATCTTCCGAGAGGCTCTGGCAGTCCACTCTCAGCGCCAAGTGCTCTGAATGCTGAAAAGCGGTTGCCAGCCAGTCTCACTTTATTTTTAAAAACACCCAACACAATGAGTTAAATTCACAAGGAGGTGTAGCAAGAGCTGTGATTTTAACAAGCTATCCCACCTGCTGTCACAAAACTAAAGAGGATGGACTTGCAAATTCTTCCCTGACTCCAGGAAGGCCTGGTAAAAGCCAGTCTTAAGCGCTGAGATTTAAATATCAAAGCAGCTGCCAAAACAGCCGCTGGAGACAGAGATTGCAGCTCCCAACACTCCAACCTCTCCAGCATGTATTGTAACTTGAGATTTTGCTGATGGGTATGGGATCTGAGTCTCAGAGTTATTTTGATGTGCATCTCCCTGATGACTAAGGACTTTGAACATTTATTTAAGTATTTTTCTACCATTCGATATTCCTCTGTTGAAAATTCTCTATTTAGCTCTGTACCCCATTTTTTTAATTAGATTACTTGATTGGTTGCTTTTTAACTTCTTGAGTTCTTTATATATTCTGGATATTAGCCCTCTATCAGATGTAGAGTTGGTGAAGATCTTTTCCCAGTGGCTGGATACAAAATTAACTCAAAAAATCAGTAGACCTCCTGTATACAGAAGACAAATGGGCTGGGAAAGAAATTAGGGAAACAACACCCTTTACAATAGCCACAAATAACATAAATTACCTTGGTCTAACCAAGCAAGTGAAAGACTTTTATAAAACAAAACAAACAAACAAACAAACAAACAAAAACTTCAAGTTTCTGAAGAAAGAAATTGAAGAAGAAATCAGAAGATGGAAAAATCTCCTACGCTCATGGATAGGTAGAATTAACATAGTAAAAATGGCCATCCTGCCAAAAGCAATCTACAGATTCAATGCAATTTCCATTAAAATACTGACACAGTTCTTTCCAGACCTTTAAAGAACAATTCTCAACTTCTTATGGAAAAACAAACAAACAAACAAACCCAGAATAGCTAAAACAATCCTGTACAATAAAAGATCTTCTGGAGGTATCATCTTCCCTGATCTCAAGTTGTACTACAGAACGGCATGGTACTGGCATAGAAACAGAATGGAGGATCAATGGAATTGAATTGAAGACCAAGAAAAAAAACCACACATTTATGGTGTCCTGATTTTTGACAAAGATGCCAAAATCATACAATGGAAAAAAAAAGACAGCATCTTCAATAATGGTGCTGGTCTAACTGGATGTCTACATGTAGAAAAAAATGCAGATAGATTCAGTTATAACCCTGCTCTGAATATTTTAATCCATAATTTAAATCTTATAAGACAAAGGAGGCTTGTATGAGGCAACTTTCTAATGTAAAAAAAATAAGTATTTGGAAATACTTTCACTGTGTTTCATGAGGGAATTGTTACCTGATAGGGTTAAAGTAAGGCTTCCTTGCTATTTATGACCAACAGAGTGGGCAGCACAGGAATGAAGGAATGAATGCTTTGGGTTTCTTAGCTGTATAGGAAGTGCTATAGTAAGTATTGCACCATGATGATGGTTCCCATTGGAAACCTGGGCTGAAATGAATGTGTGTGTGTCTTTTAGTGTTAATGCTGTTTTTCCCCCTGGCACTAGACTTCTATTTGCAAATGTCTTTTTTTTTATATAATCAGTCGCTAGAGCTGGACAAAATACATTATGTAACCGATAACTTTCCCTGGTCCCTCCTCATATAATTCTAAGTGAATTACTTTAATAAAACAACTGAATTGTTTTTTCCATTATTTTCTATTTGTATCTCTTGTTCATATGAACTGAGAGTAGTAGTTTTGAAATTTTCTTAACAAATTCTGCTTTGTTTTGCAAATCTAATTTTATCTTATATCAATGCAATGAGATGAATAAATTACACCAACATTTCATAAGATTTAAAGAAGTGAAGTGACTCCCCCAAATTTTCACATTGGCAGAAAAAGAAATTTACTTTGACCTAAACCTAAAATTTTGGTTTTTTTAAATTAGTTTTTTTTATTTTATTTTACTGTGTGCACGAGTCTCTTAGTCTCTGTTTATATACATGTGTTTTGCAGTGTTCATAGAAGCCAGGAGGGGAAACCAGATTTTAAAAGTTGGAGATAAAGGTATTTAAGAACTGTCTGATGTAGGATTCTGTAATCTGAATGTTGGTCTTTTAATAGAACAGATAGAACAGTGGGTGTTCTTAAGCACCAAGCCATCTTTCCAATCCTGGGACTTTAGGGCTGTTTAATGTGTTCAGCTGTCTTCAGCATGTGGTGTGATGACCAGTTCATATCACTGCTAAGAAGTGATATGAGTGATTCATTCAGTGATGGTAGGAGTTAATAATCATGGTGTAAAGCATGAATCAGAACTTATTTAAACATTTAAGTTAACACGTTTCAACGTCATTTTTTGAAACTACTTCTGTCTTATTGATTAGGAGAACAAGTCATTTTTTCAACTTAAAATGGGTAGACACCAAAACATGTTTAATTGATTTAACCATGGTGCTCAAATTTAATACTATATGCAAAACTGGGCAGAGGAGTCTTTTCTGAGACCATGCATGGAGATAACCTAGAACCCCTGCATAGATGTAGCCCATGGTAGCTCAGTGTCCAAGTGGGTACCCTAGTAAGGGGAACAAGCACTGACTCTGGCATGAACTCAGTGGTTGGCTCTTTGATCACCTCCTGCTGAGGGGGGAGTAGCCTTGCCAGGCCACAGAGGAAGACAATGCGGCCAGTCCTGATGAGACCTGATAGACTAGGGCCAGATGGAAGTGGAGGAGAACCTCCCACTATCAGTGGACTAGGGAAGGGGCATGAGGGGAGATGAAGAAGAGAGGTTGGGATTGGGAGGGGATGAGAGAGGGGGCTGCAATGAGTAAATTGTAATAAATGAATGAATATTCATATTCACAAAATATTTAAAAAGAACAAATAAAGTTGGTATTTCTGGTTTAGTGCTATGGAAATACAAGTTTTGGTAACATTCCCTTAGAGTCTTTCCTCTTATAGACTGGATGCAGATTGTGTGTGCTAATTTTGGGTTTAGTTGTATTTTGTTTTATATAAATGTCACTAGTGCATAACATTTCTCTTTTCACATGATGAGTCCTGTGTAATATCTAGTATAAGGACAAATCCAAACTAAAAAGGACTTTATTCCTTCTGTTGAGAATAAACGCAAGATGACTCTCCCTTTTCAGATCCTTTACTGTCAGGTAAAAAACTTTATTATGTGGTAACTAACAGATCACCTATGAAATTATTATGGTTCTGAACATTTCTATCCTTAGAGATGTTGCCTTCATTATAAAAATACACAAGTGGCATTGTATCTCAACAGTCCATGGGAGAGAAGTAGGCTCCCTACATGGCTTTGGTGTACAGCAAGCTATTATCATCAGGATTTATGGACAAATACCCTGTGATTTTCACTCAGTGAGAAAATAAGCTAAGGATGTGTTTCTGAGAATGTATACTAGTCTTCAAACTATGCATGATTATACTCTAGAAAGAGTAATTTAAGCATTTTCTTCTCTCTTTGATTCATAGATCAGTCATTTTGAAAACCAGATAAGCCTTTTGTCAGTTTCTGTGAGCTATGCTGGAAGTGTCATCTTCAAGAATATAGCACTTCTCTCTCCATTTCTGTGGGCAAGCAAGAACAACTATGACAGTTCTAAATTGAAACCTTACCTCCTCTAATAAATATATGAGAAATTAATTTTTTGACTAAAGTCAGTCATCTAAAACTGGTTGTTAACTCAGTTATAAAGTAGTGTTATGATGAGTCATATGTGTTGTATAACACTTTTAAATCATTTCACTTAAAGACCAGTCATTACATATTTGACAGCATGTACATACAGGCTTGTATCTGCCTACTTATATAAAAGGATGAGCTATCTTTCTGTCTTTGGACTCTATTAGATGATTAATTGACAGTGATCTGCTTTATAGTCTGCTGTAATGTTTATCCATTCATAAAATCCAATCATCTTTCTACTGCCTCTGAGTTGACAGAAGATTTTAATTTTATTTTCACAACACTAGTAATCTCTCTTATTCATAGAGAAAACTCAATGATTATTTTGAGCCAGAGAAAGAAACACTAGTGTGAATATATGTAATTTTGATCTATGTGTTCGTTTCCCACATTGAGAAGATTGAAATTACATAATTGAGTGTGTGTTTTCATTAATACCTTATTTGATATTCAGTTACTCTGATTGTCACTCCATTAAGTATGTCCTAAGTCAAGTAATTGACCCCAGTATTGTGCAATCAGATGAATGCATATCCAAGAAGATGAATCTGCCTCTACTGTTGCTCAATGTAGGGATGTTTTAGTGTCTCATTGTCCTGCACATTCCTGAGTCTTGCCTTACAGTTCTGCACCTGTTTTCTCACACCTTCCTTCAGATTGAACATTGATTCTACCCCCGCCCCCCAGAGCAGGCTGTCATTACTTTGTCTGGATGCCAGCCACCTTGTGCTCCTGCTTAGTTCCTATTGTCAGGCCACATACCCGTGTAGCCAAGGTCCTTTTCTAAAGCATAGATTACCTAATATTCTTGATAAATCCCCTCACATTTCTACACTTAGTTATATTATAGTATATTGAGAGACTTAAGTCTAAAGTCATTAAATTGTTGAAGAGTAAATGAATCACAGCTAGGATTAGGCTTTTTGTACATAATCTTAATTCCTTGATCTATTTTTCAGATTTTAAATTGTGTGTGTGTGTGTGTGTTCTTACATGCCCAACTTCCACTAAGTATATACCTTTCGAAACGGAACCTGAGTTAAATATTTCCCAAACACATGAGTATGTGTTTGTTTGTTTAATTTTAAAACCCTGTCAAGTCCTCAATAACAAAACTCAAGGAAGGAAAAAAAAAATAACCTCTAAACACAAGTAGAAATTCAAAGCATTGATTAAAAGGAAAACTTCTAACTAGGTAGCAGATGAATAGAGCTTTCTGCAGCGCCTGCTCCCCGCCTCATCCCCAGCATGTTGATAGAGTTGGAATTTACTTTTCTCTCCGGCTGGTAGAGGGAAACAGCTTTCAGTTTATGATATGGACCTGAATTACAATTGCCATAAGTTTTAACTCTCCAAGTGAAGGAGTGTTCCTCTTGAAAGAGATAATTGGTCACAGCATATACATGCATAGAAATGTCCTTATGTAACTCAGTACCATGAATATGCATAATGCAAAAGCAAAAGAAAGGCACAATTGGCATTTGCTACGTAAAAATTCTTAAATATATATTTTTAAAGCCTGACTTCTGTCAGATTTTTTGAAGGGAAACAAATCAATTTGAGATTTTAAAAAATCTCTAAAAATACCACTGAGTTCATTTTGTATTGGCCAGTGGGTTTTAATTAACAAGATCTGTGTAGAAAACTCTGTATAGCTGGGCCACTAATTACCTTTTCTTTCCTCAATAACTAGTTCTTTTCATCAGTTTTATTTATCTATTTATTTTTATCAGTTTTTGTTGTTGTTTGTTTTTAAAATCAGTCTTGAACATTGCAATGAACTATGCTTTAGGAGATTGATTTGAAAACAAAAAACAATATGGGTTATCTCATGTCATATGTAATACTAAAAGAAATATAATAGAAATCCAGTTTAGGGACGTGTTAGAGCTGCCCCTTCATGTTACAACAGTAGACGACTACAGAATAAACTCAGTGATATCCGTAGAGATTCCTTTTTGTCTCATATTGAATTGTTTGCTGGTCTTTGCTTGTATATTATGGTTTCTGATTTTGTGTCTGTATATTTCTTTTCATGGTGTGCACGTGTCTTCTTTCTTGTGCTTTGTCATTTTCTTTCTTTTTCTATAATTTTAACATTTTATTTTATATTAATCACGGGTTATGTACTTTGTATCCCAGCCGTAGCCCCCTCCCGCATTCCTTCCCTATCCCCCCTTCCCTCCCTCCTCTCCTCCCTGCCCCTCTCCAAGTCTGTACTTTGTCATTTTCATTTTTTAAAATTATTGGTCTGATTTCTAAATTTGGAGAGAAAGAAAATGTGTAATTGGATGGGTACAGAGGTAAGAAAATCTGGGAGAAGATGAAGAAGGAGAAACCAAAATCATATTGTATGAGTGTATTGTATGCAAAAAACTTACTTTCAATAAAAATAAAATATTTTAAAAATATGTAAATATTTGTTATGCTGCTTAGACCACCTTGAATTTAATTGAGTATGCATTTCTTTCCTCTCCCTGCATGGTAACTCAATATTTTCTTTTATGTTTTTTAATTTTAATTTTATTTTTTATTAATTACAGTTTATTTACTTTGAATCCCAGCTGTAGGTCCCTCCTCATCCCCTCCTAATGCTACCCTTCCTCCTCCTCCTTCTCCTATGCCCCTCCCCTAGTCTAATGATAGGACTATATTAATTTCATTGTTATTTGCTGTGAACAAATACATTGAGCAGAATTTCTGGGCCAGGTAGGCAGCCGTAAAGAACTTGAGTATTTTAAGAAGACTCAGCCAACTTTAACTCCCAGGACAGTGCCAGACATGAGTGCTCCAACATTGACAGATATCAAGTAATACCAAGAATTTTGTAGTCTCCCCTGACCTTGTTTTCTCTCTCTTTCTCTTTTTAGGCAAACAGGTATGAAGTTATATCCTAATAATATTCTAATAATCAACTTAATTTTATTACTTACTAAATATTATTCACAAAATAACTATATATGATCCTTAGTATTTGGAGCTTCCTACTTTAGAAATTAATTATTCAAAGGTTTAGGAAATGTGCCCTCTCACCCATCTCTGTGAAGAGTGACTTTTATTTGAATAAACCCTAAGTTTATAATCATTAAATTATATTACCTTATTTCATATTATATTTATTAAGCCACATTTTATTATATTGGACATCTATTTATCTATTTAGCATTGTACTTTAGTACTTATCAGATAAATTCTTGTTTATAAAGTTCTCATTACAACGAGAAGGACGGTGGCTCAGGCCACAATTCACTAAGCATACACTGTAAATAACCAAATTGTTTCCGATTAGTGTGTGTATGGGCGTGTAGTCTACATGTTCTTCATTCTTTGCCATGGGTTCTATATGTTTCAAAATATTTTGATTTTTGAAGTTTTCTGCTTGTTTTTTTTTTTTCAATTATCTGTGAGTTTTTCAAAGGTGTGTGTGTGTGTGTGTGTGTGTGCCTACAGAGTCCAGAAAAACACGTTTGCTCTCCAGAAGCTGACAGTTACAGTAAGTCACCTGCCATGGGTTCTGTGAATTAAGTTATGGTGCTCTGGAACTATAGGAGGTGCTCTTAACCTCTAAGCCATGTGCCTAGCCTTCGGTTTTCTGTGAGTTGTTGATATGGGCTGGAAAGTGACAACTGCATGACGATCCAGGGACTACCGAACACATTGTTAAACTTTGATGCAATCTATTTCATCAGTTATTACCAAATATGTGCTTTGTTGTAGTAACTGAAACTTTTTGAGTACAAACTATGACGGTTGATAAAACCCATATTAAAGATGAAGAGTTTCATGTGCGCAGAGGGTTAGTGTCTTCAGAAAGGTAAGAAAGAGCCGAGATTATCTAGGATTTATTTCAGATCACCTAACTCTCCATCCAGGAGCCTTTTCACAACTTTTCCTCATAATTACTGTTGCAAGGATGGTGGTTGGTTACCAGAGGCAAAAGAAGCTTAAGCAGAAGTGTATGGGTGAGGATCAGGATTCTGACAGGTTTTCTTATCTGCAACTGCCCGTGCTACTTACTGTGCAGATTACCTGTGTCGTTCTTCCACAAATACATTTTTTCAAGGAAGAAGGACTAGTGCTGTTCCAATCACCTTTGCTCAGTGCAGGCCAAAGCCTTATCTTGCCCCAAATTTGATTTTTTTTTTCACCTTCGCTAAACATTAAGAAATGAGAAATGGATTTGAAGATCTGTGAAATGAGAAGAGGGCTAATCGTCCTGGTGTTGTCTTTCTGATAATTGTCAGGTATTGCCAATCAGATAAACCATCCTTAAGCTTTTATGTCAAGAATTGTCTATCTTTTTGAGTATTCAGGGAAGATCAGGCTAGCAAGAGATCATGCAAAAATCAATAGTTCCTTTGCTGTGTCATCTTCACTCTGAGTAAGACTCCCAGGGAGGCTTTGACCAGAACTGGCCAAAAATCAAAACACTCCAAAAATTTTAATTGGGTCTTTGTTGGTTATCTCCCCATATCTCTTGTACCCAAGTTCCTTTGGAATTAAATGAATATATTGCTCACGGGTGCAGTTAGTAATGAGGCTTTTCTTAGAACTGCTTCTTCACAAACAGTTTTTCCTTACTAAGTTTTAAAAATGTGCTAACGTCTAATTGGAGTAGCATTTGATGTATTTAGGTTTTTTCCTCTTTTTTTTAGTTGGGAAGAAAAGAAAAAAGGGCAGACAAAATATCTCAGTGGATAAAAACTACTTTCTGTAAGGCTGGAAGGCCTGAGCTTGATTCTTGGAGCCCATGACGTGGAAGAGAGACCCAGCTCCTGAAGTAGTTGCTGATCTCCACATATGCCACAGCATGCACCCAACCCTACACACACACACACACACACACACACACACACACACACACACACACACACTGCACCCGGGTCTGCACTCTTCCCTAAAATTACAGTGGAGAACTTTTATTTTTACTTCAAACTTTATTCCCCAGTCTGTAGAAAAACATGGCTTGGAAGATTCCCATGGGATGCCACTGCACCAGTGTTTTCTGGTTGGTTCTTTAGCACCCATCCCCAAATGTCCTATGATGCTTAACTGTCCATGTGACCTTGTATCATGGAAAATCTAAACAAATAAGGGGAAAAAAACTAAAAAGGGAAAAAAGATTTTGAAGATGCTCTGGGGAAAGTGTTATCAAGTTTACTATTTTTACATCTTTTAAACCATGTTTTATGGAATAAAATGAAAGAATAAGAACTGATTCTTAAACTATTTTCTGAAATCACGTTGTGTTGAACATTAAACTACAAAAACAGAGTCTGACCAAATGACATAGGTTTTGCTGGAAATTGTCAAAAACTATTGTTTTAGAGGCAGACACTCTAAGTAGCCAAAATATCCAAATTATGATCCCCAGTCTCAGGAGCATTGAGTTATAACATATATCAATATACTGATTTGATAGTCTAAAAATTTAGACTAAGGATAGAAACTTTAGCCCCAGCAAGGGATAACTATGTGAAACATGTCTCCACTCAGATTCTTTTATGCTTCTTCCTTAAACATGCTCAGAAAGGTCTTTCCTGCTCTCTCATTTAAATTCTTAAAACACAACCATTCTAAGATTCTCTTCTTCTTCTTCTTCTTTTTCTTCTTCTTCTTCTTTTTCTCCTTCTTCTTACTTTTCCTGGTGCAGATTATAATTCCCTAGTAGAAGATATTTTATGGCTGAAATTTCTCTTCCCCTACTGATGTTTATGCACATGCTTAGGCCATGGTGTTAGGTGACTTGGAACAACTGATGTACAAGCCAGCCCAACTTCAACAAACAGCTTGATCAGAACACTTCACATTTAATAATTAGGACCAATCAGTCTCCAGAGGAAAGAAGGTAATTGTATTGCTGTTACATTCACACCTTTCGTTTTCTGCTTCATGGCAGGAATGACTAAGGATGAAAATGTCCTTCATTTCCTCTGTGGGGTGTTGTCTAGATCCACCCAGGGCTCCTTGACTTCTCAACATCCAAGTTATTTTGTGCCATGTAATGTCATACAGAGGATGCTAGCAGTGTGAGCTAGGAGAGAAAGCAATAGCAAAATATGGTGGTTTGGTTTTCTTTATGGTTTCTTTTTTCTTCTTCTTTCTTTTTTTGTGTGGATAGAATGATACGTTCTACCATACTTTTCTATGGTTTTCAGTATGACTGTTCTTAAATTCTGTTTGTGAGTGCTTGTGGAAGCTACTTAACTCTTAGTACAGACACATTTAAAAACATCTGTGACTCTCTAGGAGCAGTCGTAAAGTAAAGGCACATCTTAGACTGTTTGCAGAAAATATCTGAAGCTTAGTTTAAATACAAACTCATGTGAATGAGATACTTGTTTAAGTTAAACCACATACCTCAAATCTCTAAGTTGATGTTTCAGGAGTTCTTGTTTTGTAAGAATAATTTCAATTCCAGAAATCTTCATTCTAAAAGATAACTACGAAGTTATTTTTAAATGTTCACCAAGAAACTAAGGTTTAGAAAATTCAGTCTTAAAAAGCAAAGCCAATTTCTAAGACTTCAGAATATGTACTCAAATAATATTTACAAGATCAGGAATTTTTTCCCAAACAGATATCCATTCATATTAATTTGTGACATTTAGACATTATGCACAAAATGGATCTGTTAGTCTTGTATTGTTTTAACCCAAAGTGTCAGTTCTGCTGTCCCACCAGCTTTCTATTCTCAGAAACTAATTATGTGAAAATACTACCCTCAAAGAAACCAAAAGAATGCACCTTTACAAAAGCTCTACAGTATTTCAATTAGTGTGCTTTTGTGGTGTCTTAGTTGATATGTCGAGACTCTTTTTTCCTTTTTCCTTTCACCTGAAAAAACACATAGGTGTCAGTGACTCATTTTAGTCTCTTTGTTGATACAACTCTCTGGAGTTGTTTTTTTTTTTTTTCTCCTCGATCAGATTCATGTTCTTCTTTTAATTGAAAAGTCACAAAATATATTCTGCTAATGGTTTCCCCTCCCCTAACTCTTCCCTGACAATCTATACATCTCCATCTATACATCTCCACCCATCCAACTCCCTGGCTTCTTTTCAGTCTCTTTTCAGAAAACAAACAGGTAAGTAAGAAATAGCAAGCAAACAATGGTGGAGAAACACCGAGAAAGCACAATGAACACACACACATACACACAAAAAAACCCATGAAAACAAAAAAAAAAATCGAAAACCATAATATAAAAGCAAAAGATAAATAAGATCTAAAAATTACTCAAAGTACTATTAAATGAAAAAAAAAATCTACAAAACCACCAATGAGTTAATTTTGTGTTGGGCATCTAGGACTAGGTTTGTGTACTACCCTGAAGAGTGGTTAATATACCAATCAAGCACCATTGGACAAAAACTATTTTTTTTCTTTGCAAGTGATTATCAGTTGGAGATAGTTTTTGGTTAGGGATTGAGGATCATGTCCACTTCCTCCTTTCAGAGCTCTGCCTTGATCAGGCCCTGTACCATTCTGCCACAGTCTTTGCGAATTCATATGTTTATCAATCCTGTTGTGTCTTGGAGATACTATTTCCTTAATGTCATATATTACCTCTAGCTCTTACACTCTTTTTCTCATGTCTCCCTGCATCCTGAGGGAGGGATTTGATGAAGACATCTTATTTAAAAGAGAGGGCTGCAAAATCTCTCACTCTGCACATTGTCCAAACACAGATCTCTGTATTAGTTCCCGCCTACAGTAAGAGAAGTTTTTCTAATGATAGCTGAGTGACAAATGAATTTATGGATACAGCAGAGTGTTCTTAGGAGTAACTTTATTGCTGTGTTCCTTTAGCCGAACAACAGTATTCAGTTTTTAGTTTCCCCCCAGAGATTCTTAACAAAACAGTGTGTCAACATTAATAACAGTCTTCAATGTAACATCTCTCAACACAATCTACCCTATGTCTCATTCTTCTCTCAGGAGAAACTCACATTAGCTTAAATGTTCCACCAAATTTCTCATTAATATGTGATGTACATTCTATGTATTTGTCTTTTCTCTGAAGTTTTCTGCTGCTTCATACATGCTGTCTTATATATAATTCTATTTTCATTCAAAATCTATTAAAAGTCTCTATACTTCTATCCACTCTATCTTCGATCGTCTTTGTCCTGATAGAATTGTCTACATTGACCACTGGGTATGTAGCGAGTACACGTCAATGTTATATTTTCTTCTACATAAGTATTACAATATTTCCATATTATAGATATTTGTACATTTTTTATAATCAATTTTGTTTGAGGAAGGCAAACACATCTTGAAACCACCACCTTCCTGTTTACTCAGTTTTATAATTTCAGCACCTTTTGCTGGGTAGGCAAAAGAGAGCTTTCAAGGAAAACACAAGAAAGTCATTAATTAGTGTATTTATATAACGATTATATAAATGGATATTTCCCCCTTATGGTTAATATTTAGATAACATAGCTTTCTACGGAGCAAAAACTAAACTCCCACATTTTTACTTGGATGAGACATGAGTGATGATATTTCCTAAAATCAACAGCATAGTCAGCGCCTTCACAGCCCAGTTGGGGATTTATAAGAGAACTATTTGTTTCAACAGCAAATATTTTCTGCTTGAGAAGTGTTAACAGATCCTGAGGCGTAAACACTCACATGGGCACGTCAGAGAGGTTCTGTCTGCATTGTGCATGTCTCAACTGTGGGGCTTGTTACGGCAGGTGTCACTTTGCTCAAGGAAAGTTGTTCAGAGTGCTGGGATTCACTGTGGAATTATGGATATGAGTGAATGTGTGTGTGTGTGTGTGTGTGTGTGTAATTCCTTTTTATCTTGACAAGGTATTTAATGCCATTTCACAATGGGCTATTTCTATTTAAATTATTTTAATCCACACCAAACTAGACCCATGAACTCTTCAGGTTTTTTGGAGTATACAAAGTTGGTTTAGTGATAGATCTGATGCACAGTTACCAAGCCAAGACAACCCTAAGGAGGTTGACATTTCGATGTGGGGAGAAACTACACCAGCAAAGTGAATTAGAGAAGAGTGACCGTGCATTGTACTTTGAGCTACTTGTGACTTATTCTAAGTCATGCGTGAAAAGCTATGTCTCTTTGCATAACAAAAGGGTACAAAAAACCAAATAAACAATTTAGTTCAAGTTGGTATTTTATCAACAGCTAATGTCTTTCTAAGTGGCATGAATGATAAATAAATGTCTAGAATTAATTTCTCTGAGGTTTTTACAGTGAATTCTCGCTTAAGGAATTTAGAATGGGATGCATGCTTCCATATCCACAGCAATATATTTATTCCAGTGTAGGTATTTGAAAAGAAGCTGCCATATGTGGAAATAATGGGGAAGAGGGAAATTGCAGCATTCTTGGGGGGCAACTCTTGGTGTCTGAGTTGGAAATGGAATGACAGGTGGTTCCTCTATCCCACCATCTCCAATCCATCCAACTCTACAGTCTGGGACTTCCCTGAATACCATGAGCTAAATTGTTTAGTAGGTTCCTTGTCCCCTTTTGTTATGTTAAAAGGTATAGCTTCTTATATGTATGTTACAGTAAATTACTAGCAACTCAAAGCACAATGCCAGATATAAATGTGTTCACTATTTCTGTCATTACACAGCAAAAATGATCTGATTTTATTCACTGAAATACATTGTCTCTTACCAGGGTTCACTTTTAGAGAAAAGGGTGCATTTCTAACAGAGTGGGTTTTGGCAGGTTGTAGTTTGGGCCTAGAGTTGGATATCTCTTGGAATTTGGTTAGATGAGGTGTCTGATTTTCAACTGTCCTGAAGAGAAAAAAGAAGAAGAAATAAGAAAAGTATCATCATTGGTCACTCGAGAGTGAAAATGTTCTAGTAGAGTCACTCTAAGCAAAGGAGTGTGTGCCGACATGTCCTAGGCTGTCCCACTCCTGAAGTAATTAACTTGTAGGTGAAGGAAGTGTGCAAGACATAAGAAAGATTGGGGATGCTTCTCAAGGAAGAGGCATCGAGAGAAGAGGCAGAAGTTGCCACAAACTTTAAAAGTGAATCAACTGAGTCTCAAGTTCTGTTTTATATTCAGATAGAGGTTACCCGAGTAAAAGCATAATGACAATGGCCATCAATCAGTAGATGAGGCTATTACGTAAAACTGAGTTATGCTGCAGCTTTTGCTTCCCAGTTAGGACCAGTGATGATGTCACTAACATAATAATGCTTTTTAATGGCCCCTCTATCAGATAAACCTAATCAGCAGAGGTGTGGTGAAAACAAAGTAGTAAATGTGAGGAATGACCAGAGTATGGTTTTAGCACATGTCTGACTCTAGTATGTATAGAGGGAGGTGTATAAATGCATGCACGCAAGTATTTGGTGTAGGTGATTATGTGTATAGGTGATTATGTATGCACATTGGTGAGTCAGTGTATGTGTACACATTCAGGTATACATGTATGCATTTGTGAGCATATGTGCTCATGTGTGTGTGCATGTGCCTACATTTTTGCACATGTATATGAGTATGTGTGCATGTGCTCTTGTTATAGACATTCTGTGGTCATGAATCATTTTATGTCACTTTGTAACTAAACTAGTTTTAAATCCAGTGTAGGTCTCACATTTGTTTACAGTTAATTTTTGGGATAGCCACTCTTCTCGTATTCTTGCTTGAATCATAAAACGGTCCTTCCAAAATTCCCTTTAAAATTTCCTAAAGACTATAAAACTATGAGTCCACATAAAGAAAGCAATATGCTTATTTCCACAGGTTTAAAGAAAATTGTGTGAGCCTTTTTCTCACCACTCGATTTTAAAAGAACCTGAGCCATTTTGAATAAGCCTTCTTAACCAGAAGTTCAGTAAAACTGGAAATAATCCAGATACTAAAATGTGTACTTTGATTCAATATAAAAATTTATCATATAATATCTCCAAAACCAAGATAAGAATGTGGAGTTTGTGTCAAATGTTATATTTCAGAATTGTTTATTTGTCTTTTCATTATATAGAAAAGCAAAATAACATGTCTGTAGACTAGGATGGCAGATGAAAATGAACAAAATGTTTCATCTATAGCATGAACTTTAATTCTTGGAGACATCTTTATTGTTCTTCTCTAGAAAAATCAAAAAGTGACAAGGGTTTGTGTTAAGCAGAAATTCTCTATGTCTCTCGTTTAGTTTTCAGACTGACTTTAGAACTCTCTGTTGGTTGTGTCAATGGTTTTGGTGGGAAAGATGTCACCTTGGTAACCACATAACCTCTAGTGGATTGCTGTGCCTACAGCAGAAATCAAGTGTTTAAAATGATGACTTTCTTTTCTGTATATGAGGAATACAAGTGCAAAGCTATTTTTAAAATTTAAGCAATACCAGGACATTTACTTTATCTGCTAGATAAAGATTGAATTCCTTGCTTGCATTTATTATTATTATCATTATTGCATTCATTATTAATCAATCACTTTCCCAATTAATAATATATTGGTCAATGAAAAAAATAAGGCACAGACAACATAAAGACAAAAAGAAAGTTCAAGACATGGAAATAATTTAATGAGATTATCTGTGAATGTTCTTATTATGCTAAATTTATTCCTTAAAACCTAAACACAGCAGAAGTAACTTACTTCTCCAGAAGGAAACCATAAGAATTGATTTATTTTGTTGAAAAATAACAAGGAAGGAAACTTTCAATTTTACCATAATGTGGAACTAGCATATAAGTTTCTGTCTGCCTTAAAATGTTAAAAAAAAAAAAGTCAATGACAGTAAAGTCAATGAGTCTTTCATCTCTCCCCAGGAAACTGGCATTCAGTTTCCTCTGAAACTCTAAAATCTGCATGGGAACCCTGGGGCCATCATTGATCAGAAAATGTTCATTATGACCAGTTCTGGCTAACGGTGACATCTTCAGGGTTATGGCTGTCTTATTAGAGGCTCAGGCCATCCGGAGCTTTGACTTGAAGACTCACCAGATTCTCAGAAGATCTTTTGTGGCGGAGATGAAGAGTTAACTCTGGGAAACATGCAGATGAGGTTTCCATAACAAAGCATTGCTGCCATCGTGCTGGGTGTTCAATTTAGATGTCTGTGTCCATTTTGCACTTAGGGCGTAGCCTTTAACACCCTCAGGAAACAGTGACAGGAATACCCTTTTCTGTGATGCTGTCTTTTCTCATAAACCATCACTGCGCTTTTGGTGGGCCAATTTGCTGTTTCAGCACTATCGGTATTTCTATAGGAAATGATGCCCTATTCCAAAGGAAAACAGAATCCGCATGTAATTTAATGCCTGTTTATTTTGCTCTTTCCATTTTCTTCACATTCTAGCATTGTAAATTCCATATCTGAGCATGCCAAATTCATCTGTTTCTTACGGGTAATTGCACTATTGTTCTTTTTGCTTTGAAATGCCTTTCTAGTAGTTTTGCTTGCCTGACTCTGTGCTGTGAGGCAGGTGCCAGCTTAGTCATCATAACCCTCTTCTGAAAAACTTGTTTGACAGGCTGCTCAAAGCATCATCAACCACTCCACTCACTTCGTGATTCTACCACCCTGTTTAAAACATAACTTTGTAACTATGGGCGATTATTTCATTAGTGCATCTGTGCGATATTCTATCTATCACAAAAATTAAAACTATGAATTTAGAGGTTACGTTACTGAACAAAGCCTGTATGCTCATAAGTACTTTTCAATTTGCCCAAGGAGGTAAATGTCTATATCACTAAATCCTGCCATCTGGGAAGTATTGCTGAAAATATCAAAACAGTAATTGGCCCTTGTGTTCACTGTGGTTCGCAACCTTCCTAATACTGCTACCCTTTAATATGGCTTATCATCTTGTGGTGACTTCCAACCATAAAATTATTTTTTTCTACTTCCTGACTATATGATTCACTTTTGTGAATCATAATCTGCATTTTGGATAGTCTGAAGAGACCGCTTTGAAAGGATCATTTGACCACCTAAAGGTCTTAGCCATTCTGATGAGTGTAAAGTGAAATCGCAGGGTCGTTTTGAATTGCATTTCCCTGATAACTAAGGATGTTGAGCATTTATTTAAGTGTTTCTCTGCCATTCGATATTTGTCTACAGAAAATTCTCTGTTTAGCTCTGTATATCATTGGTTTGTTTGCTGTTTAACGTCTTGAGTTCTTTATATATTCTGGATGTTAGCTCTCTGTCAGAGAACTTTAGTTTTGTGCAGGGTGATAAGTTTTGATCTATTTGCATTTTTCTACATGTATACATCCATTTGGACCAGCACCATTTGTTGAAGATGCTGTCTTTTTTCCATTGTATTGTTTTATATTCTTTTGTCAAAAATCAAGTATCCGTAGGTATGTGGGTTTATTTCTGGGTCTTCTATTTGATTCCATTGATCCACCATTCTATTTCTATGCCAGTACCATGCAGATTTTATTACTATTGCTCTGTAGAACAGCTTGAAATCAGAGATGGAGATACCTCCAGATGATCTGTGACAACACATGCCAGAAAGGATGTGGAGAAAGGGGAACCCTCCGCCACTGCTGGTGGGAATGTAAACTTGTACAATCACTTTGGAAATCAATCTGGCTCTTTCTCAGAAAATTAGGAATAGTGCTTCCTCAAGATCCAACTATACCTCTCCTAGGCATATATCCAAAATATGCTCAAGTATACAAAAAGGACATTTGCTCAGCCATGTTCATAGCAGCTTTATTTGTAATAGCCAGAACCTGGAAACAACCCAGTTGTCCCTCGGCAGAGGAATGGATACAGAAATTGTCGTACATTTACACAATGGAATCCTACTCAGCAACTAAAAATAAGGAAATCAAGAGATTTGCAAGCAAATGGTAGGAACTAGAAAAGATCATCTTGAGTGAGGTATCCCAGAAGCAGAAAGACACACATGGAATATACTTTCTTATAAGTGGATACAGACATATAATATATGATAAACATACTAAAATCTGTACACCTAAAGGAGCTAAGCAAGAAGGAGGACCCTGGGTAAGATGATCAATCCTCACTCAGAAAGGCAAACAGGACAGACATCAGAAGAGGAAGAAAACAGGGAACAGGGCAGAAGCCTACCACAGAGGTCTGTTGAAAGACTCTACCAAGCAAGGTACCAAAGTAGATGCTGAGACCCATAGCCAAACATTGGGCAGAGTGCAGGGAATCTTATGAAGGAAGGGAGAGATAAGAAGACCTGGAGAGGACAGGAGCTCCACAAGGAGAGCAACAGAACCAAGAAATCTGGGCCCCGGAATCTTTTCTGAGACTGATACTCCAACCAAGGACCTTGCATGGAGATAACCTAGAACCCCTGCTCAGATGTAGCCCATGGCAGCTCAGACTCTCAGTGGGTTCCCTAGTCATGGTTACAGGGACTGTCTCTGACATGAACTCAAGGGATGGCTCTTTGATCACTTCTCTCTGAGGGGGGACCAGCCTTACCAGGCCCCAGAGGAAGACAATGCAGCCAGTTCTGATGAGACATGATAGGCTAAGGTCAGATGGAAGGGGAGGAGGATCTCCTCTATCAGTGGATTTGGAAAGGGGCATGAGAGGAGAAGAGGGAGGGTGGATTTGGGAGAGAATGAGAGAGGGGTCTACAGCTGGGATACAAAAGTGAATAAACTATATAGTTTATTTAAAAAATAATTAACTTAAAAAACCCAAACCAACCAAACAAACAGAAGAACAGCTGATGTGGATTATCCGGTCTTAATGAATTTTACATTTGGAGCTAAGTCTATCATCATACACCTGGTAATATGTCAAGGAGTTGTTCTTGTATAAAATTTCATGACAATGCAGGGAAGTGAAAAGAACCCCTTTTCTAAAGATTTTTCAAGAGTATAAGCAGCAGAGTAAGTGATGGAGAAAAATGATTTTACAGCTTGGGGGCAGGTCAATATCCCCTGTGATGCGTAACTATTACCTCCCTGCATATGTGACTTCAACAGTCTTGGTAGGAGTTATTTCTTCTGTCTGAAAGAGACTCTTGCCCAAACATCTCAGCATTCTAGGGACCCTCCTCAGTCCAGTCACACACATTGTCCATCTTGGCACAAAGTACTTGAAAGAAAGTCTCTGCACAGTTAAAGAACAGTGGTGCCAAGCTGCAGCTAGACGTATTGTTTTTGTTTTCCTTATTCTTCTTCTGCTCACGTTTAATGACAAGAACTCAAAATTTCTGAGTGCTTCTGGTAATCAGCGTCAGAAAACTTATCCGTAAATAACAACTCTCACAAAACACTACCAGTTCTGCAAATAGGTTTTAGAAATCAAGGTTGCATCAGATTTCTGAATGTGCATTTAATTACTTGATATATGTGTGAAATATAATTTCTTTAAATTGAACCCCTTAGCATAGTGTTCAGGCAAGAGTCCTTGATCCGCATTTAAGATATTCTCTAGAGTGCTGTAAAAGGAGTTAGTGACAAGTCTTTTTTTTCTCTCCCTCGTGGAGTTACATTTAACTAAGTGGAGAAAATCAGCAAAGATTGCACAGATTATGAAGCTCTTAATACAATTCTTTCTATGAATAATTCGTAGTCTTGGGAATATTCCTTATCCTTAGTACTCAGTTTTAGGGGCTAACAAATCAGTAATACACATTTATTTTCCTGTGGATGTAACTTGTTCGAGGAAATAATAATCTTTTTAAAAGTTAAATTGTAAAAGAAAGATAAGCCATGGTTTTTTAGAAACAATAAATAAATGCAGAAAACTTATTTTTGCTCCACATGCCTATCAAGTTCATATAATGTATTTCCCTCTCATTTTTAAAAAATCTACTTGAGTCAGGTTTTGGTCCAGACACTCGTTTGACATATATTTGGGAGACCAATGGCATAACTTCAAGCTGAAAATACAATATTGAATTATCTAGGTAGCGCAAGATACAGTGTAATGCTGCAAAACAAGCAATCCCAGAATCTCAGGTTTACAAAACTCAGAAAGATTTACTTCCACGTTCATATGTTGCATGCAGATTGTATTTGGACTCATCTGGAATGGGCATAGGTGATAGCTATGGTTCCGGTTGCTTGTCTCTGCAACTAGGCTCCAGCAGCTCTGACTTGTTCCCAATAGTCATGACTAGCTCCGCTGCACAGCACAGTTTTCTCCTGATGAACAATACAGTGCTTTTGCTAGGATGTAGCAAGAGTGAGAGAGACCAACAACCCAGGCATCATTGTATGTTTTACTTGCTAAAAACAATCCAGTGATTTGAAACAAATGCTATTCTCACACTTAGCATCAGTTGCATCAGTTGCAGGAAAAATAATTCCATTCACTGTGAGAAAATAAAAGCCATGCTGAGAGCATAGCAAGAACAATCCCAATGTCAGATGTCAGCTTCCATATTTTTGCTTCATTTCAGCTGCTGCAACAAAATGCTAGACTAGATGAAATAAATAAGACGAGCTTGTTACTTATAGCAATGGAGGCTAGGGAGCCCAACAAGGTGTCTATATGGGTGTCTACACCAGGATCCAATTTATAGATAACCTCTGTTCATCCTGTGTTAACACAGTAGAAGGCATGAGGAAGCTCTCCAGAGTCTTTCCTTACATGGATATAGATACCCTATGAAGAAGGGCTCCTTTCTTATGATTTTACGCTCTGTTCATCTACTTCATCACTCAGCCTTCTAACACCATCACACTGAGGATTAGGATTCTGTGTGTGAACTGAAGAAGACACACAAACAATAAACCATGCCAGGTAGCTAGTTAGACACTATCAGGCTCAGATGACATTGGCACCAGAACCCTTTCAATGCCGTCGGTGGGTTATAAAAACGACTAAAGCAGCTGCATTTTAACATATGTTCAAAAGCTTCAAACCTGAATCACATTTTGTAGCAACTGAAAGAAAAATGATCTCTGGTGCTGACATCATACCTCAAGTTGCTCGAAGGGTTTTTACCAAAAAGTATTTGTATCAGATTTTATGGGTTCCTTATCATTGTATAGTAAAATGTGTACTGGAAAACAATTCTAGGAAACACAACACTAAACTGGCTCCATCTTGCAAGAGTCAGTGAAACTCCAGAAACTTCTACTGATCATCTGGAGTAGACAGAGACCAGAAAGGGATATAGGTTTTGCTGTTTTGGCTCCAGTGGTCAAAACATCTAGGATGTGGATCAGGGTGATGGTCTCTACTGCCTCCATCTGCTCTCACCTGTGAGAGTGCACGGTGAAGCTTTGTGATGGGCCCTGCCTGCTTTCTGCATTCTGTGTGGCGTCTGCGTTATTTCAACAGAGATCACGAGGATGGGAGTGAAAGGGAACCCAGACAGCGCTCCATGGTGTACATAGTTTTCTGCTCACTGTTCCTCTTCCAACACACCCATTGCATTTCACCAGGCCTAAATACTAACATGTTCTAAATATCCACTTTAAATTCTAATGTCTAAAATCTCATCTAAGTATCCTTTAAATCATATAAGGATAAAAATCTAAGGTCCAGAAAATAGTGAAGGAAATTGCTTTCCAGTTGTGGGTCTGTGGGAGCAAACCAGCCATTTCCCAAAGGCAAACTGGTGAGACAGAAACTGGAAACAACCCTCCATCTCAAGTGGAAGCATGAGGAGAGCAGGAGTAACTTAAGTCCGAACTACAAGGTCATCTCTGGCAGACAGTAAGGTAAGGCTTGAGGTGGCTCTTTCAGGCCTCATGTTGTGCTACCCACACCCCTATATGAATTCCAGTGATAACTGGTGGCAGAAAGAAGATGTGAGGGAGGGTATGGATTTAAGTCACATGTGCTTTAGAAAGTTGAAAGGTTTTCAGTAATTCCAAGTTCATTCATGGTATACTGACATGAGTTTCAAATTTAAATAGAGAAAAAAAAATAGACAAGATAGCTTTAGGAATAAATAACGAAGTAGATGCAGTCAAAGACTTTGGTTGATTATTGTTCGGTTTGGATTTTGAGAAGGAGGTCCAAAGAGATCATGGGCTGCCATTGCAAGAGAACATCAGTCTGGTTCTGAGTGCATAACTTCTGCTCCAGGATGCTGCCTCTCACCACAGATGGCTAGGCTCATGCTAGGTGTCTCTCTGGTAGGCTTTTCTGTTCTTAGAATTCAAGCTGACTACAGGTTGAGGACCCTTACTACTGTCCCTTGCTCTGTCAGCCTTGAAGTGGGCAGGATATGGGAGCCAGGTATCACTGGCTGGAGACAGACGCCCCTTGAGTGGTCATCATGGACGTATGGAGTTGAGGAGTCTCACCCAAAGTAAAGGAGACAGAGAGAAAATAAGGAAAAGGTGCTAGGCTTTCCATCCAACTTCTGGTTATCTCGTGTGTCCAAGTGAGTAGTCAACACATGTTAGCATCAAAAGCTTCTTCTACTTGAAGCGAGGAGTTGAGTGGGCTTTTACTACAATACACTTTAGATGTCCCCAGGAGTTAGTTAAATATCATAAACAGGGACATGCTACAACCCTGGGAGCGGTTAACAAATGCAAATCCTTTTGCAGTTTTCCTGTTTTTTACACAAGATAAGAAATCTCCTGAAATTAAAATCAGAGCTCACCACATTGCCTGTCTGTGTGCAAGTGTATTTGTGTCTGAAACCAAAAATAGCAGCTGACAACCACACTAAATAAAGTTTGGATGCTTTTAGATTGAAGATCAAATGAACATTATTTACCCTAAACATTTAAAGCCTTTTACTTTAATCATAGTGTATATTGCCAAGTGTTTCCTTCCCACAATGCAAATAGTGACTGTCACACTGTTCTTAAACTTTACAGATTTCGCAGTGTGAATAGCATTGTGTTTCTGGGTCAAAGTTAAATACTTTCAAAAGCTTCTCTTATTGATGGAGGAAAGAGAACACAGCACCCTCAAATGCTTTAATCATTTACGTGAGCTGCGTGATAAATTCAAAAGGCCTCTGGCTCCAACAGTGTTTACTGCTGAGCATTCAATTTCAATTGCATGCTTCCTAACCACACTGAAAACGGCCCACGTCTGAATTTCCATTTCAATTTCCCGAGCTTGATAACTTAAGAGTTACAATTTGAGTAATTTTGGAGCAGGGCAAAGGAGATGTATAGTCTAGAAATACTAATAATGAGGTTTGAAACTAAAGTTAAAATTTACTTAATGATATTTGGGGGGGGAAACATGCCTCAACTAGAAATAGGTGAGACATAAATAGTTTATGACCCCTGGTCTAGCTAAGGCACTGAGTGTATTTTCTTAAGTATAGTACACAGAAAAGTAAGGTATTAAAGTCATTACTTTGGTTATTCATATTAAGCATTATTGCTTGTTTTGGACCATTGTGACATTTTTCAGCTTTGAAAATCACAGTTATTCCACCTACTTTCTACCCTTTGTTTTAGAATTCACCAGGAGAACACAGAAATCCTAAGACTTGTTCTGTTCTGCTAGGGAGCTTAATGTATGGCCAGCAGCAACGACTGTTTTAAAATTGTGGATGTGGAGAAATCATCTCAAACATTTTGATTTTACCTTAGATTGGTCACACAAAATTTTAACTGAATTTAAGACTGTTTCTTTCAGTTGTAACTATCCAGTGTATTGTATTTTATTAGTAAATGAGAACATGATTATCTTAGGAATAGTGGGATATATAAACACTTGGTTTTTTTAGTCTTTAAGTCAACTACTCTAATTATTAGGTTACATCACACACAAGTATAAACATTTGTATATGTCAATATATTTGTGTATATATAATATATATATGTGTGTCTATACACTCATGTGGGGCCACAGTATATGCTAACATTTCCATTATTATATGTTCAATAATTTTAATGTTTATACAAAGAAATTAATAGTTACAAAGTTAATGAACACCTGATTATCATTGTTAAATATAATGTAAACTATGTATTTAATTTTTTAATTAAAAGTAGTTTGTGTACTTAAGCAACTTTTGGATATATGCCTAGGAGTGGTATAGCTGGATCTTGAGGAAGCATTATTCCTAATTGTCTGAGAAAGCGCCAGTTTGATTTCCAAAGTGGTTGTACCAGTTTTCATTCCCACCCGCAATGGAGGAGGGTTCCCCTTTCTCCATATCCTCTTCAGCATGTGTTGTCATTTGAGTTTTTGATCTTAGTCATTCTAATGGGTGTAAGGTGAAATCTCAGGGTGGGTTTCATTTTGCAGCTATCTGATGGCTAAGGATGTTGAGCATTCTTTAAGTGTTTCTCTACCATTCTTTATTCCTCTACAGAGAATTCTGTTTAGCTCTGTACCCCATTTTTTAATTGGATTGATTGATTTATTGCTTTTTAACTTCTTTTTTTTAATTTTTTTTTAATTTTTTTATTTTTTGTTATCAATCACAGGTTAGGTACTTTGCATCCCATGCCCAGCCCGCCCACTCCCTCCCACCCTCCCCAACCCTCCCTCATCTCCTCCCCGCCCACTCCAAGTCCACCAGCAGGGGAGGACCTCCTCCCCTTCCATCCAACCCCAGCTCATTCTGTCTCCTCAGGGCTGGCTGCAATGTCCTCCACTGGGATCCAGCCAGTGTGTCACTCCCCGGCTTGTATGGGGGAGGGTCAAAGAGTCAGCCATCAAGTTCAAGACTGAAACAGTCCCTGC
>CM053756.1:40374602-40414625 GCA_028658305.1 Pachyuromys duprasi | reverse complement strand
TGATTTCCAGAGTGGTTGTACAAGTTTGCATTCCCACCAGCAATGTAGGAGGGTTCCTCTTTCTCCACAACCTCTCCAGCATGCATTGTCACTAGAGTTTTTGATCTTAGCCATTCTGGTGGGTGTAAGGTGAAATCTCAGAGTCATTTTGATTTGCATCTCCCTGATGGCTAAGGACGTTGAGCATTTCTTTAAGTGTTTTTCTGCCATTCTATAATCCTCTACAGTCAGCTCTCTTTTTAGTTCCATACCCCATTTTTTAATTGGATTACTTGGTTTCTTGCTTTTTAACTTCTTTAGTTCTTTATATATTCTGGATATCAGCCCTCTGTCAGATATAGGGTTGGTGAAGATCCTTTCCCAGTCTGTAGGCTGTTGTTTTGTTCAAGTACACAACAAGAACATTTGCTCAACCATGTTTGTAGCAGCTTTATTTGTAATAGCCAGAACCTGGAAACAACCCAGTTGTCCCTCAGTTGAGGAATGGATACAGGGATTGTGGTATATTTACACAATGGAATACTATTCAGCAATTAAAAATGAGGAAATCATGAAATTTGCAGGCAAATGTTGGGATCTAGGAAAGATCATTCTGAATGAGGTATCCCAGAAGAAAAAAGACACACATGGTATATACTCATTTATTTAGACCTATAAGATATGATAAACATACTAAAATATATACACCTAAAGAAGGTAAACAAGAAAGAGGACCCAGGGTAAGATGATCAATCCTTACTTAGAAAGACAAATGGGATGGACATTGGATGTAGGATAAAACAAGCAACAGGACAGAAGCCTACCACAGAGGGCCTATGAAAGACTCTACATAGCAGAGTATCAAAGCAGATACTGAGACTCATAACCAAACCTTCGGTAGACTGCAGGAAATCATATGAAAGAAGGGGGAGTTAATATGACCTGGAGAGGATAGGAGCTCCACAAGGACCAAATATATCAGGGCACAGGGGTCTTATATGAGACTGCTTCTCTAACCAAGGACCATGTATGGATATATCCTAGAACTTCTGCTTGCCTGTAGCCCATGGTAGCTCAGTATCCAAGTGGATTTCCCCAGTAAGAGGAACAAGGACCATTTCTGACATGAACTCAATGGCGGGCTCTTTGACCTCCCCACCCCCACCCCCAATGGAAGAGCAGCCCTGATATGCCATAGAGGAGGACATTGCAGCCAGTCCTGAATATACCTGATAAAACAGGCTCAGATGAAAGGGGAAGAGGTCCTCCTCTATCAGTGGACTTGGAAAGGGGCAGGAAGGAGATGAGGGAAGAAGGGTAGGATTGGGAAGGAATGAGGGAGCAGGGAAACAGCTGGGATACAGAGTTAACAAAATGTAACTAATAATAATAATAACAATAATAATAAGTCTAAAAAAAGTAGTTTGTTAGGTGTTAGAGAGAAGGCCAGGTTCTTAAAAGCATCTTACAGCCAGGTGGTTGTGGCTCACACCTTTAATCCCCCTCACTCAGGAGGCAGAGGCAACAAAGCTGTGTGAGTTCAAGGCCAGCCTAGTCTAAAGAGTGAGTTTCCTTCCTCCCCACCCCTGAGGGAGGAGCAGCCTTGCTAGGCCACGGAGGAGGACATGGCAGCCAGTCCTGAAGATACCTGATAAGCTGGGGTCAGATGGAAGAGGAGGAGGCCCTCCCCTATCATATGGACTTGGAAAGAGGAAGGAAGGAGACGAGGGAGGGAGGAAGGGTGGGATTGGGATGGAATGAGGGAGGGGGCTATGGCTGGGATACAAAGTAAATAACCTGTGATTAATATAAAAATTTTTAAAAATTTAAAAATTAAAAAAAAAGAGTGAGTTCCACGACAGCCAAGACTAGGGAGAGAAACCTTGTCTTGAAGCATACAACACACACACACACACACACGCATACATGCACGCACATAAAACCTTCTTTCAGAAGTGACCTTGGCCCAAGCATCCACACCAGACTCCACCTCCAGAGGATAGGATTTCCCCTTCTGCCTCCCAAAGGCACCTGTACACACTTGGCCACTCCACATACACTTAAATAAAATGCAGTAGCTGTGTTTACAACCACCTACTGTTTAAAAAGATATATCAGCTAAACCTCCATCATGATAAATGCACATCATTGTCTTACGTGACAAAGGTATACCTTCTCTGCAGTAGCAGAATATCTTTTCTTGGACTCTGCGCTTGCTGCAGATATGAGAAAGACTCCTGGAAAGCAGGCTGGTGCCATTTTTCTCCTCAGTTTGTCTTTTCTTTCTTTCTTTCTTTTATTCTTTTTTTTGTAGTTTTTGAATAATAATATATGTGGCATGCAAACAACTATTGTAGAAAACACAAACATACACTTAGCAAATAAAAGGAAGGGAAAAATGGAAAAGCTCACCATCTGGAGCATATTAAAAATTTTACATTCAACTTTTTTAAAAAATATATAATTTTAATTAATTAATTAACTTTACATCAGGACCTCGGTTTCCCCTCCCTCCTCTCCTCCCTGTCCTTCCTCTAATCACTATCTCCTCCCATCCACCCCTCCTCACTTTCTCTTCAGAAAAGGGGAGGCCTCCCATGGGTGGGTGTGATCAAGCTTTGAAATATCAAGTTGCAGTAAGACTAGGAGCATCTTCTCCTACTGAGCTTAGAGGTACCCAGTAGGGAGAAAGGGCCCTGAAGGCCTGGAACAGAGTCTGCTCCAGTAACTGACTGAGAATGTGAATCCACATCTAAGGTGCAGTTTTCACCTCAGCTCTTGCAGACATTGTTTTAAAATAGCTTCTCATATTCTAGTATATTACATATATTCTATACTTACTCCATATACCTTTTCTTTGTACTGTAACCCTAGAGGTGTCTATACCCACTATTATGAAACCTGTATATCCTCAATTTTTTTTAAATCAATGAATGGCCTGATGATGTTAGTTTTTGAATATAATTTATTTATTTTTATATTAATCACAGGTTAGGTACTTTGTATCCCAGTCATAACCCCCTCCCTCATTGCTTCCCACTCTCCCCATCCCTCCCTCATCTCCTCCCTGCCCCCCTCCAAGTCCACTGATGGGGGAGGACCTCCTCCCCTTCCAGCTGACCCTAGGTTATCTTGTCTCTTCAGTGCTGGCTGCAATGTCCTCTTCTGGGATCTAGCTAGGCTGTTCCTCCCGGGTGTGTGTGTGGGGGAGAGTCGAAGAGCCAGCCATTGAGTTCATGACAGAAATAGGGACCTTACTGGGTCTCCAGTTGGATACTGAGCTACCATGGGCCACAACTGAGCAGGGGTTCTAGGTTATATCCATACATGGTCCTTGGATGGAGAAACAATCTCATAAAAGACCCCTGTGCCCTGATCTATTTGGTCTTTGTGGAGCTCTTGTTCTCCCCACATCTTACTAATTCCCCCTATTTTCATATTATTCCCTGCTCTCTGCTGAAGGCTTGGTTGTGAGTCTTAATATCTGCTTTGATACATTGCTATATAGGGTCTTTCAGAGGCCCTCTGTGGTAGGCTCCTGTCCTATTGCTTGTTTTCTCTACATTCAATGTCCATCCCATTTGTCCATCTAAGCGAGCATTGATCATCCCAACCTGAGTCCTCCTTCTTGTTTATCTTCCCTAGGTGTATAGATTTCAGCATGACCTTCCTATCCTATAGGTCTATATAAGTGGGTATATACCATATGTTTCTTTCTGCTTTTGGGATACCTCACTCAAGATGATTGTTTCCAGGTCCCACCATTTGCTTGCGAATTTCATAATTTCCTCGTTTTTAATTGCTGAGTAGTATTCCAATTAAGAATCAAGATCCCTCAAGACCCAGCTATCCACTCTTAGGTATATATCCAAAAGATGCTCAAGTATGCAACAAGGACATTTGCTCAACTATGTTCATAGCTACTTTATTTGTAATAGCCAGAACCTGGAAACAACACAGATGTCCCTCAGTTGAGGAATAGATACAGAAATTATGGTACTTTTACACAATGGAATACTACTCAGCAATTAAAAATGAGGAAATCATGAAATTCGCCTGATGATGTTATATTCAACCAAAAATTGATTTATTGGCTACTAAAGACAAGTTCTCATGTACTGTACTTGTGACTGATAGATTGAAACCTGTCTCTTTGTTCCTTACATTCTTTGTCATTTCTGAACACTCCCCTCATTTAATAGATAGAATTCTACATGTATTTCCCACAATATTTTCTTAGATAAGGTAAACTGTGAACTTTTTGACATTGCTTTAATTTCTCAGCACAGTCCTTTTATTTTGCCATGTGTGTTTATAGTTACTTTCGACTTGCTATCTTGTGAACTGCCATCCGCCATAGCATATGAATATACTGAAACTGAAATGTTTATAATGTGTTAACTAATTACTAGTTAAAGGATCTCTTCTATAAATTATCCAAATTAAAACAAACAAACAAAAAGGAAGAAACAACAACAACAAAACACAATAGTTGTGGTGTTATTTTCAGAGTGAATATTTTCAACATTCTCTCAAACCTAGCTACACTTTGTAGAAGTTCCCTGACTTTTATTTTCAGAAGTTTCTAAATTCCAGAGACGCAGATAATGCTATCCAGTGTTGTTAGACAGTAAAATTAAAATATCTTGATCTGCATGCTTCTCATGCTTTGTATTTCTATATTTTATTAGGGAGCTTACTCTCTTCCCATCTCCTGTGATTTGTATTTGTATATTAGCTCAGAGTAGCTATTGAGACCCAGAAAACTTTTGGGTTTTCTTCTATAAACATATGTATTCCATTTCAAATATTTAAATTGTGATTTAGAAAGAAAAAGTACATGCAACCTTTCTTGGCCTCTAAATAAAGTCGTTTGAGTCTACATTTCAGCATGCATTAAATTAATAAATATATTGTAAGATTTATTTATTATGTATGCAGTACTATGTACACATAAGATACAGGTTATATATACATAATACACAGATAATGCAAGAGGAGGGCATCAGATCCCATGATAGATGGTTGTGAGCCACCATGTGGTTGCTGGGAATTGAACTCAGGGCCTTTGGAAGAACAATCACTGCTCTTAACCTTTGAGCCATCTCTCCAGCCTAAGTTAATAAATACTTTTCAAGGCATTGATGAATTCATAAAAAATAACTGTATGCATTAATGTGGCTTAGTAAAAAGCAATGCAATGTTTTATTTTTATTTCATTAGGAAGTCATACCAAGTATGAATTAAAATAAAATCCTTCAAATTAAATTAAAATCCTTCTCTATCTTCACTGAAAGCTAAAAGGCCCTTTACATTTGCCTTGACCATATAACTTGCTTTGGGTGAGGCAGGAATAATACATATCACACAGCTGGGGATTGCAGGAACTCACAAGACTGACTCTTGCCTTGCCTTGCTGCCCTCAAGTGTGTATACCAGTTGATTAAGTACAGAGGTAATGCAGGCCATAGTGCAGATAATTCTGAGAAGTAACTCCCAGCCTTATGTGGGTCGTCATTACAGCAGACTATTCCATAGGTCACTGCTGCTGAGAAATGTTAGCAGAATCGTCATCCAACCATTCCAAACCCACAGTGGATAGCCACAGAATCATGAGCCAGTAAATGATTCTCATTTTTGTTCTCAAGTCTTGGGGTGTTTTGTTACACAAAAAAGACAAGCAATGACATTTATGGATAAATTAATTACCATAGGAATATAGTGCTGATATAGGTTAGGATTGAAATTTATGTTAAATATGTATTAATGGGTGGATTTCAACACTGGACTTTGTATCTTTTTTAAAAAATTATTTTTTTTAAATATTCACTTTACATCCCAATTGTAACCCCTTCCCTTGTCTCTTTCTGGTCCCACCTTCCTCCCTTTCCCGGCTTATGCCTCTCCCTTAGTCCTCAGAAAAGCAGAGTCCTCCTCCTCTGCCATTGAAACCCTATCAAGCCTTATCAGGACTGTCTACATCCTCTTCCGCTCTGGCGTGACAAGGCTGCCCCACAGGGAGAACTGGCCTGATCTCTTCTGATCTCAGAAGATAAGCAGGATTGATCCTGGTTAGTACTTGGATGGGAGACCTTAGTATCTTTAGGATGTTTACAGAGGACAGATTTGTTTTATGGAAATTCTTAATTTTTTCCTCATAGAAATAAAACCACTGCCAGAATGACACACTGTTGCATGAAAAACCTAGTCATTATTTTTTGTATTGTCTTTGGTAAAGTAAAACATGACTAAGGTGTTAAAATTAAGACCTCCCCTATCAGTGGACTGGGGGAGGGGCATGAGTGGAGAAGGAGGGAGGATGGGATTGGGAGGGGAAGAGGGAGGGTGCTCTAGGTAGGATACAAAGTGAATAAACTATAATTAATAAAAATAAAATATTTAAAAATTGAAAAAAATAAAAATGTAGTGACTGTTTTAATGCAAAGTGACAACTTGTATGTTGATATGAAGATGTTCCCTGGAGCTGTGTCTCAAAATGAAGGAATAAGTAAAACAATTTTAATGGATCAAAACTCATATTTGCTATTTCATGACTATGTAAATTGCATCTATCAGAGCACAACAATGATCAATAAGTAATCCAATGTATATCAAAGATTTTTCTTTAGTTCTTATCATTTTATTTTCATTAGATTCATCAAGGTCCAAAAGGCAATTTTAGCTAGGCACATTCTGAAATCCCAGCACTCAGGTTAAGGAAGGAGTATCATGAGTTGAGGAATTTCTTAGGATGCATAGTGAGATAATACATGATGATGAGGATGACAGACAGACAGGCAGATAAATAGCAGGATTGATCCTGGTTAGTACTTGGATGGGAGACCTTAGTATCTTTAGGATAGGTGGATAGGTAAGTAGATAGATGATAGATAATTAGGTAGATAGATAAGTAAATAGATGGACTGATAGACAGATAGATGAGTGGGTAGATAGATAAATAGATAGATGTTAGGTAGCAGATGAATTCTAATTTTTTATAATTACAGTATTGTGATTTGTGGAAGGGTTTCTTTGGCATTCACACCACAAATATACAGGCATTTGCTGAACATGCAATTGCTTGAAACTCTAAAAAATAAGATTGTCAAGTAAAAAAACAGTCTCTCTCATGCAAAAACACTTTCTTAGGTAAGTGCTGAAAATGTGTTTTTTTTTTTTAAGTACTTGACCTAAACAACAAGGAGGACCCCAAGGAAGATACTTAATCCTCATTCAGAAAGGCAAACAGGATAGACATCAGAAGTGCGAGAAGACAGGAAACAGGGCAGGAACCTACCACAGGGGGCTTCTGAAAGAATCTACCCAGGAGGGCATGGAAGCAGATGCTGAGACTCATAGCTAAACTTTGGGTAGAGTGCAGGAAATCTTATGGAAGAAAGGGAGATAGAAAGACCTGGAGAGGACAGGAACGTCACAAGGAGACAAACAGAGCCAAAAAATATGGGCTAAGGGGGCCTGCAGAGACTGATGCTCCAACCAAGGACCATGGATGGAGAGGACCTAGACCCCTTGCTCAGATGTAGCCCATAGGTAGCTCAGCCTCCAAGTGGGCTTCCTAGTAAGGGGAGCAGGTGCTGTCTCTGACATGGAATCAGTGGCAAGCTCTTTGATGTCTCCTGCCTGGTGGGGTGGTCTTACTAGACCACAGAGAAAGAGGATCCAGATAGTCCTGATAAGACCTGATAGTATAGGTCAGATAGTAAGGGAGAAGGACCTCTCCTTGCAGTGGACTAGGGGAAGGGCATTGGAGGAGAAGAGGGAGAGAGAGTGGGACTGGGAGGAGATGAGGGAGGGCGCTACAGTCAGGATACTAAGTACATAAATTGCAATAAATAATAAAGATAAAGAAAAAATAGTTGAATACCGTTACATTTTAATGGGAATGTGGTGGAGCAACTGGGTCAGAGGACATGCTGAGCAGATCCCAAAGTTTTGCACATTGTTTCCAGACTATTAACAGCCTTTCTCTTTTGCCTCTCCTCAAAAAGCAGTGCACATGGGCTGATGAAGAGGAAAAAAATGTTAGTGAGCTAGGTGAAAGAAGAACACAGCTCCCTCATCTGATGCTCAGTACATCAGCATCTCCTGTGGCAAATCACTTTCTTCCCTGTAAGGCAAGCTCCACCTTGAGTGCCCTGGACTTCCTTCTTGTGTTTCTCAGGATTCTAAAATCAGAGAGAGCACTTCTTCACAATCCAGTTTCAACCTATCTAGCTAACCCTTTGAAATTTACTTCAGTAATCTGTCAAAATAATTTAGATTGGTTTGGATAGGTGAGACTTCCAAAGATGAAATTTGAATCACGTTTACACGGTTGGTTGAAATTATTCACTGATTTTTATGCTGTGAAATGACATTGATTGTTGGATTACTATAGAGGCAAAAATAATTTTAATTTCACTGTGTGGACATTGTCCAATTTGTATTGGTGAAATTTGTTGAATCCTATTAAGTAAAAATAAGATATATGAATGTTCTCTCATGTCCATTCTTGCAATCGCAAGAAATTCACTTTTTTTGTATTTTTAAAAATTTATTCATTATATATCCCAAATGAAGTCCCCTCCCTAAACTTCTTCTAGTCCCACACTCCCTCTCCCTCCCACTATCCCAGCACTTACTTAATTTTTTTAAAAATTAAAATGTAATTATATCATTTCACCCCTTTCTTTTTCCTCCCTCAAGCCCTTCCGATGCTTATCTTTGCTATTTCTCAAATTCATGGCTTCCTTTTTCACTTCTTTATCTAAAACAGTGGTTCTTAAGCTTTCTAATGCTATGACCTGTTAACATTTTCTTCATGTTGTGGTGACTCCAAGCATTTTTGTTGATGCTTTTTAACTATAATTTGATAGTGCTATGGATTGTAATTGATACTGCTATAGATTGATATATAGGATATCTCATATCGACCCCTGTGAAAGTATCCTTCAACACCCAAAGGGGTCATGACTCACAGAATGAAAACCACAGGTGTGTGATGTTTAATTTCTTTTTTAAAATAATTGTTATTTATTACATCCTGATTCCTGTTTCCTCTTCCTCCCCTCTCCCAATTCTCTCCTCTCTACCTCCCCTCTCCCCCCAAAAGATCAGGCATCACAGGGACATCAACCAAACACAGCATAACCAGCTATAATAAGACCAAGAACATACCATCACATCAAGGCTGCATGAAGCAACTCAGTAGAAGAAAAAGGGTTCCACAAGTAGGCAAAAAGTCAGGGACAGCCCCTGCTCCTCCTGTTAAGATTCCCACAAGAATGTTATGGCTACTGGCCTAACATATAGGCAGAGGATTTAGGTCATATCCTTACCTGCTCCCTGATACCTGTGAGCCCCCATGATTCCACATCAACTGATTCTGTGGGTCATGTTCTTATGGTGTCCCTGACCCTTCTGGTTCCTCTAATACTTCCTCCCTCTCCTCAACAGGTCTTTCTGAGCTCTGCCTAAAGTTTGGCTGTGGGACTCTGCATGTGCTCCATGGGTCGCTGGATGAAGTCTCTCTCATCTTTTGGATGATGATTCTGCCAGGCTCTGGTCTCAGAACGCTCTGCAGGCAGGACAAACTGTAGGTCTAAGCTTTTATCTCCGGGTTGATATCCTAATCCCTGCACTCAAGGCTTTGCCTGCTTACAGAACATACCCAGTCCAGGCTCTCTGTCCCCCAGAGACGTAAGATGCCTAATTTCAATTCTAGTCAGGTGGTATTTCCAAGGACTAGCCTTAACGGGAACACTCATTCTGAAAGCCAATTCAGACTTTGGTTATGTACAGATAAAAGATGATCTTGTTATTTAGAAGATTCCCTTGTAGATAGCTTACATCATTTTGTAAGTACTTATATTTACTAGAAAGTTTACTAATTGTTCAAATCCACAAGGAATTAAAATATGTATCAGAAAAGAGAAAATCTATAATATAGAACATTCTTCAAAGCTGCTCCCAGATGCTACTCAGTTTTACTTGAAGATCAAGAGCATATTTTTCTTCTGAAAATGTTAATAACTTATAATACTTCAAGGAGTCACAATGTTCTCTTAAATTAAGGTTTAACTTTTATGTCTATTTAATGACCAGATATCATCTTTAATTAATTATAATTACAGAATATTGTGTGATTAAACTTGTGGTCAACCATTCTCCTAATTGCCAAATGTACATTTGTAATTGGGTTGATCAATGTAATTAAAATCATTGACCTTAAAGATCTAGCTAGCTCTTTCTTATTCTCTTTATATCAAATGTATATTAACACTCATTTAAATAACTTATTCTTACCTGATGCATTCACAGTTACAGAACGTCACTCGTAGAATTAATTTGTTATTTTAAACCGATATTTGAATATAATTTTAATACACCATTTTTACGTTTATTTAACAATTATTTGTTTAGCATCAATCACCAAGTCAGCGCTATTACTAGTTTTTCCCTTGAGATTCTTTCAAAACTATCAGGATTGCATATTATTAAATTGGATTTTCAACCCTCATGAAATTACATTTTTTCCAAGTAGTGTATGTGAAGAACAAAAGCTCAAGAATTATTTTGCTAAAGTGGGTGTCTCAAAACTTATAGAAGTGTGTGGGCAAGTCATGCATAGTCTAAGTAGAAGAAATAGTTACTTTTCATCTTAAGATAAATGAATTGAATTGAGAAAGTAAGCACATATATTCTCACACTTGATTTTGTCTGACAACACTGTGTTTATGTAGTTAAGGAAAAGTAAATGCTGCTATTGGTATTTATCTTTAGAAAAATTAATCTTTGAAACACATTATTACAGTTATTAAAATCAGTAGTTTTCATTGTAAATGGCTAAAACTGGAAGTGGTAAAATGAGAAGGCATTCACTGTCTACTAAGGACACAGTGAGTTGAGAGATCTATGATAGGAGTGGGTAATTAATAAAATATATTGATGTATACATTTGCTATTTATAGGTAATATTGTGTTTATATTTTGCAAAATATAGTCTATATGCTTGACAACAAGGTTCAAATTTAATCTGCAAAAAATTTTAAAATAATTTAGTTACTGGTGCTGATAAAGTATCAGGGGAAAATGTCAAATATGATTTATGGTTTTTGCCTTTAATTATTGGGTGTCTGAGATAATTGTTCTATATGATAAATTAAAAATAATCACGCTAATATCATTTGGAGTTATGTTATGTTAATTAATGTGGAAAAATATTGATGTGACAGAGAATTGGGGAGCTCTTCTGGAGGAGTAGCCTGAAGGGGCGTGGTTATGATATTTGAATAGACATTGTCTGTATTTTTTTATACTGTTTTGGATATTATTTAATTATTCTTGGTTTTTTAGGCAAGGTTTTGTTATGACACTAGGCTGCAATCAATTTTTTTCATTGTCCTACCTCAGTCTCTCAAGTGCTAAGATTACACACATGTGATACCATACAGAATTCCAGCTCTTGTTTTAAATTTTAAAAATGTTAGCATTGAAATGTGCATACACTATTGCATTTTTCTTCTTTTCTTTTCCCTCAAAATCATGCAACCTTGAAAAAAATCAGATTTCTTGAACCAACTTGAAATGGTGACACAATATAACAGAACCTGAGGCATAAAGGAAAAGCAGAAATAAGATGGCATTCACCGTGATCCCTGTCAACCACCAAAGAATAGGTACAAATAAATTACTTTTGCTATGTCCTCATGGTACTCAAAACAAAACCAAAACAAGCTGAATTAGTAGGAGGGACAGAACCTGAACGAATGAAACACAGCAAACCAAGAAGAAGATAATGAGAAGGAACAAGTTCTTGTTAGACTCTATAGCCAGTGAGTGTGTGAGTGCTGTGAACAGTGCTGGGAGATGAGACAAGTGAAGGGTACTGAGCACTTAACAAATGGCACCACAGCGTAGTTAGCAAGAAGCAAACGTTCCGGCGCGCTGTTGGACAACAAGGTGTCTGTAGGTGTTGCTAATTCTTTGTGTGTTTTGAGAAGATAAAATAAAGGACTTTTAAAGAATTTATCATAAAAAAGATAATTGAAGAAGGAGATACTGTTAACTTATTTTAAACATCGCACAATGTATAAATGCATTGAAACAGAGTCAGTTTATAAGTAATTACAATTGGCATATTTTATACATCAACTTAAGATAAGTATAATTACAAAAAGAATCCCTTTCCCCACCAATGTAAACATGCAAAATAAAATCAATTCGTTATTGTAAGTTGGAAATGTTATCAAAAACTTCACTGCGTCATTGAAATTTCTCTCATGCTCAGTAAATACCATAGACTTATACAAAGTGGTTGGGATAATATTCCAAGGGATGAAGTGATGATCCACTTCAATTATTGCTCTAGAGAGTAGCATTTTATTTAAGTACTTGCTTAACACTCTCTTCTGAATAATTACCCTTTGGCAAGCACACTTGTATTCAAGCAGCTTTTACTGTGATACTACTTTCCATAAAGTTGCTGCGAGAGAATTCTAAAGGCCCCGTAAGTCATTGATCTGCAATGTATTTCACTGTGGCAAGGTTTCTATGACATCATTTTATAGTTATAAACTTATAACCAATGATAGACAGACTAAGAAAGAAATAAAATGTTCTAAATAAGCTTTGATATTTTATTAATTATAAGGTACAGCAATAGCTAAGAGGACACAAATTTTTAAAAATGTTTTAGAGATACAGTAATCTACAATTCCAGCCACATATATAATTTTCAATTTCCTAGTAGCCACTATCACCATAGATAAGAATGAAAAGAATAAGAATCATTTGACAAGTCCACATAATACAGGCAATTGTTCCAAAACATTCTCACTTCAGCAGGCATGGAATGTCAATACTATGCAAATGGTATATTGGGTGTCTTGTTATTGCTCTAAGTTCTTGAGGTATGATGCATAGTTTCTACAGAGGGTTTAGCTGTCTTTCCAGGACATCATGACCTCATGTACCTGTCTGATAGAAAAGTTTTTTGGTGCTGCTGCAAGAAAGAATTCAGTCCCATCATCACAGGATGTTAGAGAGTGAGAGTTTGGGGGGGGGAAATAGACATAAAGTACACATTAGTTATATGTCAGATAATGCATAAAGGAGATGTCATTTTCCATCCTTGGGTACTGTGATCTGTTCCTGCAGGTGGCACCCTTCTACTCTTCATGTGTTTATTCAGAAAACTGGTTAATATGAGAGATTTAAACATCATGTTAATTTACATAAAGTCTTTTGTTACAAGTTAGATGGAAGGGAAGGAGGTCCTCCCCTATCAGTGGACTTGAAAAGGGGCAGGGAGGAGATGAGGGACGGAAGGGGGGGTAGGGAGGGAAGGTGGGAGGGGACTATGGCTGGGATACAAAGTATATAACCTGTGATTAATATAAAATAAAAATGTTAAAAAAAACAAGTCAATGTGATAATCTATACTCATGGAGCCAATTAATTTGCTTAAAAATCAGTTTTGGCAAATCAAACTTTGAGACACTAGAAAAAAGAAGTCCTATATAAACAAGATCTTTCAAAGTTTTAAAATGTTTTCATTCAAAATGTATAGAAAAATCAGCTCCCATAAGGTATAGCTTGAACCCCATTTCTGTTTAAATATTGGGAACAAATTAAGGTAAGGTATTAGTTAGTGTTCCCTAGAGTAAGGGGACTTACAGAATGAATCTCTTTATCCATAGAAGAGGTAGTTCTCAGAATGACTTACTGGCTGTGGTCTAGCTACTCCAACAATGGCTACATGTAAATGGAAAGTCTAAGAATACAGTAATTGTGGATTCCACAAGGAATGGTCTCAGCTGGAATGGTCTTCAGTAATATGCTGGAATCCCAAAGAAGTAGGCTCTATTGCCAGTGGGGAAGAAAAAATGGACTTGCTAGGGAAGTGAAAGCAAGCAGTCAAAGAGAAACATCTGCCTTCTTCCATGTGCTTCTACAGGCGTTCCGCAGAAGGCATGGCCCAGTTAGTGGTGAGTTTTCCCAACTCAAAAGATCTGGATTAAAGGTGTTTCTTTCTTTCTACCTAAAAGATTCAGATTAGAATTTGATCCTCTCACTTCAAATTATTCAAAAATCCCTCATTGGTAAGCTCTCCACCTTTGGGTTTTAGCTAATTTCCAGCTGCAATCAAGTGGGCAAGCAAGACTATTCATCACAGATAATATCTGTAATGATTATTTGGGAAATCTACACAGGACTTCTTTATGCCTGCATGTAGGTGTTTGTATGTGTGTGTAGTGTGGATATGTATGTGTATTGATGTTTATGTATGAGCATAGATATTTCTATTTTATGTTTAAATTCTAACAGATTTCAAAAATCAATAAAATATTAATAACAAAAGATAAAATGAGGACTTGCCGATGATGAACTTTTAGTGAATATTTAGTGTGTATAGATCACCAATCTGGACCATGCCGGCAAACAAGAATTTACAGTGCCTGTTAAATGAACTTCTCCACAGTTACTTCTGGGATTTGCCAAATCTCTGAAGTCCAAAACCAGTCCAAAACCTTCTTTTTGAAGGTGCCAGGGTATCTTCTGGTATGAGAGTGAGATTTCTATGTACCTGACAGGTAAGACTTCCCTCTGACTAGAAAAATCATCCCTTTCTTCCCCAACAGGGGAGGAAAGGACGCAGGGATTGCATTGAGAAAGGGATGAAGAAAGAAGAGGAAAACAGGAAGCAGGAGAGGAAAGTGAAGATCTGCACATGTTTTAGATGTGTGGCTCTACACAGAGATTGTAGTGATTCTTGATGTCCATGACTCCTACAATGTTAAACTCTCCAGTTAGGAGGAGGTAGCTGGCTTCTTACAATAAGTATATTCCAGAACAGAACACAGAGAAGGGGTTAAATGGCTTTAGGCGTAAGTAAAAACAATGCTGCTCTTGGCAGTTTCCTGTGGATCATGACCTCTGATCTGGTATCCAGTATCTTGCTACCTTAGTCATTAATCTCTCACATGTAACATGACTATTTGCATGCAGAAAATACAAGGTTATTACTTTATTGAATTGCTATCATCTGCTATGAGTGTAGTATTTTCAAATTGTTCCAGCAGGTTAGTTAAACATGACCTTCCCTTTACTGAGCCAACTGTGAAAACTGGTTATAAATTTTTTTCTTCTCATAAGGAATTCTCATGACATCACTTTAACCTCTCAAATGTAGCCACTGTGGTTTAGGCAAAACTACGAAGGAAGAAATACAGAAGAATTAAGAAACTGACAGCATTTTAAATCCGTCTTATATTTAAGTAAAGCGTGGAGGGGAATCTTTACAATACTAGAATGCACAGTTAAGGATGTATTATCAATGAATCTCCCTGAAACCACTTTCAAGGTCAAGTGTGAAATATTATAACCACAGCCCCCAATCACAAACTTTCCTTTCCTTGAGAGGCATCTCCTACCCTCAGTTTGATGATAACCACTTCCTCATACTGTAGAGGGTACCTAAGAAGACACACCCAAGTGCATTTCATAACTGTTTTGTCTGTGTTTCAAAATTATGTGAATGGCACATCAGAATGCATGTTAGCTGGAGTCTGGACCATGATTACATTGTTCAGTATTGATATTACGGTGCTATCTATATCATGAAATGTAACTTGTTGGTCCATTTTCTTATGATTCTTGTACAGCATTTCATCATATAAACACGCCTCAGTTTATCTGTCAATTTTTATTTTAATGAACATTTAGATAGTTTCCAGTTTAAAACCTTCTTCGTAAAGCTATAAACACACTTCTCTGTGTTTCTGCATGTCAACCCAACCCCAGTGTGTATATACCTACGAGAACTATTTGGAGTCTCATAGCCTCCAATTACTTGATACCAAAATACTCTACAAAAGCACAGCCTGGATTTATAATTCTTCAGAGGAACACTGTGAGCAATTCACCACTTCCACAACCTCATTTAATCTTTTCTTATGCAATTAATGAGACTGTTCTCCTGCCTCTCCCTAATGACTAATGTATTTGAATTATTTTCAATATTTGGTCACGTGTTTACAGTTTTCTTTATTAGTTTTTAAATATATTTGTATAATTATAATTTTGTATTTTTAAAGAAAAAATTTCTTGGGTATATGTTTTGTATTTTTTATGATATTCCACTATGATTTCTAATCTTTCAATTTTTGAAAAAGTCCTTTATTAGTAAATTCTATCAAAATTCCATTATTTACTGAACTTGAAAGGACGATTTTCAGATTCATGTGGAAACAAAAACTAAGAAGCTTTTTAAAAAGATCCTGAATAATAATAAAACTGCTGAAGGTATTATCATCCCTGATCTCAATTTGTTCTACAGAGTAACAGTTCTAAAAACAGCACAGTATTGGCATACAAATAAACACATTGATCAATGGGCTAAAATGGAAGAATCAGGCATAAGTCCACAGACATATGGATCTTGATTTTTGATAAAGAAGCCAAAAATATATACTGGGAAAAAAAAGACACCATCTTTGGCAAATAATCCTGGTCAAACTGGATGACTATGTGTAGAAGACACAGGCATAGTGTTTAGAAGAATCTAAACACTTACATACTTATTACCCTGTTTAAAATATTTCAAATGAATCAAAGACTCCAACATAAAGCCAGATACATTAAATCTGATAGAAGGCACAGTGGGGAATAGCCTTGTTCTCATTCACATAGAAAAGAGACAGAACACTCACGGTACAGGTGCTGAGAGCAACAATTAATAAATGTGATCTCTTGAAGCTGGAATGCTTCTGTATGCAAATGGCACTAACATTTGGACAAAATGGTAGGTTACAGATTGGGGAAAATGTGTTTACCAATCACACATCTGATAGAGGGCTAATATAAACATATATATAAAGAATAAAAACATACCTTCAGCAACAAGAAAATAAACTAATTAAAAAAATCGAGCACAGATCTAAACAGAGAGTTCTGAAAAGAGGAAATACAAATAGCTCAGAAGCACCTAAAGAAATGTTCAACATTCTTAGTCATCAGGGAAATATAAATCAAAACTACATTGAGATTTCATCTCGAACTAGTCGGAATGGCCAGCATCAATAAAATAAATGTCAGCACATTCTGAGGAGGATGTGGGGGAAAGGGTCATTCATTGCTGGTGGGAGTGCAGTTACTGTTGAAAGCAGTGTGGTGGTTCCTTGTGAATCTGGAAATAGATCTACTTGTAGGTCCAGGTATGACACACTAGGTATATACCAAAGGACTCTGTTCAGTCATGTCCATTGCTCCTCCAGTCAGAATATCTAGCCAGGAATTAGATATAGACTAGATATTTGTCAGTGAAAGAATGGAGGAAAATAATGCAGTACATTTACACAATGGGATATTACTCAACCGTTTAAAAGTGAAATCATGAAATTCACAGGTAAACAGATGAAGCTAGAAAAAAAAATCTTGAATGAGGCAGTAAGCTGTTAAGTGTGATGTAAGCCGACTAAAATTTGTATAACCACAAAGGTTAGAGGTAGGACCAGACAGGCGTCACATGGAAACTTAATACGATATGAGCTTCCTAAAATATATAAATGTATGAAAGATATCTAAATGGAATCAGCAAATAATGGAGAGAGGTAGCCCCAACTGGATGTCTTATTTTCTCACCAAATGAAGCCTCTCGGACTAGGAATGTGTTATATCTAATCAAGTTGTTAGCCAAAGGAGACCCAATTGGACCCCCAAAACAACACAGGCTATTGGTTAGAATTACACCAAGATATTTTATATTATTTGTGGCTCTTGTGAAAGGGTGTTGTTTCCCTAATTTCTTTCTTAGCCTTTATTTTGCTTGTGCAAAGTGGGGCTACTGACTCCTGAGTTAATTTTGTATCCAGACACTTTGCTGAAGGTGTTTATCAGCTGTAAAAGTTCTCTGATAGAATCTTGGGGGTCACTTATATATACAATCATATCATGTGTGAACAGTGATATTTTGACTTCTCTTCCAATTGGTATCCTCCCCTTGATTTACTTTAAAAAATTAGTGTATAAGTATGCTAAGTCTATAAGGTAGATAAAATACCATAATATTTGGGTCACATATTTTGGGGTTTTTGATAACAAATACTTTCAATACTTTTCGTTTTATCTTCCATCCTGTTTGTGTGTCTAGAGGGAGTTTTCCAACAAAGGCATACATTAATGATACAAGCAAATAAGCAAATTAATCTGCTTATAGAACCTGGTTTCTCAGATATATCACATCATGTTTTAAAGCAAGTTCCTTCTGAAGTTATCATACACAAAATATCAAGTTCCTTCGTATCATCCTAAGAACTTTTTGTTATTTTGTTGATTATACCTTTGACTTTTGTAGAAGTTAAAAGAATAGGTAAGCAGTGACTTTATATTTTCCTTTGGGGTATTCTACTATCATATCTGTTTTTATAACTCCTCCCCCACAGTGTGTTCGTTCATGTTTGTTTCTCGGTCTATTTATTGATTCTTAGTGCCATTAGTTGCCATTAGTTGACACAGTTAGTATTTCCTTAACATCAAAACCTCCTAATCTTTTAGCATGTTAAATGAAAAACCCATTTCCACACTCTGGAGTATTTTCTGAGCCTTGAATATTGTCTTTGTGTTTTAGATACATCTATTTGGCCTGCGCACGGCACAGTCAGTTGTTCTCAGGATTTTCACCAGTTGTATCTCTCTGTTTCCTTCCCGTTGCTACGATCGAAAACTGATTTTAAAAAAAAAAAAACTTAGAAGAGGTAAGAGCACATTTGGCTTATATTTCCAAGTCATTGCCCAACATTAACGGAAGTCATGGCAGCCAGTCAAAGAGAAAGTTAAAGCAGCAGCCGCGGAAGAACGCTGTTTGCTGGACCACTCTCTGGCCATCTCACCGTCTCCTGCTTAGTTATCTTTCTCTTATCTTTCTCGTACACCTGTATACCAGCTTTTACATAGGGATAGTACCATCCGCAAGGGAGCTAGGGACCCCTGCATCAACTAACGATCCAGAAAATTCTCTACAAGCGTGCTCACAGGTCAGTCTGATCAAGAAAATTCCTTGGTTAAGGCTTCTCTCAGATAAATCTTGGTTCCGGTATTTGGTGGTATATTAGTATTCTAGAGGCGTTGAGGTCAACTTCTTCAGCTTTGTTCACTGGAGCAATATCATTTATTCGATCAGACCCCAGGGCTTCCTTGCTGCCTTCCTCTGGTGGTCTCTCAGGGAGTGGTGTTGGGCTTGAACTACCTTAAGACTGTGGTGCACCAAGAGACTTCATCATTTTCTCTGGGTACAACCAAGCATCATCCACAACGTTGCTCTGGGTACATGGGTGTGACTGACAGTTTTATGATCAGATCTTTATGACTCTGGGAGTCCTATAGATAAGTAATTCTATTAGCTGCCGGAACTCCCTTGGCAATCGTTAGGTATAATGCTGTGAGTCTGAGGATTCCCTCACTACCACATGAGAAACCCATTAGGGATAATTCAACCATAATCCTGATTGACTTTTCTGTTGTTTGAGTTGTTTTAGCCTTCCTTTCTCTCCTCTATTCTTTCTTGTCTTCTATACTCTACTATTGAAACATGACACTTGATGCAGAACACATTTATTGAAATAAAGTGAAAGTACATTTCTCAGATAAAAAAGAATTACAATAAAATACTTAAGAAAATAATTACAAAAAAAACAATTTCCCACAAACAACGACAGTCTTAAACTAAAATAGAAACAGAAACCTCATATTGTATACTTAGGCAGTTTATGATGTTTTTACACAACTTATTTGCAGGTTAAATTAATTTTCTAGAACATGGCTCATTAACATTTTTAGTGCTTGCCATATTTTAAAATAATATTGTTGTGTACCATTGGATTAAAATTAATAGTGCATTAAAATGATCTCACCTTAAATCAGGGACAGTGTTCTGTAACCAGAATTTGCAATTCCCTAATGACTTTTTTCCCCTTTGCTATGAAAAGAAAAAGCTTCTATATTAAAATGATGTATGAAGGTGGATGGAAATTTATGATCTTAAGTTGCTGCAAATCATTCGTATTGATCTGTTTTGTTTCCATTCTACTGAAGCTAATGGAAATCATTTGTCACCTGCCTTGTCCCAGCTGATTTGAAAAAAGAAAAAAAAACAAGAGAAAAGAAAAGAAAAGAAAGAAACAAAAACTACACTGGTTCATTTATCAGACTTGCTGAAGGTCTGTTGCAAGTGTGCTTATGCCTGCAATTCCCAAGATGCACTCAGTTTCTAGGGAAATAGTAAATATTAGTCTATAGTCCTTATAGCCTTAAATAAATAAATGAAACATGTGTATGAAAAATGTATAATTGAATGTGTAATGAAGTATAATGAAATGGTAAATAGGGTGCTTACATTGGCCAGTCCAATATGGTATACATAAATTATATTTAATAGCTTTGTGCCATAAAGCTAAAATTAAAATATTATTATGTGAATTCAAGTTAGGTAGTATTATATAGCAGAAATAAAACTAATAACACTGGTAGAGAAAGAAAAGCAGATCATAAGAGATATTCTTGAGTTTTACTTTTCGTTTTTGGTTGTCTTGAAGTTTTCATTCTAAATATAATGTTCTGTGCAAATTTACTTACATGAAGAGGAAGCTCAAGGTATTTATTTGTGCCTTTTATTTGTGTTAGGGAAATTCAGTCTTGAAATCCAACCGTATTTGAGTACTTTTCAAATATTCATAAAGATTTTCTCCCTGGATTTTTTCTTTTTTCTTTTTTAATTCTAAAATTACAATACTAAAAAATAAAAGAAAGCACAACAAAAACAAAAAAAATTTAAAAAGTAGACACAAATACAAATCTGACTTTCTAATAATACTGAATATAACTTTAAACCTTACCACTCCTTATTCGGTGTCATTTTGGGAAATGAGAAAATAGCTCTCTTCACGGTATTCTAGGTTGTTACCAGTGTATTTCACTGAGCTGATCTCCTTTCACTCATTAGGTTACTCAACACATTGTCTGTTAGCTCACAATTAAGTGCCTCGTGGAGACACAGAGCAGCGAGAGGAGATTCTGTCTGGAGCACACAGCGTGTGAGAGGGATTTCTAATTACATGTAGTAGAACAATCCAATTGAATGTAATCTATGATTAATTTATATAAGTAATACCATTTGAATGTTGAAAACAATGACAGAATGCTGCCTATAAGATCTGGAAACTCTCAGAGGAGAAAAGAATGAAGCAAAAGTTGTTGGAGCTTATAGGGGCATTGAAAGTCACAGGGTGCCCAGACCAGTGTGGAAACCGATGTGGGTAACTACTAAATTTATAAAACTGTTTGTTTCTCAGTTTCTCTCTTAACCCAGATATCATACAAATAATTGAGGCTCCTCTGTAATTGTTTAATAAAAAGCTTCATAACACAATAACCAAGAAGTTATTACTCTATTCCTAACCCTCTAAAGTTACATCCCAGAGATTCTTGAACTTTCTTGCTAGCTCCACACCTTCTCCTGATGTCTCTTGGACCTCTCCTGTGGCTAAATCCGCTACTTCTTCCTCTAACTCCTCCTCCCCTGGCTGGCAGGAAGTCCAGTCCTAGTCTCTTCTCTGCTGACTTACTGGCTACAAGCTACTTTATTGGCATATCAGGGGACAATTGGGGAACAGTATTTAGACAATATCAAGATTGTCACAATCTGCTTTTTAAAAAAAAAATCTCCTCCCCACCCAATATGTTTGTTCATGCTTGTTTAAAGTCTCTGGTTGTATGTTAACGTCTTGATCCACTTGGAGTTGAGTTTTGTGTAGGGTGATAAATACAGTCTGTTTGTGTTGTTATACATGCAGAGATCTAGTTAGACCAGCACCAAAAAAGAAAGATGCTTTCTTTTTTCCATTGTATGGTTATGGCTTATTTGGCAAAATTCAAGTGCTCATAGCAGTGTGGGTTGGTTTCTGGGACTTCAGTTTGGTTCCATTGATCAACCTGTCTGTCTCTATGCCAATACCATGCAGTTTTTATTGCTAATGCTCTGTAGTATAGCTTGAGATCAGAAATGTGGATATCACCAGAAGTTCTTTTATTGTACATAATGGTTTTGGCTATCCTAGATCTTTTATTTGTCCATATAAAGTTAATGGTTGCTTTTTCCAGCTCTATAAGGAATTGTGTTGGAATTTTGATGGGAATGTCATTGAATCTGTAGATGGCTTTTGGCAGAATGGCCATTTTGACTGTATTAGTCCTACCGTTCCAGGAGTACCGGAGATTTTTTTCCATCTTCTACAACCTTCTTCAATTTCTTTCTTCAAAGACTTGTAGTTCTTGTCGGATATGTCTTTCATTTGCTTTGCAAGAGTTATACCAAGATATTTTATATTTTTAATGGTTATTGTGAAGGGTGTTGTTTCTGTAATATTTTTCTTAGCCCTTTTGTTACTAGTATAAAAGAGTGATACTGACTTTTTCAAGTTATTTTTGTATCAAGACACTTTGCTGAAGGTGTTTATCAGCTGCAGGAGTTCTCTAGTCACTGATAGCTAGTCACTAGGGACTTGGGGGTCACTTATGTATACTATCATATCATCTGCAAATAGCAATGCTTTGACTTCTCTTTCAGTTTGTCTACCCTTGAGCTCCTTTACTTGTCTTATTGCTCTAGCTAGAATGTCAAATACTATATTGAAGGTACATGGTGAGAGTCACAGCCTTGTCTTGTCCCTGATTTTAGCAGGGATGCTTTAAGTTTCTCTGTGTTTAACTTGATGTAATTTGATGTATATTTAACTTGAAGCTATTGGCTTGTTGTATATTGCTTTCACTGTGTTTATGTATATGCCTTATAGCCCTGATCTCTCCGAGAGTTTAAATATGTTTTAAATTTTGTCAAAGGTCTTTTAAGCATCTGATAAGATGATCATGTGTTTTCCTTTTCTTTCAATATGTTTATATGATGGCTTACTTTGATGGATTTTTGTATTTTGAACCATCCCTGCATTCCTGGGATGAAGCCTACTTGATGATTGTGGGTGATATTTTTGATGTGTTCCTGAATTTGGTTTGCAAGTATTTTATTGAGTATTTTTGCATCAATGTTCCTAAGGGAGATTGGTCTGAAATTCTTTCTTTGTTGAGTCTTTGTGTGGTTTAGACATCAGGGTGACTATGGCCTCATAAAATGAGTTTGGCAATGTTCCTTCTGTTTCTTTTTTATGGAATAGTTTGAGGAGTATTGGTATTAGTTTTTCTTTGAAAGCCTGGTAGAATTCTGTGCTAAATCGTTCTTGCCAAGGACCCTTTTTGTTTGAGAGGCTTTTGATGACTGCTTCTATTTACTTGGGGGTTATGGGTTTATTTAAATTGTTAACCTTATCTTGATTTAAGTTTGATAAGTGATATCTATCAAGAAAATCATCCATTTCATTTAGATTTTCCAGTTTTGTGGCATACAAGTTTTTTGAAGTACAATCTAATAATTGTTTGGATTTTCTTGGTGTCTGTTGTTGTATTCCTCTTTCCATTTCTGATTTTATTAATTTGGATACCCTCCCTTTGTCTTTCAGTTAGTTTAACAGAGGGTTTGTCTATCTTTTTGATTTTCTCAAAAAAAAAATTAAAAAAAAAAGAAAAGAAAAAGACAGCTCTTACTTTTGGTGATTCTCTGTATTGTTCTCTTTGTTTCTAGATTATTGATTTTAGTCCTGACTTTGATTGTTTCTTGCTGTTGACGCCTCTTGCATGTGTTTGCTTCCATTTTTCTAGAGCTTTAGGTGAGCTGTTAAGTTGCTAGTATGAGCTCTCTCCGCTTTCTATATGAAAGCATTTTCATTGAATACTAGAAATTCTTTAATTGCTTTCTTTATTTCCTCCCTGATCCAGTGGTCAATAAATAGAGAGCTGTTTAGTTTCCACAAGTTTTTAGGCATTTTATTGTTTCTGTTGTTGTTGAGGTCTAGCTTTAATCCATGGTGGTCTAATAGAATACAAGGTGTTATTTCAACTTTCTTGTATTTGGTGAGGCTTCCTTTGCTTCTGAGTATGTGTTCAGTTTTGGAAAAGGTTCCATGAGGTGCTGAGAAGAAGGATATCCTTTTGTGTTTGGATGGAATGTTCTGTATATATGTTAGGTCCAATTGACTTATAGGTCATATGGTTTCATTATTTTTTTGTTTAGTTTTTCTCTCCGTGATCTGTCCATTGATGAGAGAAGTTTGTTGAACTCTCCTACTATTAATATGTGGGTGCTGATGTGTGATTTAAGCTTTGGTAATGTTTCTTTTACAAATGTGGGTGCCATTTCATTTGGAGCATATATGTTCAGAACTGAGATGTTACCCTGGTTGATTTTTCCTTTGATGAGTACGATGTGTCCTTCCCTTCTCTTTTCATTAATTTTGGTAAAAGTCTATTTTATAAAATATTAGAATCAGTACTCCATCTTGTTTCTTGTCTTTTTATTATTATTATTAGTTACATTTTATTAACTCTGTATCCCAGCTGTATTCCATCCCCACATTCCCTCCCAATCCCACTGTTCCTCCCTCATCTACTCCCTGCCCCTTTCCAAGTCCATTGATAGGGGAGGACCTCCTCCCCTTTCATCTGACCCTGGTTTATCAGGTATCTTCAGGACTGGCTGCAGAATTGTCTTTTTGCTTGAAAACCCTTTTTCCAGCCTTTTATTCTGAGGTAATGTCTATCATTCCTGCTCAGGTGTGTTTCTTATATACAAGAGAATGAAGGGTCCTGTTTACACATCCACGCTGTTAACCTGTGTCTTTTGAAGGGAGTTGAAGTCATCATTGTTGAGAGATATTAATGACCAGTTAATTCCTGTTATTTGAATGTTGTTAGTGATAGAGTGAATATACACACTTCGTTTCTTTCTGTTTTGCATCTGTAGGGTTATTTGTTTCCTGTATTTTCCTAGGTGTAGTTAGCCTTTCTGGGTTGGAGTTTTCCTTCTAGTACCTTCTGTAGGGCTGGATTTGTGGCTAGGTACTGATTAAACTTGGTTTTGTCATGGAATATGTTGTTTTCTCCATGTATGGTCATTGAAAGTTTTGCTGGATCCAGTAGTCTGGGTTGACATTTGTGTTCTTATAATGTCTCCAAGACATCTGTCCAGGTCCTTCTGGTTTTCATAGTCTCTGTTCTGATAGATTTGTCTTTATATGTTACTTGACATTTTTCCTGTGCAGTTTTTAATATTCTTTCTTTATTCTGTACATTTAGTGTTTTGATTACTATGCAACAGGAGGATTTTCTTTTCTGGTCCAATTTATTTGGTGTTCTGTAGGCTTCTTGTATGTTTATAGGCCTTTCTTTCTTTAGGCTGGGGAAGTTTTCTTCTATGATTTCGTTGAAAATATTTTCTGGGTCTTGGAGTTTAAAGTAGTCTTCTTCTTCTTCTTCTTCTTCTTCTTCTTCTTCTTCTTCTTCTTCTTTTCTCCTCCTCCTTCTTCTATTCCTGTGATTTTAGGTTTGGTATTTTCATATTGTCCAAGATTTCTTGGATGTTTTGTGTCAAGAATTTTTCAGATTTAGCATTTTCTTTGACTGATGTATCAATTTCTTCAATCATGTCTTTTATACCTGAGATTATTTCTTCTATCTCATATTCTGTTATTGATGCTTGTATCTGTAGTTCCTATTTTCTTCCCTAGGCTTTCCATCTCCAGGATTGCCTCAGATTGTGTTTTCTTTATTGCTTTCATATCCATTTTTAAGTCCTGGATAGTTTTATTCATTTCCTTCTCCCATTTGTTTGTATTTTCTTTCATTTCTTTATAGGATTTACTCAGTTCTTTTACCTGTTTAATTGTATTTAACTGTATTTCTTTGAGGGATTCATTCAGTTCCTTCACCTGTTTGGTGATATTTCCCTGCAGTTCTTTAAGATATTTATTTTCTTCTTTTAAGGCCTCTATCATTTTCATAACTTCAGGTTTAAGATGGTTTTCTTGTGCTTCTGGTGTAGTAGTATCCTCAGGACTTGCTGTAGCAGAACAGCTGGGTTTTGGTGGTGTCGCATGGCCCCGTGTTCTGTTCCTGGTGTTCTTGTGATGACCCCTAGCCATTTGGTTGACTCTGTTATTTGCAGTCCTGGTGCTCTCTTATGGTAATAGGTTTTGGAAGTTGTAGGTAGAGCGTGTGGTCTCACATGGCTGCAATCCTCTGGTTTTCCTGCTGCTCCCTGATCTCTGTTGATCTCTGGGTTCTCAGATTTGGGTGGATCCTGGGAAATGGCGCAATCCAGGGAACAGGAGTGTGGGGCACTCAGAGGAAGTGGAGCAACAGGGAGAGCCCTGGGTAGGCCTGGTCACTATTGCTAGCAGGCTGTAGCAGTCCAGTAGATTGGGGAGAGGGTGACTCTTATCTGCTGCTCTCTGACCCTTGCTGGTCTCCAGAGCTGCAGATTGGAATAGGTCTTACACTAATTTTTAACAACTGAATAAAAGAAACGTTTACAGAGCAAAGTAAGAAGTAATAAAAAGTTGTTGACCTAAAACAGGTACAAGCAAAGAGATTGCCCTCAGAATTCTATTTTGGTGGAGCGAGTGTCCTATATGATAGAAAATCACAAAAGCCTAAAAATCTCCTCCATGTGTATTTAGGGTTCAAAATAAACCCTACTAATTGTGCTATTTAGAGAAACCAAGAGTTGAGAGATTGCTGAAACTACATTCCAATAAATTTTACTTGCCTGATGGTTTCTAACATGTCAAGATTCATTGTCAAAAGCCATAATTAGAAGACCTCATTAGTTAGCAGGTGGGATGGGGCTCTGAGGGCTTATGCAGAACAGCTTTGTCACCTCAGCAGCCTACCTCATTGCCCTTTCTATGGATCTCTCACATGCAGTCATTTCACAACTGGAAACAGTGAAGAGATTTCTATATGGAGAAAATGGTGTGGTTGATGGTGTCAGAGAGGTTAATTATTTGTTTTCTTTCTCTTTGTGTTCTTTCATTTCCTATGTAAAAACAGAAAGGCTGTTTAAACCACTGAGTAGAGAATTTAGAGTTCACGTTAACTGTTCTCACTTTTCCCACAAGGAAAACACAGTTATCTTTCTACTATTTAACATATTTATTTACTATACTGAGCACTTATCTTTGTATCTCTAGATATCAATAAAACAAATCCTTATATTCTTTTTAATATACATATGAAATTATCCATTTTAACCTTTAGTTTTAGCACTGCATATTTGACATAATTTTTCTTTACATCAGTTATGATATATTCATTCTGAAAATATTGTTTTAGTTTGAGTGTGTTTCCCCACCAAATAAGAACCCTACAAGATAATTGATCTTTTTGTGCTTCAATAAACAAATAATAATTGTGCTATGAGGCTTAGCTGAGAGATGATTTTGGAGAGAAAGCTCTTATGAACATTATCTTGAGTCTCTCCACCAGCCATGCACAGGTTCTTACCCTTCCTCTGAGAGATGAATGTCTTTCTCATGCCTTGTCTGTCTATAAGATTATATTCTTGTATGTTTAAGATTATAAAATGTTCTTGCTTATAAATAATATGCTATAAAGGCACACACATATATAATCATATATGGATCAATAAATTATCACCAACAGAATTAATATTATAATTCAACACTTCGTTCAAAAAATAGAATGTCATCAGTATTTAGCAAGCTTCCATTTTTTTCTTTTTGACATTTTACACTTTCAACAGTAAACGACTATTCTATACTGTGCCTATATCCTTTCATTTTTTTTCTTATATAAAAAAACTCTCAGGGTAGAAGAGATGAATCAATGGTTAAGAGCAATTCCTGCTTTCTTTCCCCCAACACTTCCCCAGGACCTCTAAAGCTCTCTCCCATGCTTGGCTGCAAAGTCCCAGCATCTGTCTCAATCCTCTGCTGACTAGAGCCTTCCAGAGGACAGCCAAGTTAGGCTCTAATCGGCAAGCATAGAGGGGACAGGAACCTTACAAGAAGGCCACCAGAGACAACTAACCCAGACCCATGAGGGCTTACAGAGACTGAGACATCAACTAAGGAGTATGCATGGTCTGGACGTAGGTCCCTGCACTTATGTGGCTGATGGGCAGCTTGGTCTTCATGTGAGTGCCTGTTGAGCAGAGGGAGGTAGTTTCTAACACAGACTCTATTGCCTGCTTTTGGATCACTTCCCTTTGGCAGTACTGCCTTGCTGGGCCTCAAGGGATGAGGATATATGACTTGATGTTCTGCGGAAAGTTGGTATGGGGAGAGGGGCATCCCTTTTCTGGGGGCAAAGGAAGAGGGAAAGGAAAGCAGGAGGGGAAGTGGGAAGGACTAGGAGAGGAGGAGGGAGCACCCTTGGGATGTAAAGTAAATAAAATGAAATAAAATTTTTGAAGTGTGGGAAAAAAGAGCAATTCCTTTTAATTCCTAGGACAAGAGTTTCCTTTGCTGCATCCACACAACTTCATGTCACTCCAGCTCTAGGGGATGCATTGACTTCTGTCATCTTTTGGCAACTGTGCACAAAATAACTAAAAGTAAATAAATAAACAAATAAAAGTGAATTTTATAAAAAGAAACATACGTATTTCCCCTACTGATATTTCTTACAGGTGATATTGAGCTGTTTTTTAATTATTTTATTTCTTTGTTCCCTTTCTTTTTTTTTCTTTCTTTTTTTTTGGTACATAGTTTTAGACTGTTCATGTTCAGTGGAATAAATGTAGGGTTCACAATGTACTCAGTCTCTTATTTATATTATTGTTCTATTTCTGACATCTGTTTATGCCATTATCTACATTTCTCAAAACTTGCTATTAAGGGTTTTTTTTGTTGTTGTTGTTGCCCTTTGCCTGCATATCTCCCAAGATATCATACTCCCAGAGGGAAAAATAGATATATACTTTCTTTTTCTGGTTGTTTCTTGCAACTGGGTCATAGAATGCAATGGTGACGACTCCTATAAATGTCAGATTATACATTATACATGGTCTTTCCTGGTCCCTAAAGGCCTAGAAATGTTGCTCAGTGAAGGTGTATGAGGTGAGTTCAAACACAGTTCACACTGTCCCACAACTAGACACTCTTTATAACACTCAGGTTCTGTTCCCAAGTGCCCACTCTCTTCCTACAATGAGCATCTTTCCTAAACCTTCATCCAGCTTATTCTAGCTCTGTACAGCTATATTCTTACTCTTCTGGGACAAGATAAGAAAGAAAGGCTGTTAGGGCAAAGGTTTTCAGAGTTGTGAAATTGACACCAGCCAACGGGTACAGAGACCTCTGATGTTTGTCTTTTCTCCTTTCTTTCTTACTTTCCTCCTTTGCTTCCCTCCCTTCCCCTCCCGTTTCTTCTCTCTTTCTTTCTCTTACCTATGTGTTTAATGCTACAAGATTTTCACTAAGAATTATAGTTTATGACGTTAGCAACTGTGCTTTATGGAAAATCAATCAAAGGTGAAAATATTAAAGAATAAAGGTTCTATCTTACTGGCGTGGAAAAGTTTGCTTCAGCTATACTACTATTGTGAGATGGCAGACAGAGAAATGCCACGTTTACAGAGCGGCAATGGCTCCGTAAGGTCTCGCACTTGTCAATATCTATGCATACATATTTGCATTGCTGTTCTCAGAAGTGTTGGTGTTCTTGATTTTGTACAGACTTTCTGGGGAGATTTATTGTTTCATCTTGTCATTGATGAATCCTTAACATTATGTATCTAGATAAATTTCACATTTTTGTAGGAACAAGTTTAGTGCCCAGGTAGCTCATTACTTTTTTTTGTCCATTTCATGATTCAGTTCAGGATGGGTGCTGAATCAAAACCAAAAATAATGTTGAGCAAGTGTATAGAAGTGGACATAACCAACATAAAGAGTATATTCCTCATGGGATATACAAATAAGAGCCAATCCTGTCTTTGAACCTAAGAAACTACTAATTATACTTTTTAAAGATGCAGTATATGATATATGCTGTAATTCCTACAGAATGGTTTTGATGTTATTTGCTCCACTTGAAGTGGAGTCCATGGTCCACATAGGCAGTGTAGTGGAAATGCACTGAAAGGAATGAATTGTCACAGTTTATGTCAAAGTAAGGTGGGCTAAGATCCTGGCACATCCAAAGGCTCTTGTAAAGGAAAATCCTTAGCCTCTCCTTTTGCTGTTTTCCCTCCTCATTCTACTTAGAACATGTCCTCATTTGACCTGGAACATGTGTTCAAAGTATTATGACTTTGCAAACATCTTAAATGACAAAGCAATAGTCAGAAGCGTAATGCCTAACATCCTAAGTAGGGGCTAGAGAGAGCCAAGAAAGATGGAAGCAGAATAAGTGAAGGTCCTTCCCTGAGTGGTTACCTCTCTATTGTTCTAAGAAGGTAAGCCTAGTTTGTTTTGACCATTGCCAAGTTTATGTTACTCTTAGTTGAACTAATTTCTTGGTGTATGAGGAAAAGAGGAGCCATGAAGGAATGGCTGGACTATTGTGCAGCCACGGATACTGGAACTATGGGTAATAATGTTAGAGGTTAAAAAAAGATGATAGGAAAGTGTGTGATAAATAGCTTTGAGATTCAGCTATAGAAATTTTATGTCAGAATCCTATAGGACATTTTAGTGCTAACATAAATGAAATGAAGTAATCTGCTGTAATGTTGATTTAAATTTTTGTATTATAGGCAATTTTCTATAATAAAATTTTATTGAGTGAAACTTGATAGCAAATAGCATCATAACCATTTTTGTTGGGATTGCAACATCATTTTTGGTTGAAGTTAACTTGACAATTGTTTACAATGGGAGTTATTTTATCCCATAGTTATCATTTTTCGTTATGAACAATTGTTAAGTATCCACTTGACTATTGTTTTACACTAAAATGTTAAGAAATTAGAGGGAAATAAAAGTTTACCTGTGATATAAACCCTACATTCAGGGATGGAACATATAATTACATGTATATGTATGTGTGTATTTAATCTGTGTATTTATATAGTTATATTTTTCTTGTACTCTGTTCATGAAATATCTCTAATTTCAAGAAAGATGAAACATCATAAAATGTACCTACCTATGTCACTTAATGTATAGTTAATGATAGCATGAGAAGTCATATTGACATAGCTATAATATAGAAATTGATTCAATTCAGTACTGTTAGTATATCAAAGAAAATCCCACATTTCTCTTTCTCTCCTTCTATCTCTCTCTTTCTCTCTCTGTGTGTGTATGTGTTTGTGTATTATGTTTAAAATTTTGTCTTCTGTTCTAAGGAATAAAACAAAAGGAAGCTCCTGTGTCAAAAATCATATACGACACTGGAGCTAACGTGACACATTTCTAAAGTTAGTAGGTATGAACAAAACGTGATAATGCACAGCAATGCCTTGGAAGTATGCTATTGTTATATTTAAGTTTTGTTTTGTAGGGGATTGAAAGTAGGATGTCCGTACAGAGCTACATCCAGGTGTTTTCTTAACAAAGTTATAATTTTGACATAAAATATTACTAGGTTGTCCAGCAGCGTCTCCATCTCCTGAGGCTTTGCAGACCTGCACCACAAGATACAACTCAGGGATACCATCTTACAGGTAACACTAAAGCAGTTTCCTGAAAGAAAACGAAAAGAACATCATTGAACATTCTAGGAAATGTGGATGAGAAACACAAAGGAAAAAAGAAAAGAAGAGAAAGAGAGAAAACATTGAAAGGAAAGAAAGAAAAAGACAAAGAAAGAAAAGAAGGAGGGATAGTGAGATGGTTTAGTGGGTAAAGGTGCTTGTTGCCAAGCCTGGTGACTTGAGTTTATCCCCTACGACCCACAATGTTGAAAGAGTGAACATTTTTCTGCATGTTTTCCTTTGACTTCTGCATGTATGCCATTGCATGTCTTCAGGCACACACACCCACACAAACAGGGCGAGAGACAGGTAGAGACAGAAACAGAAAGACAGAGAGAGACGAAAACAGAGAGACAGAGTATAAATAAATGTGAAAAGGAAACCGGTTAGAAGAGCATTGTATACAGAGCTCTGTGAGAGAGAAAAGAGACCAGAGTGGTATCAAGACAGGACTGGGAAGACAGCTAAACCGGTACAAGGATTCAGCTGGATCACACTTCGGAAAAAAGAAAAAGAAAAAGAATGGCTTTGAGAAAAGAGATAATATGTTAGCTTTTTGTTTAAGATGATAATATAAATATAAAACTAACTGTGATTCATATAGACCTTATTATACAACCCGTCAGGCTATAGGAAATCACCTCAGAACTCAGTGATGATGAAAAAGGAACAGGTATAAAATTGGACATCTGAGCCAAACTGACTCTTTCTTACAGTTGGAGGTTGTTCCTACTCAAGGGAACCACAAAAATTTCAAAAGTAAGTATTGAGGTCTTTTTCCTGTAAATAACTTCTTCTCTTACATCTGCAGGCCACCTTATTCAGACTCAGCAGTCACATGCAAAAGATGTTAGGGGAGCAGGGAATTTGATGATCAGGAGAGTCTTGCTGGGAGAAGAAGGCGGGTGGGAACAGACAATGCAGGGTGCAAAGGAATAAAATTATATACATGTATGAAACTGTCAAAATCCAAAATAAATAAATAAATTTACAAAATCAGAAGTGCCCGCAAAGTATGAGACTGAGGGATAATTTCTAACCATGAGAAGCTGTGGGCAACAACTAGTCGGGAAAAACAAATGGGCAATTTAGCCACGATGAGATCAAGGGCTGAGAATCACAATCATGTGTGATATGAGGAAAATGATAGTGTGGCCCATATGGTTTGGGGTCACTACTACATTAATTTGCACTTCAGTCTTTCTCTATCTCATCCCAAGTCTCCACCAAGGAGAATTAATAACACACCAAGACAGGAACTATAGACTGAGCACCTGCTTATAAGGTTTACACTGTTTCCATCATCTCTGCTGAGACCTACTTCAAACACTGGAGATGAAGATAGACAGTATGTGATCATAGGGTGATAACTTAAGAGTCAGGTAAGGAATGAAAATGATGCACTAAAACAGAGAACGTGGGCACAGCATGATAATTCGGTGCCACCAAGCCTGACAAAGTTGGAGTCTATCAGAGTCCATCCTGGGGAACCAGGAGGTTTATTTGACTGACTGACAGAGTGTGGGTGTAGGTTACTGAAGGAACATGTGTGAACCCAAAGAACCTACACTGGAAAGTCTTCACTAGCATGGGCAATTGAGTCTCCTCAACTGCCTTGCTGGGGTACCGCTTCAATCAATCTCTCATAACCTACATCCTCTAGCAACTCCTGGGACCCTGAGACCATGTCCAATTAGGACAATTGTATACAGATGGCTAGAAAGAATAGCCGGGCGCCTGGCATAGAGTCCAGTGACCATCTTCAATCCTCCTTCTAAGAAGAAATGACAACACGCTTGATTTGATGGATTCTTGCAAGTAAGCACACATGCATTGCTTAGATTGTAGCCTTTTTTTTTGCCCAGAGGACCACATGCTACAACAGATATATAATGTATCTTAAACACAACCCCACCCCAGTAAATATCATGCTGACTTTTTGGCAGCTGTCAAAAAAACAGAATGATGCTGTCATAGTGATTTGAAGAAAGAAGGCATTGGAGGCTTAGTCCCTGAAGGGATCACTCTGAGAAGCCGTTCTAGGACTCACAGACTAAAATGCATAACCTGTTTACACACACCACTAGAAATTTATATATCCTGGTTAACACACCCACTGTTTCCAATGTGCTTAGGGCTTATAATTAAATGTCATTTTCCTATTGTTTACCAATGATGATGTAGTTGACATCACTTAGAAAATGACTTTATTTCAACAGTAAACTGAGTTGGAAATGAGGACAGTATCACCCATGCAGTGATTACTTTTCTAAATAGTGGCAGAGAAACATGCTTATGAGTTCAGCTCTTTTGGCCTTTCTATGAGAAAACTATATGTCATTAAAATATAGTTACAAGCTCATCTTCACTGGCTGAGAACTTTGGCATGGTTCATCATTTTTGCCCTTTTCAAACAAAAAACTTTGTCATTAATTTGGAAGGGTCTAATAATAAAATATGATAAACTGTAAACTAACTATAACAAACATTAATAAGATGGTAGAGCAATGAATTAAAGTGAATCTTAGGCCCTCTGTTTTACGCAACTTTTATAAACAAATGCACATTCTCTTTTTCTGTCTGAGCAGTACCTTATATCCACACCCAACTGTTCTGTGTCTCCCTTACATTTGAGGGGAAGCAAAGCTGAGATGAATTTAGTTGGACAAATGGTTATTATGATGCAAAATATGGTTTGCTATGACAGGGTAACATGATTCATTGTGTTTTCCTATTTTGAATTCACAGGGGGATGTTGAACATCTCCGAGTATAAACATGGAAACCTTCCATAACATCTGCTGCTAATTTCTGCCAGCTGAAAAGTGATAATGATGATGAATACTTTTGTTGATGATGTGGATACATTGGCCTAACTAAATTAACTTGCAGACTCTGGGCACCTTTTTGAAAACACGATTTGTACTATCACCTGGTTGGTTTTATGTATGGTTACATTTTTAATTGTTCCAACAGGTTTAATTTTTTGTGATTTGAACTTTAAAAAGCTAAAAAGGTAAAATAAATGAGGAGCTTAGTAGAGTGTCAGGCTGAAAGTCGCTTGTTTATTCAATCATCATCACATAGTTTTTAAAAACTAAATTTGACTGGAAAAATCATACATTCAGTACACTAAGCTGCAATTATTGATGAGGAGGGATAATTAAGAGGTATTCAAGTAGTCCGATAGTTCCTACTGTTAGCCTGATCATTTTCCTTATGGAGGGTAAAGAAATATATCTTAACAGTATGTCTTCTTGCAGTGGTTTGAATGGCCCTGATAGGGTCATATGTTTGAATACTTTGTTCCTCCTTGGTGGAACTATTTTGGAAACATTAGGAGGTACGGGTTTGTTGGTGCATCTGTGTCAAGAGAGCTTGGGCTTGGAGATTTCAAAAGTGCAGCCTATACCAAGTCATGTTCTCTCTCTTCATGATTGTAGATTAAAAGAAAAAGGTCTCAAGAATTTTTCCAGTGCCATTACTGTTTGCTTCCTGCCATGATGATCAGGGACTAACCCTCTAAACCTGAAACAAGCACCCTCCCCCCGACCCCAGTTCTTTCTTTTATGAGAGACATGGTGCCTCTTCATAGCAATAAAAGAGTAACTAAGACAGAACTTGCTACCAAGAATTGGTTATTGAAGAGGCAGGACTAGCCATGTTGTTTGTTGGAAAAGTCTGGAAGACTTTGAAACTTTGGGGTAGAAAAGTAGTTGAAAGTTTCCAGTGGGGCATGGGTCATCCAATAGAAACATTGAAGACTTAACTGCTGAAGGCAATTTGGATTATGCAATCCTGGTCCAGTAGGTTTCAGAGGTAATGTATTGTTCTCAGGACTAGCCAATATCTTGTGATATTTGGCAAATAACGTAGTTGATTTCTGTGCTTGTTCAAACAATCTACATAAGGCTACACTGAAGAGTTTTTAGTTAATGTCATTGGGAGAGGGGAATTCAAGATAGCCAGTACTGAATAGTGGTCATTCTTATGCAGATCTACAATAAAAGTGAACAAGCAAGACAAAGTGAAATACAAAAGTTTGAGGAGAAAAAAAAAGATCACCAGGAAATGCAATGGTAGAGCATTCTCTTTATTCTCAAAGAGGTAAGTTTAAACAAAGGCCTGATTTAGAATAGAAGAAAGGGAGGGGTGCCCCTGCTGGGCAAGACCACACCAGCTAAACTTCCAACTTTGAAAAAGGAATTAAAGGAAAGTTTAAGCACCAAAGGAAGTTCTCAGCAAGGCAAAATGTAAGTAAGCAAATTCAAGGCAAGGAGTGGGCCTGAGCCCAGATTCAGGAAGCAGAAGAACTTGGAAGCTTTGAGTGCTTGGTTTTGGATTTATAGTAAAGAAGGAAACTGGATTGTGGAATCTCCCTCTGAATTTTTTTTTCTTTTTAAGTGCTGAGAAAATGCATGTGGCAAGAACTGTCCATGCATGAAGCTGTGAAGGTGAAACCTTAATGCACTGTGGACCCCAAGATATTGGAGATTCCAGAGCCATAGGATACCTGCCAAGGAGAGATGTAAGCAGGCAGGGGAACAGCCCAAGAGAGCGAAGTAGGTTGTAGTCAGCAAAGCTGGAATGGTGGAGCCATCTAAGTTCTTTGACATCATACACCGAGTTACAGGATTTGGAGTTTGTCCTGCTGCTTTTGTTGTTGTTTGTTTTCATTTTGTTTTCTTGCTGTGGTCCAAGAGTTCTTGACTATGTCCCTTTCCTTCCTTTGAAATGGTAATGTATGTATATGCTGTGCTGAAAATACGTGATCTGATTTTTTATTCTTATTTTATAGGGGTTACAATTTAGATATTGACTTGAGTCTCAAAAGAAACTTCAGACTTTTAAACAATGATAGCACTGAAGGACTATGGGAAATTTTGGAGTGGGGCTAAAAGCCTTTTCATTATGATACGGCTACACACCTATGGGAGCCAGGTAGTAGAATTTGGTGGTTTGAAAGAGAATGACCCCCATAGACTCACATGTTTGAATGCTTGGTCCCCAGTTCGTGGAAGTATTTTGGGAGGATTATAAGTTGTCTGTAGGCTTTGATTTTTTAAACCTATTTTATTTAGGGTTCTTAAATGCCTTTACCACACTTCCAAACTACTGACATTACCTAGGAGAGAAAGAAGGTTAACATGGACAGGGAATGTGGATATCTTTAGACAGTTCCTTGGAGAGATTCTGCTCTTAGTCCTCAGGATACCAGCAGTCCAACCAAACAGCAAATCAGCAAATGCAGCACAAATCAGCAGTAGCAGCATGAAGAGTTTTTTGGAGCTTTTTTCTCTAGGAGCTAAGTGTAGCCAAGCAATGTAAAGAGTTTCCATGAAAAGCAATGTGAAAGGAAACCTAGTGTTCTCTGTCTGTGGGATACTATTTATACCTTCTTAAAGTCCACACAGGGATGTTTTTCAGCTGTCCCCACCCCCACACAACAAGACAGTTTCCTGTTGACCAGAATTCTGCCAGCTATGGACAAAACATTTCTGCATCCCACCCTTGGGACTACAACAAAAACATATCCATACAGCACAACCAAATCTTCCACAACATGGAAGGTGTGTCCTTGAGAGTTGGCTTGGAGATTTCCAAAGCCCACCCTAGGGGCCATGCTCTCTCTTTATGCCTGCTGCTCACTGATCAGGATGTAAAGTTCTCAGCTATTTTTCCAGTGTCATGTCTGTCCGCTTCTTGCCATGGAATTAATGTAGTAATTGTCTAAAACTGCAAAGAAGCCCCTGTTAAATGCTTTCTTTTATAGGAGTTGACTTGGTCATAATCTCTCTTAACGAAAATAGAGCAGGAACAAAGGCACTATGTAAATTAGCTTTTTTTAAATGAGCTAAAATGAAAAGTTTGAAATGAATTAATTACATTTAAAGATGCAAATTTTACTTATAAGACTGCAACATAATAGACCCGTAGTACCTCATTTGGTCGAGGTAGATAATTGAAATATTTGATCTATTAATAAAGATAGTTCTTTGACAATTTCATACATGAATATAGTATATTCTAGTGACTGCCGTCCCTCAACCTCTCTTCCCAGATTCATGACTTTTGCATTTGTTTATAGAGCCATTTAGTTTAGTAACCATTATTGTTGGACCGTCCACTGGAGCCTGCCTTCTGAGGTGACCAGTGGCTGAACAACAAAATAGAGGAGATGGTTCAGTTGCTGTACGGCTTCATACTCATGAACTGCAAAACAGAAATGCCAGATTTTTATCTGCCTTCCTGGGTGAGAAAACTAGCAATAACACTGTACCTCTTCCAGTAGGGATAATTCTTACGATGGCTTGTTTGCCTAACAGTTCTTTTTCAAATATTAATCTGCGTTAGGGGATCATTACATACTTGCCTCATGAAAGGCTTGTGATTCAAAGTCCCTGTGATTTATTATTTAATCAGACATGCAACTCTTATTAAATATCAATTAACTGCATGTTTGGGTTTATTTTACAGTTCCTCTAACAAATTGCAACAGACACTATTATTCACAATGAATGTTTTACATCCAACTTTTTATAATAACATAAATGAAAAGGTGTTCACAGTAGAGTAGCAGATGGAGAACGGAAACTGTGAAAGGCAGCCATTCTGCCTTTTAGGGAAAATGTTCAAAAGCTCAATGAAATCCCATGGTTAGGATTCCTTTAATTATAAAAGAACGGCAACAACTTTGTGTTGTCATTTATGTTTCCACTGATTTACTTTGCTGTCACGTATGTGTTTATCAGCATCTGTGAGTGTTGGGGGGATGGGTACATGTGCAGGTTTATGTGTGAGAGGGATGATGTATATGTGCATGGGAACTGGAGGTCGACTTCAGGTGTCATCTTCTAGGTACCCTCCACCTTATCTTTTAAGACAAGTTTTCTCACTGAGACTTGGGTCTAACCAGTTAAGCTAGACTGGATGGCCCTGCACCATGGATCAGCCCTCTCCAGCATGACTCACCACATCTGTTTCTTGTTGTTGTTGTTTGTTTTTACATGGGTGCTGGAGATTGAACTCAAGTCCTTATGCTTCTGTGGAAAGCACTTCATCAACTGAGCTGTTGCCTCAGCTAGGTGTGTGTGTGTATGTGTGTGATTATTCTTTATGAGTTTCTATAGTATTAACGAGTGTCTTAGTTAGGCTTACTGCCGCTATGACAAAACACCATGATCAGAGCAACTTGAGAAGGAAAGGATTTATTTGGGTTATGTTTTCATACCACAGTTCATCATCGGATAAAGTCAGGACAGAAATTAGAGCTAGGCAGGAACATGGAGGCAAGAGCTGATGCAGAGGTCATGGAGTAATGATGCTTCCTACCTTGTTCGTCATAGCTTGCTCAACCTGCTTTCTTACAGAGTTCGGGAATGGTACAACCCAAAATGAGCTGGGCCCTCCTCTACCAATAACTAATTAAGAAAATTGCCTGTAGACAGATCTACATTATCTAGCTTGAGGTTCTATACTTTCAGTTAACTCTAGCCTTTTCCAAGCTGACATAAAACTAGCCAGCACAATGAGGTAAGCCTACAGTTACTATTTTTAATAGTTATTCATAAATTAGATCCATCCCACCTTTTATATGATTCCAAATGGCCTGTTACAGCCTCTTCTAGAGATCATCTTTTGAATTATGAAGGAGCTCCAGCTGAGTGGTCTTCAATTATGGGCCAGGAGTTTGTTCATCTGCTGTGAGACCTTGATTGGCATATTTAACTTCTATGAGACTAAGAATTTTCTCAAGGATTGTATCGCTATCTCTAATAAAGTAGTTAGATTCAGATGTCAACTTGACACACGTAGGAAAAAGGAACTTCAATTAAAGAGACTTCTGCAGCCAGGTTTGTGGGTGTGTCTGCAGAGGTCTTTTCTTAATTGCTAATTGATGTAGGGATGGCTGCCCACACTGGTCAATACTATCTCTAGGCTCCTGGGACTTGGGTGTATGTGAAAGGCACTTAAGCAAGCCAGAGGAAGCAAGCCAGTAAGCAATGTTCCTCTTTGGTTTCTGTTTCCGTTCCTGATCCATGTTTTCGCCATGACTTCTGTTAGTGATGGATAGTACCCTGCAAGCTAAAATAAGCTGTTTTCTCCCATGTTGATTTTGGTCAGTATTTTACCACAGCAGTAGAGAAATCAAACTGGACCAGCCTGTAATGCCCATTTGCTGGTTACATATTTATTAATAGCTGCTATATTTAGTTGTCCTTTAAATATTAAATTTGGTGATGTCATCTGTTTTTATTTTTTATTTTTTATTTTTTTAAGTTTTTTTATTTTTTGTTTATTTATTTTTTATTTTTTTTTTAAATTTATTTATTTTTATCTCAATCACAGGTTGGGTACTTTGAATCCCAGGCGTAGCCCCCTCCCCCATTCCCTCCCACCCTCCCACTCCCTCCCTCATCTCCTTCTTCCCCGCCCCCTCCA
>CM053756.1:40335413-40374102 GCA_028658305.1 Pachyuromys duprasi | reverse complement strand
TCCTTCAACTGATTGACTCTGTCTCCTATTTTGGATGTTTCCTCTCTGTTTATCTTGGATTGTTCCTGTATGTGGGCAGTTAATTTCTTCTCCATTTCTTTGAGGGCCTTGTTCATTTCCTCTTTTTGTCTCTCCTCTTGTTCCTCTCTGTTTTTATTTTTATTTATTGACTTTATCTTTGATTTTTTTATATTAATTACAGTTTAGTTACTTTGTATCCCAGCTGTAGCTGCCCCCCTCATTCTGTCCCAATCCCACCCTCCCTCATCTCCTCTCTGCCCCTCTCTAAACTCACTGATAGGGGAGATCCTCCTCCCTTTCCATCTGACCCTAGTTTATCAGGTCTCATTAGGACTGGCTGCATTGTCCTCCTCTGTGGCCTTGCAAGACTGTTCCTCCCTCAGGAGGGGGTGGTCAAAGAGCCAGCCACTGAGTTCATGTCCCCTTACTAGGGTACCTACTTGGATACTGAGCTGTCATGGGCTATGTCTGAGCAGGGGTTCTAGGTTATATCCATGCATGGTCCTTAGTTGGAGAATCATTCTCAGAAAAGACCCCTGTGCCCAGATATACTTGGTCCTTATGGAGTTCCTGTCCTCTCCAGGTCTTTATAACTCCCCCTTCTTTCATATGATTCCCTGCACTCTGCCCAGGGTTTGGTTATTAGTCTCAGCATCTGCTTACATATACTACTAGGTAGAGTCATTCAGAGGCCCTCTATGGTAAGCTCCTGTCCTGTTTCTTGTTTTCTCCTACTTCCAGTGTCCATCCCATTTGTCTTTCTAAGTGAGGATTGATCGTCTTACCCCTGGTCCTCCTTCTTGTTTAGCTTCTTTAAGTGTACAGATTTTTGTATGTTTATACTATCTTATAGGTCTAGTATGCACTTGTAAGTGAGTATATGCCTTACGTGTCTTTCTGCATCTGGGATACCTCACTGTGGATGATCTTTTCTAGATCCCACAACTTGCCTGAAAATTTCATGATTTCCTTGTTTTTGTTTTTTATGCTGTAGCCTTGATATTGATTTTTTCTATGCAGGACAGAGCAGCAGCCATTGAAGTATGCTGAGTGTTCTTGTGTCTTCAAACTTCTCACTACTGTCTATGAGGATGTAAGTAACAGAGAGTTATTTATAAATTCTGACATTGTCATGACACTGAAGAAAGAAATTATCCTCTTAATAATTTCATAGTAGGAACCCATCAATTTTTTAAAAAATGTTAACTAAAATTGTTTCTCTTAGAGGTAGGAATGGGGACCATGTGGCCAGGTGTCAATTACTGAGGTAATCCAGTGACTCTCCAGTCTTCATTCCTTATTGCTAACACACAATCACCATGAACCTTAGTTCAGCTAGCACATTTGCTTTGAGCCGCTGTCTAGGTTATCATGAATAAACCACATAAAGATGCAGAAGCTAGAGTCAAGTGACTTATGAATCAGATTTACAGAAATAATGGAAATGGGCAAAGAGAAATCCCCAAACCTAATTAAGCACTAATTTAAAAACTGTTTTCCAAGTTTTACATGTTTATTCTCATTCACTCAAAACTATCTGTTACTGCCTAATAATAATAAATTCATATATATATATACATACATACATATATATACATATGTAAATGGCCCTGTGTTGACATATGGTAGTAAATAAGACAGATAACATTCATTTACTTTGATACTTTTACCTTTTAATTTATGTATTTTTTATTAATTGTAGTTTATTCATTTTGTATACCACCTGTAGCCCCCTCCTATATTCGCGTCTAATCCCACCCCCCTCCCTCATCTTCTCCCTTTCCAAGTCCACTGATAGGGGAGGTCCTCCTCCCCTTCCATCTAACCCTAGCCTATGAGGTCTCATCAGGACTATCTGCATTGTCTTCCTCTGTGGCCTGGTAAGGCTGGCCCCCCCTCAGAGGGAGGTGATCAAAGAGACAGTCCTTTTTGCCCTTACTATGAGACCCACTTGGACCCTGAGTTGCCGTGGGCAACATCTGTTCAGGGGTTCTAGGTTATCTCCATGTATCGTCCTTGGTTGGAGTATCAGTTTCAGAAAAGATCACTGGGTCTAGATTTTTTTTGTTGTTGTTCTGTTGCTCTCCTTGTGGAACTCCTGTCCCTTCCAGGTCTTGACCCCTTCTTTCATAAGATTCCCTGCACTCTCCCCAAAGTTTGGCCATGAGTCTCAGCATCTGCTTTAATACCCTGCTGGGTAGAGTCTCTCAAGGGCCCTCTGTGGTAGGCTCCTGCCCTGTTTCCTGTTTTCTTCCTATTCCTATGTCCATCCTGTTTGCCTTTTTGACTAAGGATTGATCATCTTACCCAGGATCCTCCTTCTTGCTTAGCTTCTTTAGGTGAACAGATTTAGGTGTGTTTATCTTATATGACTAGTATCTATTTATAAGGGATTATATATCATGTGTGTCTTTCTGCTTCTTGCTCAGGATGATCTTTTCTACCTCCCACCATTTGGCTGCAAATTTTATGAATTCTTTGTTTTTAATTGCTGAGTGGTATTCTATTGTGTAAATGTACCACAATTTCTGTATCCATTCCTCTGTTGAGAGACATCTGGGTTTTTTCCAGGTTCTGGCTATTATGAATAAAGCTGCTGTGAACATGGTTGAACAAATGTCTTTGTTGTATACCTGAGCATATTTTGGATATATACCTAGGAGTGGTATAGCTAGATCTTGAGGTAGCACTATTCCTACTTGTCTGCAAAAGTGCCAGACTGATTTCCAAAGTGGTTGTACAAGTTTGCATTTCCACCAGCAATGGAGGAGGGTTCCCCTTTCTCAATCCTCTCTGGCATGTGTTGGCACATTAGTTTTTGATCTTATCCATTCTGATGGATGTAAGGTGTAAGGTGTGTCTGGTTTAATGTCTTTGATCCACTGGACTTTAATTCTGTGCAGGGTGATAAATATGGATATATTTGCATTTTTCTGCAAGTAGACATCCAGTTAGATCAGCACCATTTGTTGAAGATGCTATCTTTTTTCCATTGTATGGTTTTGGCTTCTTTGTCAAAAATCAAGTATCCGTAGCTATGTGGGTTTATTTCTGGGTCTTCTATCTGATTCCATTGATCCACCATTCTGTTTCTATGACAGTACCATGCAGTTTTTATTACTATTACTCTGTAGTACAGCTTGAGATCAGGGATGGAGATACCTCCAGATGATCTGCAATTTTGTTTCTTTTTTTTTTTTTGCATATGAAATTGAGAATTGTTCTTTCCAGTTTTGTAAAGAATTTTGATGGTATTTTGATGGGAATTGCATTGAATCTGTAGATTGCTTTTGGTAAGATGGCCATTTTCCCTATGTTAATCCTACCAATCCATGAGCATCAGAGATCTTTCCATCTTCTCATATCTTCTTCAATTTCTTTCTTCAGAGCCTTGAAGTTGTTTCCAAATGGGTCTTTTATTTGCATGGTTAGAGTCACACTAATTTACTTTATGTTATTGGTGACTATTGTTAATGGTGTTTTCTCCTAATTTCTTTCACACCCTTTCATCTTTTGTATATGGGAGGGCTACTGATTTTTTTTTTTAGTTAGTTAGTTTTGTATCTAACCAGTTTGCTGAAGCTGTTTATCAGGTAAAGGAGTTCTCTGGCTGAATTTTTGGGGTCACACATGTATACTTTCCTATCATCTGCAAATAGCGATATTTTGACTTCTTCCTTTCAATTTTTTGCCCCTTGGTCTCTTTTAGTTGTCTTATTGCTCTAGCTAGGACTTCAATTTCTATGTTGAACAGATACAAAGAGAGTGGGCAGCCTTGCCTTGTCCTGTGGTATTGATTTAAATTTCTCTCCATTTAGTTTGATGTTGGCTATAGTTTTGCTATATTGTCTTTACTATGTGTAGGTATGTGCCTTGTATTTCTGATCTCTCCAATACTTTAAACATGAATGGGTGTTGGATTTTGTCAAATGATATTTCAGCATCTAAGGAGATTATCATGTGGTTTTTCTCCATCAGTTTGTTTATGTGGTGGATTATGTTGATGGAATTCTGTATATTGAACGACCCCTGCATGCCTGGGATGAAGCATACCTGGTCATGGTGGATGATATTTTTTATGGATTTTGGATTCAGTTTGCAAATATATTAGTGATATTTTTCCATCAATGTTCACAGTAGAGATAGGTCTGAAGATCTCTATTTGTTGAGTCTTTGTGTGGTTTAGGTATCAAGGTAACTGTGGCTTCCTAGAATGAGTTTGGTAATGTTCCTTCAGTTTCTATTTTGTGGAATAGTTTGAAAAGAATTGGAGTTAGACCTCTTTGAAGGTCTAGTAGAATTCTACACTGATATCATCTGGCTCTGGGCCTCCTCCTCTTCTTCTTCTTCTTCTTCTTCTTCTTCTTCTTCTTCTTCTTCTTCTTCTTCTTTAGAAGGGAGACTTTTAATGACTGCCTCTATTTCCTTGGGGGATATAGTAGTATTTACACTATTTACCTGATCTTGATTTAATTTTGGTGAATGGAATCTATTAAGAAAATTTTCCACGTCATTTAGATTTTCAAAATTTGTGGCATATAGGCTTTTTAATTTTAATTTTTTAATATTAATTACAGGTTATTCACTTTGTATCCCAGCTGTATCCCCTCCCTCATTCTCTCCCAATCCTATCCTCCCTCATCTCCTCCCATGCTCCTCTCCAAGTCCACTGATAGGAAAGGTCCTCCTCTCCTTCCATCTGACCCTAGCCTATCAGGTCTTATCAGGACTGGCTACATTATCTTCCTCTGTGGCCTGGTAAGGCTGCCCTCAACCTCATAGGGAGGTGATCATAGAGCCAGCCATTGAGTTCATGTCAAAGACAGTCCCTGTTCCCCTTACTAGGGTACCCACTTGGATATTGAGCTGCTATGGGCTACATCTGTGCAGGGATTCTAGGTTATCTCCATGCATGATCCTTGGTTGGAGTATCAGTCTCAGAAAAAGTTCCTTGGGCCCAGATTTCTTGGTTCTGTTGCTCTCCTTGTGGAGCTCCTGTCCCATACAGGTCTTTCTATCTCCCCCTTCTTTCATAATATTCCCTGCACTCTACCCAAAGTTTGGCTATGATTCTCAGCATCTGCTTTGATACCCTACTGGGTAGAGTCTTATAGTAATTCCTAATGATTGTTTGGATTTCATCAGTGTCTGTCATTATGTCCTCTTTTTCGTTTAAGATTTTGCTGATTTGGATAGTTTCTCTCTATCTTTTAGTTAGTTTTGTTAAGGGTTTGTCTATCTTGTTGATTTTCTCAAAGAACCAGCTCTTGATCTCACTGATTCTTTCAATTGTTTTCTTTGTTTCTAATTCATTGATTTCAGCTTTGAGTTTGATTATTTCCAATTGTGTATTCCTCTGCGTATATGTGCTTCTTCTGCTTCTAGGGCTTTATGTATGCTGTTAACTTGCTTATATGTTTGATATCTTAAACTTCTTTTTGAAGGCATTTAGTGCTATGAACTTTCCTCTTAGCACTGATTTCATTGTGTCTCTAAGTTGGGTAAGTTGTGCTTTCATTTTCACTGAATTTTAGGAAGTCTGTAATTTCTTTTTTCATTTCTTCTCCAACCAAGCTGTCATTGAATAGAGAGCTGTTTAGTCTCAATGTGTATATAAACTTTTTTTTAGTTTCTGTTGTTGTTGAGGTCTAGTTTTATGCTATGGTGGTCAGATAGTATACAAGGGATTATTCTGATTATCTTGTATCTGTTGAGACTTGCTTTGTGCCCAACTATATGGTCAATTTTTGCGAAGGTTCCATGAGCTTCTGAAAAGGTACACTCTTTTGAGTTCAGGTGAAAGTTCTGTGGACATCTATTAAGTCCATTTGTTTTGGGACCATTGTTTCTCTATTTAGTTTCTGTCCTTTGGTGAGGGTGGAGTACTCCATTATTAAGGTGTTGGGATCTAAGGAGTGATTTCAGCTTTAATAGTGTTTCATTTAAAAATGCATGTGCTCTTGTATTTGGGACATAGATGTTGAGGAGTGTGATGTCCTCCTGGTGGATTTTTTCTTTGATAAGAATAAAATGCCCCTCCTCATCTTTTTTGATTACTTTTTGTTGACAATCTATTTTATTAGATATTATGTTAGCTACCCCAACTTCTTTTATTGGTCTGTTTGCTTGAAAAACATTTTTCCAGCCCTTTATTCTGAGGTTGTGTTTATCTTTGTTACAGAGATGTGTTTCTTGGATGCAGCTGAATGTTGGATCCTGATCCCATAACCATTGTGTTAGTCTTTGTCTTTTTATTGGAGAGTTGGGGCTATTGATATTGATAGAAAATAGTGACCAATGAATGTTAGCTCCTTTTATCATGTAGTTAGTGGTGTTACTGTTTAAATTTTTTGTTTTGAAGTTATCTATATCTTGTGTTTTCTTGGGTGTAGTTGTTTTCATTTAATTAGAGTTTTCCCTCTAGTACCTTCTGTAAGGCAAGGGGAAGTATAGAGGGGTTGAATAGTCACCATTCTCAGTCCCCAGAGACATCTACGGATGACTTGGATTCAAACTGTCCCAGCTCATGGGTTGTCCCCTCGCACCCAGGAGGCCTCAATGGTGATGTTCTGGCTTCAGCTGCCCCTCCACTCACCAATTTCAAAGTTTCAGATCCTATGCCTCTCAGATACAGTGCTAGCTGGTTGCTGTCATCTTGGACTCCCCCTACTTTGATACTTTTAAAATTGAACAAAAACAGAATAGTAAGGAGATGAAAATTTCTGCATTTTGAAATGATGGAGAAAGTACAAAGAGAGGAATGAGAGAGGGGTAGAGAGAGATAGAAGTGTGAATGGAGAGATGGAGAAGTAGAGTTATTACTTGGGTTGCCAACCATGAGAAGAAGAGGAGATGTTTAGTCATGCTGGAATTTTAATAACAGAAAAAAAAAACTTCCTTAGAGTGGCTGTTGGTTTGTTTTCTCATTGTTGTAGCAAAAGGGCTCATGTAAGGCAGGAAATACTTAAGTCATTCAAGGACTGAGAGTGAAATTTTAATGGGGTACTGTTGTGAGCAGGCTGCCTGTGTCTCTGGTGGACTGACATGTAAAGGGGCCCAGAAGCAAGGCTGGGTCAACACTGCAGATACTAATTCCTAGTATAGGCTAAGGAACAGTTAACGATTTAACAATCACAATATTGAGGAGACATCCCCACACACCAGGATTTCTACCTCTTGAATTTTGGGTATAGATAAAAAGTGATGTACTAATGAGCACCTATACCTATGCATATGTCTTTACATTTCTCAACATTTCTATGGAGCTGCTGGATCATGCTTTTGTGCTATTAGTTCTGAGCAACCTAACACAGTGTATCAGGGAGTTCTCATTATATGTTCCTGCCAAAGTCTTTTTGAGTTTTCTCCCCACACCTTATTATTTTTTTTTAACCATGAAACTTCTTTGGAGTTGTAGGTTTGTATATAATTAGAGCTTTCTTTTTCTCTGATGACTCTGGAGGGAAACACCTTTTTTAAAAATCTCTTTTACAGGCCACATGAAGCTCATTGTTGGACACATGCCTCATCAACAGTTTGTCCATTTTTACTGAATTATCTAATTAATTTGCAACTTGTCTTTGTCAAGTGTGAATACACTTCCTTCTCAAAATGTGATGAACACAAGTAATATCTTGCCAATGTGGATTACCATTTTCATTTTGTTAACTGTGCGCTTTGGGGACAACACCTGCCATCTGCATGAGCTTGTCTTTTATGAGGGTTGTAGGTTTCTACTTAACTAGTCTATACGGATGCATTATCACACACTTTATCTTGAGAACTTTGCTCTCTCCCATGTTCATTAATGCACACAATCAGTAATTCATTGTTTTTGTTTGTTTTGGTGAAGCTTGAGACTGGTAGTTAATTTAAATGGCATTGACATTTGTTTTATTTATTTTTCAAAATGTACTTTTTTATTGGATTCCTTCTTCCATTATTTATTTTGAAACTTTTCTTTGAAAATGCATCAGCATCTTTCTCTTTTTATTTATTTATTTATTTTTATTTTAATCACAGGTCATTCACTTGTATCCCAGCCCTAGCCACCTCCCTCTTTCCCTCCCAGTCCCACCCTCCCTCTCTCATCTCCTCCCTGCCCCTCTCTAAGTCCACTGAAAGGGAAGGTCCTCCTCCCCTTCCATCTGACCCTAGCTTATCAGGTTTCTTCAGGACTGGCTGCAATGTCCTCCTCAGTGGCCTAGCAAGGCTGCTCCTCCCATGGGGGAGGGGGACGGTTAAAGAGCCAGCCATTGAGTTTACATCAGAAACAGTCCCTGTTCCTCTTACTAGGGAACCCACTTGGATACTGAGCTGCCATGGGCTACATCTGAGCAAGGGTTCTAGGTTATATCCATGCATGGTCCTTGGTTGGAGAAACAGTCTCATAAAAGACCCCTGTGCCCAGATATATTTGGTCCTTGTGGAGCTCCTGTACTCTCCAGATCTTACTAATTCCCCTGTCTTTCATATGATTTCAACTGAATGTCTACATGCAGAAAAATGGAAATAGGTCCATACTTATCACTCTGCACAAAACTAAAGTCCAAGTGGATCAAAGCCCTCAACATAAAACCAGACACACTAAATCGGCTAGAAGAAAAAGTGGAGAAGAGCCTAGAACTCATTGGCACAGGAGACAACATCCTGAACAGAACACCAACAGCACAGGCTCTAAGAGCAACAATCAATAAATGGGACCTCATGAAACTGAAAAGCTTCTGTAGAGCAAAAGACACTGTTGTCAGAACAAAACGACAGCCTTCAGACCTGGAAAGGATCTTCACCAACCCTATATCTGACAGAGGACTGATATCCAGAATATATAAATATTAAAAAGCAGCAAATCAAGCAATCCAATTAAAAAATATATATGGAGCTAAACAGAGAATTCTCTGTAGAGGACTATAGAATGGCAGAGAAACACTTAAAGAAATGCTCAGTGTCCTTAGTCATCAGGGAGATGCAAATCAAAACGATCCTGAGATTTCACTTTACACCCATCAGAATGGCTAAGATTAAAAACTCAAGTGATAACACATTTTGTTTTATTTTGCTTAGAACACTTACAATAAAATTTATTCTCTTTTAAAAATTATATATTTAAATTTATAAATTAAAAATATATTAACATGCATATTACAAATTTGTATTATATATAAATGTATAAGTATATGTATATGTATTTATGTATGTGTGTATGTGCGTGAGAGAGAGGAATATATCAATGACTTGCATTAGGCACATATGTGGAGGTCGGAGATCAGAGAGACCCTTGTCACTTTTTTTTTTCTTTTTTCTTCTGTTGGCTCATTGTTATCTGATTTAGTACATCTCTTTCATTCTTTTCCTTTTTATATTATGATTCTTTGGCATGCGTATTTTAAAACATTTGTGATTTTAATTTACTGGCCAAGCCCATGTGCGCTAGGATGGAAACAGCCATGAGGTATGTCTGCTGAAGGGTCCCCTTAACTCCTCAGGTGGTTGTTTCCCACTTAGCAGCAGTAGCAAACACCTCCAAGGTTCTGTTTTTCATGTTTTCAGGCTAATTACTTAACCTCTGGTTTAATGACATGTTTACTTAGAGCTTAGCACAAAACCAGGAGAAAGAGGTCAGCTGGTCTGTTTTTCTAAATGGGCCCGCTGCCACTTCCTGCGTGATTTGGACTAGTCTCTGGAGTGCACAAGAAAGGAGCACTTCATTTAATCACATTTCATCCTTAATTCACTGGTATTCCTCGAGCATCCATTCCTCCTATCGGAATATCAAAGCCTGTTTCCTTTATTGTACTTTTGAGTTGTTTCTGTGCTATCATTTTATATGTTTCTAAACATCTTTAAATTCACTCTGTTTATTCTGTCACTCGGTGGGATTTTAGGTGAAAGCACACTGTAGTTGCTTAGTCTCTGCCAAAGTTGGTTTTAGTGATGACTTACTACAAATTAGAATCAACAGTTTGGAAAGCTTCAACTGAAGAATTATTTGGACTGCTTTATCTGAGGAGGGAAGACCCACCTCAATATGTGAAGCACCTTCTAGAAATTGACCAAGTGAAAAGAAGGCTTTGCAGAAAGAAGATTATTTACCTTTTGCAACTGCAGGGTTTTGGCTCTCGGGTATGAGGCAGATGTTGTTATACTATTTCAATTCTACACATGCATTCTGTTGGTTCCGTCTCTCCAGAGCAGAGGTTCTTAACCTTCCCAATGCTGGAACATTTTAATACAGTTCCTCATGTTGTTCGTGAACCCCAACCATAGAATTATTTTTGTTGTTACTTCATAACTGTAATTTTGCTACTGTTATGACTCATAATTTACATAGTTTTATAGATAGAGGTTTCCTACAGTGCTCTAGAGAACTCTGACTGATAAAGTTTCTGACCCAATCGATGTGATAATAAATTCTAGCACATTTTTGTTTGTTATTAAAATATATGTATATTTATCTTTATGGGTGTTGTCTTGCGGGCTCTTGTTTTGAGTACAAGTTCCCCTGGGTTTGATACTGTTTTGGAAGACAGTGCCTCTACCACACCCTTCTCCATCATTTATCAAAAGGCTCTGTTCTGCCTTCCTCACCATGAAGGCTTAAAGTATCTTAAAATTATGAACCAAAATACATCTCTGGCCTTTAAATAATTTTCACAGGTATTTTACTTACAGCAATACAAAATTAACTAATGCCACAAACACACAATATTTCTGCATATTTATTTGAGTATACTTGTCTGTACACATATATATGATGTGTATATGTATGTACATGTAGTTGTTGTTTGTGAAATTTAATATTTATATACATGTGTATATTTGTAAATAGGATATATATAGGACTTGATATAGTTTTAAACCTATTTATATTGTAGAAAATATATGTATATATAGTATATGCATATGTATAGTATATGTACTATATATACATATATAGTAGATTGATAACATATAACTCATTTTTGGACTAAGTTCTATAAATAAAGTAACATTATATAAATTACTTCTTTCTTTTTAAAGCCTTCTCTGAGTGTTTTAAAATATTCACATCTGGATGAATATGTTTAATCACCTCATCATTGAGCTTGATATATTTTAAGTCAAGACACGAAAACTTAACGTAGAGTAGAGAAAGAGGAAAGGATTATATTCCAGGTAGTTTGCATATACCCATTCTTTATTTCTCAAGAAATGCTACTCATTGACATGGGGGCAAGAGTATGCTGGAAATAAGCTCAGGTCGAATTTATTCATGACTTGTATTACATATCATAGGGTTGGGTTGTTCCTCGAACTCTTGGATATTATTTTAACAAATTGTGTGGGAAGGAGTAGCTGCTGTTGTACCAGCTGCTGCTAATTTGTACATGTTTATTATAATTATTCATGCCACCCTCAGCAGGTCAACGGCCTCATTGCTCACCTAACCAGCTCTTTTGAGAACTACTCACATGGTTGTAATAGAGGTATTGTGAGAGATGTCTTTTCAAATACTGTAGTTCAAAGGAATGATGTGTTACATGTTAAAAAAGACACTCTTATGCAGCTAGTGTAATGCAACCCTGAGTCACAGAGGCAGGGCTTGAAGTGAATCTAATTTGTTATTAAGGTAATTATCAGGGAAATAGCATCCTGAATACTAGATATGCGAGCAACTCTATTAAAAATTCTAATTCGAGTGACTATGAATCCAAAAATTATTTCTCACTTCTCTTTTAAAAGTTTCTACTGGATCCTTGAGAATGTCGCACAATGTTTTTTGATTATATCTAACCACTTCTACGAGCTCCACTTCCTCCTAGATCCACAACTTCTTTTCTGTTCACCCACCTTTTAAATTTTTTAATTCATTCTATGAGACTTACATGCAATATGTGATGATACTACTCCTTGCTCCACAACTTCCAGATCCATCACCCACCTTTGTAAGTCACCCAATTCTGTGCCCTTTTTCTTTGAACACATCATCTATTTTATGATGCTCATATGTTCTTGGACATGTGGTCTTCTCTGGAGGATGGCCAATCTACCAGTGGCAGGACCCTTAAAACTGACTCTCATTTTCTCAGCAGCTGTCAGTTGCCAGTAACTCTGTAGCTAGGGATGGAATTTAATGTGTGTCTTTCCTCTTCATGCTGGAATTTCATCTGTCTTGACCTTTTTCAGGTCTTATGCATGCTGTCACAACATCTGTAATTCTTATGGGCAATAATAATGTTCCAATATTTTATACAATTAATTTGATACAGTAACATGGCTTTGAAAACATTTACATAGCAGAGACTTGCTAAGTACTACTGAGCTTATTTTCTGTTGCAAAGCACCAGAGTAGAGATATACATCACCCTGCCTTCCATATTGATTCTCTAGTTTCAGCGGAAAGTTGATCAAAGTGATGTGTCATTTAGAATGTAGAGCAGTCAACAGTCTCTATTTATTCTCTGTCTCAATCTCTTTTCTCTTCTGTTTGCATTGAGATGTAGATAACTCCCAGAATCCTTCAGACCTCAGGGACTGATGGAATCACTAGAAAGCATGACTGTACCAATGCGCTACAGAAGAACAAAATGTTCAGGACCACCTGTACCCTTACATTAGCTACTTTACCTGACAGAATATGTACTAAGTACCAGCTCCTTTGAAACTTTGTTCCCAGTGAACTCTTACTCAGTTTCTGTTCTTGGATTGAAAAGACAGGATATTTGTTCATACTTTATCCTTAATGTCCATGCTAACACACTCTTGGGCCTCTGCACATGTCCTGTACTGCTTCGTTTCAGACTGCTTTTCATGTTTCTCACTCTTTCTTGAATGTTAGAGTAACCGAGAGAGCACTTGGCAGTCTTCCTCATGGTTATTAACTTCTGCTTTCTATGATTTCTCTCTGGCTCATCTCTGAGGCCTCTCTTTACAAACTCAACTCTATATTTCAAGTTATTAATATCTCCACTTGGTCCTAAATATACTAAATATACAATTATCAAAGTAAAAACATACATTTCTCTTATGATCTTTTGTTTAAACTGATCTCCTTGTAAACTTTGCTTCAGGTTGTATCCAGTCATCTAGCTAAATTACTCTGAATTCAATGAAATTCAATATATTTATTTATTTATTTATTTATTTATTTATTTATTTATTTATTTAAATTTCTGTCCCCATCTCCCTACTTTTGACTCATTTTGGTCTTTATGTAACTATGTCCTATGGCTTCTCACAGGTGACCAAGAAAAACTAGTTTCTTATTTGGAGTTATGAATTTCCAGCCTGGCACTCTAAGTCCATGCCCTATAAAACAGTAGCTGTCTGGGTTAGAAGCCCTAGTGGGAAATTGACTACTTTTGTTTGGGTAAATTAACATGACACCAAATTGTGGTCTAAACACGCTTCATTCATGTACAAATGCTACTCTTTAGTAAGAAGCTACTTTTTAAAATAAAATAAAACTTCTTTAAAAATTTTCTGTGGATTCATCTGTATATTTTCTCCTACCTTCATGACATATATTTGTGTGTATATATTTGTGTGTGTGTGCATGTATCCTTAAGTACAGTTATTGCTGCCCATATACGCATGATTGGGGACTCATTTAGATACCTAAAAGAAACTGCATCCTCAAAAATAATTCTTTAGACCCACCTCCCCCAGAAACTATTTCTTGTCTATAGCTCTTCAGTAAAAGATAGTGCCTGGAGATCATCTAATAAGTATATATCAGAATCTTAGCTCACTTGATCTTGTGGGTATCCAATGAAGTTAACCATGGCTACTGTGAGTTCATGAATGTGATAACCATATTGTGCCCTGACGACAGAATTTCACTTCATCCATTCCCATTCTCTGGCTCTTATTATATCTGACTCCTCTTCTTCAGTGTTCCCACGGCCTCGGTGATAGAGGGCGAAGCGGTCAGTCTCATATCCTCATCATGGAATCCATCTCCCCACTGCTGCTGCTCACTGAAAATGAAGAATCTCTTGACCAAGGTTGAGAAAAGTCCAAGTATATGGATATGAAGACAATTACATAGAAGGAAATTTGACAGCATAAATATTTAGCAAAATAACAATAGCAACCATGGACTTTGGACCATGATTACCAGGCATGAAACCCCTCCTGTGGATCAAACCTCAATCCAATGAGAAAGTGATTACTGACTTCACAACAGCTATGCCATTACTGCGGCAGTATACAAACCTTGCCTGCTCATATTCTCAAGGTTGTATCTGTTCATGGTGTCCCAAAACTCTCCCACATTCCATTTTTAAATATTTTTCTAAAAATAACATTGATCTTTACTTTGGGATCCAATTCCTCTATCTGATATTTCAAACCTGATACTCTGTTTTCCAAATGATATAGTTATTAATAAGACCTTCTTTAGCTTACTGAGTTTTCATTTCCAACATCATCTTATTTTGTTTTTTATTCAGCAATTCTAACTCTCTATTGAATTGCATTTTCACATGTTAGATTGAATTTTATATATCTTTCCCCTAAGGTTTTGTTATCTTGAAGGACATTCATGATTTGAGTTGTTGGAACATAGTTCTAATCATTCTTTTAGATTCTTTGTCAAGCAATACTTCTAGGTCATTCTCACTGGAATCCATTATTAGAAAATTAGTAATTTTTAGAGGAGACATTTCTTGGGTTTTTATGTTGTTTTTTTGGACTTGCGAATCTGAAGCTAGTTGGTTGAGTGGAAATATGAGGCAGGAGTACTTATAGTCTGGGCTGTGCATATCAGACAACTCTGGGAGCTTGTGAACCTGTAGAAGTGTGGGCCTACGGCTCTGCTCAGTATATCCAGACAACTTACTGTTGCTTCCAGGAGCTAGTGCATGGCAGAAATTGAAACAGGTGACTCAGGGTTCAAGGCACCTTACCTGTCAATGCCAGGAACTAGAGGTTTAAGAAAATTTGGGATTGTGCTCAGGTTCTGGAGACACCTTACCTTTCCATTTCAGCAGCTGGGGGACTCAGTAAAGTTTGATCTGGGTGTTCAGAGTCCAGGAACCCTTTGCTTGTTGGATCCAAAATCTAGGGCAGAAGTTTGCGTAGAGAGGTGGGGGCCTGATAACCTCTTATATGTTATGGTGCCTGAACAGCCTCAGAGAAGCTTCTCTTTATAGAGAATGTTGCTAAATTTGCAGACTTGTGGCTATGCTCAGGGTGCTTAGAATAAATGTCATTTAATGTTCAGACTGAAAGAGAATATCCATGCCTTTATACCACCTCTCTAAGGCTTAGGGAGCATTGTGACATTGAGAACAGCAAGAAGAGAAGAGGCAGACCACAGCAGAAAGGGTTGTGAAAAACTGTCTTCTGGACAACTAAACCATTGCAAACATGATCTCACAGAAGCTGTAGTTTACTGTGTCAAGCATGCACATGATTGGACCTGTCAAAAAGCAATGACAGATTAGGGTGGGACTCCTGGAGTCCTACCATTCCTTGGTGAACTTTTAGCACCTAATAGGTTCTGGGAGAAGGACAGTTGTTGGCTTCAGTTGTCTACTAAACAATGAGTTCACCAGGCTTAAGTCAATAATTCCAGACCTCTGGCCTTGCAGTACAGAGGGGCCTTAACATCAGAGGGGCCACAAAACAATATTAAAAGACATAAATTTAGGCAATGAGTCCAGGTGATTACAAGGATAAGAAAGAGTTAAGAGATAGCAGGAAATGAGTAGTAAAATGTGTACTATGTAAAAGGATTATTTGCTCAAAAAAAGAAAGAATTTTCAACAAGGAAGTGGCACCTGATTTACAATTTCAAAGGACAACATGATTCCTGCTCCTCTTAGCCACCAGCAAGGGCAAATTTTTAAAGCCAAAGCCAGTCTTTAGATTTGTCTTACCTAAAAGGCCCGGGTGATTCTGTATGGTGGCCATCAATATCTCCAGACATCATTTCTAGGCTGCTACACATTGCTATAGACCTGTCATAGCCACTGAGAATATGTGTCGATATGCTTTCAAAAGTTCAAAACAATGGCTCGTACATTATCAACCATACAATGCTTATTGAGTAATGAACCAATCAGGAGCTATGTCGTTCAGATATTTTTATGTTGTAAATTTGCAAACATGCCTTCTGCATCCACGATGGTGTCTCTTTTTTTCCTTCAATATTTGACTTTATTTCCTTATGTTATGGGCTAAATAAATCTTATTTAATGTTCCATTTTCTTTCCTGCTTAGATAATGGAAATCATTTCCTGTCTGAATCCCTCCTTCTATGGTTGCCTTTTAATCCCGTTCTGCACAAATTACTGTGACCTTTTGAAAGTATAAATCTGATTGTGCCTTCGCTGCCTACAACTCTTAATAGGCTCCTTATTGCCCGAGGAAAAACAAAACCAGCCCCATTGATATTGCCTGAAGATGCTGCTTTATTTGATTTCTGGTTGCTTCTCTGACCTTTCTGCATTCTTCTCCTGCTTGTTCTTGCTCAATAAACTCCAACCACTCTGTCTTCTTTCCTCTTCTCTGGATTATGACTGTTGGGGCTGTTTTTCCCACCAGGTTAAAGCACAACTAAACATCGTGAGCTTTTTCTTTGCTCAGGGTGTAATGTTACCCTCTAGTCTAACAGTCTTCATAAAGTCAGCTAGAGCATCTATCAAAGTCTAAAGGCACAGTGTTCCAGCTTATTTACGGCTCAGATTTTGCTATGTTGGATCCACTATATTTTAAAACCTAATTATTCTAACTTTTATTAATAGTCCCAACATTCAACATTCAGTCAAAATAAATACATATTTCCTGGTTTCATGATCACATATCTATTTTTGCCTCATTTAAAATATCTATAGAGGTAAGTGATGTGTTCAATCAGTCACATTCTATTAAATCACATTAAAGGTTTATACACAAAGTGCATGTTTACTAAATAGTCTGTAACAACACACAGAGATTAATAATGAGTAAAGATGAGGAGGCATATTAAATCAAATTCATTAGAACAGCCCTTTAAAGTATTGAAGTGGTAGTGAAGCCTCATTATTTTAACTATGATACAATATTTACAATAAACACAATGAACAAAGCTTCCATAAATCTTACTTAAATGAAAAATTGTTTTATCTACAACAAATTCTTGCCTAGTTCAGGTAGAATAGAGAGCCAATATTACTACTGTTTAGATTTGATTCCAGATCCATAACTCAAAATATTTGGATTTGTTATTTAAACATTTGACTATAGTCCTGCTTGAGAATGCCTGGCACTTGCAATGATGTTGCTATTTTTACATTATTGGTTCAGTGTTTGAAAATGATTATATTTTCTCAAAATATTCCATCAAATTCTTCAGTACTGTTTTCTTCCTTAGAATTTCTAAGTCTGCACATTTACTTACCTGTATAAATGAGCCTCTGAATTTTCTTTCTTCTCCCATTAGATTTCTTAGATTTACGTAAACTAGTTTTTCTCAAGTCTTTGTTGTAATATTTTCAGAACTAAAATAATTGTCAGAAGTGCTTCATTGCACAAAAATAGAAGTTTAAAAATCTTAATTTTTGTTTTTTGGTTCGTACAATGGTAAGTATCAATGTAAGGTACGTTCTCAGGATCTATTTAAAGCAAACCTGTGTCTTGGGTTAGCAGGTTTGGATATGGTCCTGGGTGTATTTATTCATTTTTATTTCAATTATATGGACTTGTAAACAACTTCAAAGTTAAAAAAAATGAAGATGTACTTCCTTTTTTATTACTTCTATCTTTGAGATTGCGATTACATTTCTCTTTTCTATTTCTTCCCTCTGAATCCTTCCATATACTTTTCTTTCTTTAAATATACAGATTAGATATATCTGTATGTGTACATACACAAATATTTTTAAATATAACCTGCTTGATCTGTATAATAATACTCATATGTATGTTTTTAGAGATGAGCAGTTGGTGTTGGGTAACCATTTGGTTTTTTTCTCCCTGGGGAAGATAATTTCTCCCACTCTCAGTGTTTCTGTTGCATGAGGTTATTTATGTAGAGTATGGGCCTTGTGGGCTTTCCATACCCCACTTTAACACGTTTGTTTGTTGGTATGCTTACTCAGCTCATGTTTAGGCAGCTTTGTTTGTGAAACTTGATGGGTGTAGCTTCTGATATTCCTAGGAGACACAGTCTCCAGGCAAACTTCTTGATCCTCTGGCTCTTACGATTTTTTTCTTCCCTTTTTATGCAGTGTTCCATGACCCTTTGGTCAAAAGGTTGTTTAGGATGCAGCATCCTACTGCACAGACATCTCCTTGGCCATGTTCACTGTGGCTCTATTCACATGAGCTAGAAAATGGAAAAAAATCTATGTGTCCTTCAGCTGAAGGATTATTCTATGGAATAGTATTCAATTGTAAAGAAAAACGCTTCATGGAATTTGCATTTAAGTGGGTTGAACTAGGAAATTCAGGTAACTAGGTAACTCAGACCTAGAAAGATAAAAGTGTAGTGCCATATGTTTTCTATCATTGGATGCTCCTAGCTACAAATGTTTATGAGTGAGTATGTGTCCTGAAGAGCCTGCAGAAACAGGAAAATAAAATGTGACTGTTGATAGAGAAGGGGAACAATAGAGAAAAGAATAGCAAGTAATTTTGTTTCTGCATTTATTTAGTATGTGTGCGTGCATGTGTGTGTGTGTGCACTCTCATGCATGACACAGCATACTGTAGAAACCAGAGGGCAATTCATGAGTATTGATTTGCTTTTACCATGTGAATATTAGGAATTAAAGTTTTATAATCAGTCTTGACAGCAAGCACTTTTACCCTTTGAGGCACCTCGTTAGGATTTTGGTAACCCCAGCTGGTCTCCAGTCACAATGTAGCCACAGATGGCTTTGAACTTCTGATCTACCTTTACTTTCAAAATGCCAGAGTTATAGGTGTTGGTGACTCTATCAGATTTAGGTGGTACTAGCAATCAAATTCAGGGCCTCCTGCACGCAACTCAAGTTCTATACTCATGGAATATTCCCAACTCTTTGAAATATGCATGTTTCACCATCACATGATCATACCTATGTTAAAACTCTTTTATTTATCACCAGACATTTTATACATATTAAAACTCCAAGCCACCCATATCTGTTTTGCATTTTTGTAAATGAAAGTGAATATAAATCTAAGGTATTATTTTTGAACTTTTGTCCAGTTTTCTCCATCAGTTTGGCTTGTTGCTGAAATCAAAATTATTTTCTGGTATAACTTCCACACTCTGGATCTTGTTGTTGGCAACTTGTGTATTCACATGATGATAAACCTAACTCTACATAGGATATAACACAAGCTCTTTATTAACCACTTTTCTTTCCACAGGTTAAATTAGAGAGTATTGTTTCCTAGAGAGAAGTGTCTAGAAAATGTCAGAACAGCTTCTGATATTGAGCTACTAAGAAGCATTCTTAGGCCATCATGCCCATGAAAAAGCGTTCAGAAGGGGCTGAACAGATGGCTCAGTGGTTAAAAGCTCTAGCTCTTCTTCCAGAGGTCCTGAGTTCAATTCTCAGCAGCCACATGGTAGCTCACAGCCATCTTAATGGGATCTGATTACCTCCTATTGTGGGCATAAAGATAGAACACTCAAATATATATATAAAATGAGTAGATACATCTTTTTAAAAACGCACACTGAAAGCAGAGACCGGAGGAACCTGCAAAGCTGAACAGTGAAAGTGAGTTCTAGATCATCTTGGGTTGTACAGTAAAGTGTGCTCATTTTCTGTGTAAATAATGTATTAATTATAGAATATACATATATGACTTATAAAAATTATATATAAAGTATAAAATTTATATATTCATAACATATAAATTAGAAAAGGAAAACATCATTGTATGAAAGACAACAGGTTTTCTTATATCCCAAATCTATGCTATTAACAAAGTTATACCCTTGATTGTTAAAAAAGAAAAAAAAACAAATTAAGATAGGAAGAAACTAACATGTTGTAGGTGACAAGGCCTACCAGGAGTGAGCTATTACAGGTTCCATCTCTGAAAATGTCCTCATGAGTTGTGATATTCATAAGCATAGCAAAATGAAAACTGCACTTCATTCTTTTCTAAACAGGGTTGATACCCATTGCTGGATATCACTTACAGGTCTTGGGTGTCACCCTTCACAATCTTGGGGACACTGCTCAGAGTCTCAGTGACCCTGCTTGGGACAGCACAACCTACTGTCCCTTGGCTTTTGTATAATGTACACAGGAACTCAGGAGCACACATCCAGGCAGTGAAGACAGCCTGAGATCCCTCTCCTATAATGTACATGATGTAGTAAATAAAAAAATTGCTAATAAATTTTATTGTTGTTTATATTAAAAGCCTAAAATTATTACAGTGGTTTTATTTAACCCACTATTAAACAATAAAAGACACAGATACCTGACAGGTTTTAGATAAGCCTTACTTTACCGGGGGCTACGCAAGTATTACCCACTAATCTACCTTGTTTTTCTCAGCCTCACATCCCATGCCATTTGCTTTAGTAATTTGTATCTGGGCTACTTCCCATCCAATATTCCCATAAATAATTGCACACGCTTTTCATCTGGGCCACTCCTCTCCACACCATTCTCAAAGTTCACTCCTCCTGGTCCATGTGGTTCTTCACTTTCCCCATGGAAGCTCTCCTTTCTCCTCCCTTACCTATATCTGTCTTCTCCTCCTTCCTACTGTGATTCCCTACTTCTCCAAGTGTGCAAATCTTGGCCACACCTCCATAACTTCTGCCCTGCCCAGGTGTGTAGGCATTTATGCAGCCAATCAGGGATATTTTGGAGGCAGGGATTACAGATACTTTGGGGGATATGTGAGTTTCTGCTCACAGAAGACAGCAAGCAGACATCAGAGGGCAAAATAAGTAACAATCAAATGCAAAGCACCAGACCACGCTGTTACATACATGGTAACTCAAGAGCACAGATCCAGGGAGAGAGGAATGCCTGAGATTCCTGACTGACTTTGCAATGAGGCTGTTTCTTAATTTAGGATTTACAAGGACCATCTCCATCATTGTAAAAATTTTTTTTCGTATAAAAACTGTAAAATTTTTTATTAATTTTTTAAATTAAAACATAACTTCATAATTTTCCTGTTCTACCTCAGACCTTCGTATTCCCCCTGTCTCAAGTTCATGAGCTCTTTCTTTGAGATTATATATTACAATATCTTTCCCTTAGCTTTCCTTCCTCCAAAATGTCCAAAACCTCCACCTTGCTCTCTTCCAAGTTCACAGCTTCCTATTTCTCTAATTGTTACCCAATTCCAGATGTTCAGTCCTGAAAATATACGTACAAGTAACATAATAAAGGCTGAATAGATTATACTTAGGAATATGTATGTCTATATATTTACATATATACATAAAAACTTTATGTTGGAGATTATTAGAATCATTTTTTTCAATGAGAAAACGAGTTACAGAAGTGACCATGTTTCTGTAGTGCTACACTTGGATTCACATATTTATATAAGCTTGTTATTTTAAACTAGAGTGTGTGAGTACATTTAGTTTGTTCTAGATACTAATAATTGCCCTTGTGAAATGGAGTTTTTTGATATGTATCTTCTTATAATGGTGTTTGTAACTCGCTAAGAAAGAAACTATTATTGCTAGCAATTTGAGTGTTCTCATGTTTGAGAAATGCTGGTTTTGGATGCCCTTTTCCTAATAAGTTTTATTTCAGATCTGTATTTATAACGAACTGTCTTACTCTGGAATTCAAACATACTATCTTGTCAGGTATTGCAGATGTCTGATATTCGTAGTAAAATCCATATGCAAAATAGCAACATGGGTAGAACTCTGACATTTATCAGGGTTTGGAGAATTTACTCTGCTTGCTTTTAGCAAATTAAAGTGGCTTACTTTTCCCAAAAGGCAAACCTTGGCTTGATTTCTGCTATGTGTGGGGCTGACCTTGATGGCACATAGGACCACATTTTCAGCTGGCACTCTTAGTTAAAGGAAATTCATCCTTAAAAGCAAACAGTATGTGTTTTGTTCTCATGAAATTAAAACTTGAAGGTCTTGGTAATTACGTGTGCCCCTTTTGCCTTTCTCTTTGAAAAAATGAAATCAAATTTAATGATTTCCAAAAATGCAGAACAAATTAAGGAAATCAGATAATGACAATGCCTTCATTCTAGCCCAGCGTTTATATTGCTAAGCAGTGTGTTGATTAAACTACAGGGTTCTAGTAGGTTCGCATCCACTTTTGTGGTGATTAGTATAATGTCAAAATATCTCCTGAAATATAATCATATGACTTTTATATCAGCAATGAAAAGTTATTTGAGTTTGTCTGGAGGCAATATGGAGCAGGTCTATCAACACTGAAGCCTAAAATACAGCAATTAAGAATAAGTTTTCTCCAATACAGCAAGAAGTATAATCAACAGGATTGGACACAATTTGCAGAATAAGGAAAAATCTATGCAAGCGGTGTGCCTGATAAATGTGACATGCACAAAACGAAAGAAAAACAAAAGCAGAAACATATGAGAGCCTATTCTGTTTTCAGAATAGGCTGAAACCTAAGCCAACAAATTCACGCAAAAGGCTTTTTCCACAATTATCAGAGAAATGCAAATCTATTCCATTGCAGTTTGATTGGCCATCATAAAAAGAGAGAGAGAGAGAGTAAATAAATAAAAATGTTTGTGAGGATGACAAGAAAAGGAGATTTACACACTGCTGGTGGGTTTTGTAGATTAGTATGACCCTCATTGCAAATTGTGTGGCGATTCCTCAGCAAAACAAAAAATAGGCCCGCCATCTGGCATGGCCATTCCCTCACTGTGTATACATCCAGAGATGAAGTTTTTATGCCAAAAAATATACTCGCACATCATGTTTACTATGGCAGCACTTGATATCCGTATTGTATAATTGGTGAGGATGTCCTTCAACAGATGAATGAAGAAAATGCGGTGTGTTTACACAATGAAATTCCACTCAGCCATAAATGGAAGGTAGTTCACCATTTGTCTCAGTATTGACACAACTGAAAACATTGTTTTGATTCAGGCCAGACACAGAGAGACAAACACCACATTGCCATGCGTTTCAGTAGCCCAGTAAGTCAACCTTGTTCAAACAAGGAATCACAGGTATTTTTTAAGGGAAGGGGAGAGTGAAAATAGGGATTCAAGTGTAGACGGCATGAATAGATAGCGCATGTGAAAGTTTCATAGCCAGTCCTATTAATCAGTGGCTGGCGCTTTGACTATACTCCTGTCCCTTGAGGGAGGAACAGCCTTGCCACGCCACAGAGGAGGACATTGCAGCCAGTCCTGATGAAACCTGAGAGACCAGGGCCAGATGGAAGGAGAAGAGGAACTCCTCTATCAGTGGACTTAGAGAGGGGCAGGGAGGAGATGAGAGAGGGAGAGTGGGATTGGGAGGGAATGAAGGAGGGAGCTAAAGCTGGAATACAAAGTAAATAAACTGTAATTAATATAAAACATAAAAATTAAGATAAAAAATTTCACAATTAAATTTTATAGTTTTAATTTTTTTACAGCTGAATAATATTCCACTATGTATATGAAAATTTTACTATCCATTCATTAATTGATGGACAAATTTGTTGATTATATTTCCTGGCTTCTAGGAATAAAGCAATAATGAACATAGATGAACAACAGTGACTATGTACTTTGTTTACAATACTGAGTGCAGACCTGAGAGTAGTAGATCAGGGTGCCACGGTAATTCTGTATTTCTACCTTTTTTTAGGCACCTTCACATTGGTTTCCACAGTGGTTTTACCAATTTACACCATCACCAGTAGTCATAATGGTTGTCATTAAGAAATCAAATAATGGAAATTATTTGACAATTACATGGATAAAATAATAATTCTATTGTTATTTATTGTTTATTTATTATTAAATATTCTATTGTATACCTCAAACTTTTAAAAAGAAAATTCTCCACAGAGCTATATGAGAACTCATATAATTTGTAAGAATGTGAAAATTTAGTGTATATTAGGATTATCTGCAGAGCTTGTTAATGTAAAAGGCTTAGATTCACCTTGATAGATAATTAGTAAAAAATCTGTGGTTTTAGGGTTTCAATACATAAATGTCCTTTTTCTTCTTAGTTCAAAATGAATTCAGAGATTTATGTAGAAATTGAGCAGACTGGGATGGAAATATTGCTTTGAATCGACAGTGTTACTAAGAACACAGGTTTAGGTTCATGCTAGGAGGATGACTCAGACTTGGCTCCTAATTAGCACACATCACCATTCTGGCATTTGGTTTGCAAATTCTGCAAGGCTTTTCTGGAGAGAAAGCCTCAAGCATTTGCAAAAAGGCCAGCACCAAAGGGAAAGCTCCTGATCTACCGGGGATGAATTCCTTCTCCTAAACACTGGGTATACATTTTTCTCCAGACAGGAATAATCAGTAAGCAGCGAAGAGTAACTGCGAACATTATTTTACTCTTTTCATAAAATTGCCTTAGATGTGTCTGTCTGTCTGTTTGTCTGTTTGTTTGTAGCCCCTGTAGCTGGAGCTATAGTGGTTGTGAGCTGTCTGGCATGGGTGCTGGTAACTAAATTTATCTCCTCTAGATGAACAGCAAGTACTTTTAACCTCTCAGCAATCTCTCCAACCTGTTTGTGTTTTACATTTTGAAGTGAAATAGTTTCTGATATCAATCAAACAAACACACAAACTCCCATCCAAATTTGCTGAATGAATTTTGTTCCGGTGACAATAAATGTCTTGAGCCTAGCTACTAAATAACATAGTACAATGGGTTGTTAAATTAGTTGTTACTAATTTAAATAGATGAATGTACTGTGAATTTTGTCATTTTTCTAGTGACTAATAGATAAAGAAACTGATTAAACAGAGATAAATCAATTAAACCTCAAGGATGTTTTTTAGGTATGGAATCATTATGTTAAAGTAAATAATCTTTATAAACTATCTTATGAATTAGTTTAGATACTTCAGACCACTGAGAATACTATTCAAGTGCTAATAGTTTAAGGAAATAGAGGAGGATGGCCAGGTAGAATAGCCCCTAGGGGAGGGACATGGGATGGGGGAGGAACAAAGACATGAGCAGGAGGAGATGGGTGGCCTACAGCCCAGATACAATAATAATAGTAATAATAATAATAAAAAGGAATGACGGATTCATCCGTTAGGTGCTTGTATGGGACATGTTTTTCTCTCCCAGTGAATCCACCCATGAGCTCACACAGCGGTTTCTGTGTGTTGTAAATCTGCCAGTCTTTTCCAGCTATTCAGCCACAGGGGATTCTGCCCAAGCACAGAAACAAACAAACAAACAAACAAACAAACAACAACAGCAAAAAAGCTCCAACAGCCGGAGAGACCCTTTAACAGTGGAATGTGACCTGTTTTGGGATTTAAACAATAGCTGCCTTCACCTGCTTTGGAGAGGTTCCAGTGTGTAGAAAGTTTTGGAGATTATATCATAACCTTTGCTTTACAGTTTTTGAAAACATGTGTTATTCTAAAAACCAAAAAGTCTTCTTTTCCAAGTTTTGTGTTATTAACAATGGATGACAATGGAGGGGGGTTCCCCTTGTCCACATCCTCTCCAGCATGTGTTGTCATCTGAGTTTTTGATCTTAGCCATACTGATGGGTGTAAGGTGAAATATCAGGGTCATTTTGATTTGCATTTCCCTGATGACTAAAGACACTGAACATTTCTTTAAATGTTTCTCTGCCATTCTATATTCCTCTATTGACAACTCTGTGTGTAGCTCTGTATCCCATTTTTTAATTGGATTACTTGCTTTGTTGCTGTTTAACTTCTTGTGTTCTTTATATAGTCTGGATATTAGCCTTCTGTCAGATATAGGGTTGGTGAAGATCCTTTCCCAGTCTATGGCCTGGTGTTTTATTCTGATGACAGTGTTCTTTGCTTTACAGAAGCTTTTCAGTTCATGAGGTCCCATTTATTGATTGTTGATCTTAGAGCCAGTGCTATTGGTGTTCTGTTCAGGAAGTTGTCTCCTATGCCAATGAGTTCAAGGCTCTTCCCCACTTTTTCTTCTAACAGGTTTGATGTGTCTGGTTTTATGTTGAGGCCTTTGATCCACTTGAACTTTAGTTTTGTGCAGGATGATAAGTATGGATCAATTTGCATTTTTCTATATGTAGATATCCAGGTAGACCAGCACCACTTGTTAAAGATGCTATCCTTGCTGGTGCTAACATAAACTTGTACAACTACTTTGGAAATCAATCTGGCACTTTCTCAATTACGAATAGTGCTACCTCAAGATCCAGCTATACCACTACTAAGCATATATCCAAAATATGCTCAACTATACAAGGACATTTGCTTTTATTAGTAATAGCCATAATCTAGAAACAACCCAGATGTCCCTCAATTGAGGCATGGATACAGAAATTGTGATACTTTTACACAATGGGATACTACTTTGCAGTTAAAAACAAGGAAACCATGAAATCTGCAGGCAAATGGTGGGATCTAGAAAAGATCATCCTGAGTGAGGTATCCCAGGAGCAGAAAGACACACACAGTATATACTCACTTATTAGTGGATATTGGACATATAATACAGGATAATCATACTAAAATCTGTACACCCAAAGAAGCTAAGCAAGGAGAACCTTGGGTAAGATGCTCAATCCTCATTCAGAAAGGCTAATAGGATAGACATTGGAAGGAGTAAACAGGGAACAGGACAGGAGCCTACCATAGAGGGCCTCTGAAGATTCTACCCAACAGGGTATTAAAGCAGATGCTGAGACTCATAGCCAAAGCTTGGACAGAGTGCAGGGCATCTCATGAAATAAGGGTAGATAGAAAAGCCTTTAAAGGATAGGAGCTCCACAGGAAGAGAAAAAAAAAAAAAAAAAACCAAAACTCTGGGCCCAGGGATCTTTTCTGGGACTGATACTCCAGTGAAGAATAATGCATGGCGATAACCTAGAACCCCTGCACAGATGTAGCCCATGGCAGCTCAGTGTCCAAGTGTGTTCTCTAGTAAGGGGAACAGGGGCTGTCTCTGACATGAACTCAGTGGCTGGTTCTTTGATCACCTCCCCCTGAGGGTGGGGCAGCCTAACCAGGCCACAGAGGAGGACAATGCAGCCAGTCCTGATGAGACCAGATAGACTAGGGTCAGAGGGAAAGGGAGGATCTCTGCTATCAGTGGGCTAGGTAAGGGGCTTGGGAGGAGAAGAGGAAGGGAGGGCAGATTTGGAGGGGAGGTGGGAGGGGCTACAGCTAGGATACAAAGTGAATAAATTGTAGTACATTTTTAAATAGTTTAATAAGTAACTTCATTTTATTGGAAGTAGAATGGCAAATTTGCCTAAAAAATAAAAAAAAAAGACTGATGAAGACTGATGAATTTTACTGACTGCTTTATTTGCACCTAATGAAATCATTATACTATGTATTTTTTAAATATTTTATTACAAATTGTGTGTGTGTGCCTGTGTGTGCATGTGTGTGTGTATATGTACATGCTTACATACACATGTGTGTGTGTCAACAGCAACATGTTAGAGGTCAGAAGACAATGTGTAGGAGGAATTTTTTCAATTCTTCAATTCTTGTAAATTCCAAAGACTGAATTTAGGATATCGGTCTTGGTGGCCAATACCTTTTCCGATTGGGGCTTCTCTCTCCTGGTCCCATGACTTGTGTTTTTAATGCCTGGATACAGGATAGTGCAATGTCTGCTTTTAAAAGGTGAGGTAGGTATACAGTCTTTGAATATATCTTATATGTTCTTTATATCAGATTCATTCGATATCTTCTTGACTTCAAGATCTTTGACTCAATTTCAAGAGGGCAGAGTCAAATGCTTTTAAATTTGTAATAGCCTTTTAATCTATTTTATTCTGAATTCATATCATTTAACAGAAGCTAGTCACTCTCTTCCAATCTCAACTGTCTGCTGAAAACTAAAGTAGTGTTGACTATAAAATATTTTGAGTAATTGATGCAGTTCTTCTCTAAAGCTTGAGAAAGATTTGAAATTATGAATTCAGTGTTTAACAAATGGATCTCACGAGCTTTTTCTTCATGCATCATAATTAGTAGGTTTTTATTTCTCTTGAAAATTATCCATTTAAACTAACTGGGTGTGTTTTAATACAAAATTATGGGCATATTTTTACATTTCTCTTATTGTACAATATGCAGATTCTATTACAAAAGATTCATTTATCTTATAACACCTTTATTTGTGACATGAATTTTGTCATCTGCAACTTTTCGTCTATCTGGCTCAGAGTGTTTGCTCATAGAGTTCTACTATATTGGTTTGGTTTTCCTGAGACATAATTCTTTTCTTCATTGTACCCCTCCATTTCACTTTATTAACTCCTCATCTATACCAATTTCTATCTTGTATTGTAGGAAAATTTTGATTGGCATCCTTTTTCTAAAATGTCCATATGAGCACTCTATATTTATATATGTTTTTATATTTTGTGTGTGAACTTTTGGATATATATTTTCTCTCCTGTTGTGTTAGCATGCACCCAAATTATAGCATGAATTAACATAGATTCATGGCCAGTTTTGTTTGGTACATAACCTCACTCTAACAGATCTCATATACTATGAACTTATATCCACAGATATAATAGTAACTGTCAATTAAATAGTCTGATTTTGAAACACACAGTGCATCATATCTTATCTAATTTTCTAAATAACAATTTTACGGATATTTAAATTTTACTTTTTCTTTGTGTCTCTGTGTGAGTACTCATGGAGGCTAGAATGGCGTCTTGAATTCTCTGGAGGCAGAGTTACTAGGAAGACATGAAATGCTTGGTGTAGGTGCTGGGATTACAACTCCAATCCTGAAAGAGCAACAAACGTCTTAACTGTTAAGCCATTTCTTTGACTTGCAATTAGTGCCTTATTTTTTAAAGATGTATTTATTTTTATTTTATGCACATTGATGTGTTTTTTGCATGTCTATGTACAACATGCTATACCATGTGTGTGCACTGCCCTCAAAAGCCAGATCCCATGCAAATGAAATTACAGAGAGATATCTGCCTGTGGGGGCTTGGGATAAAACCCAGGTCCCCTGCAACAACAGCTCTTTTCTGCTCTGATAGAGTCTTTTTATACCCAAACCATTGTCAAGGTTTCTTAGGTTTTTATTCTTTTCTTTTATATTTATTTGGTCAAATCAGAATTTAAGAACATAATACCCATATATGGTGTATAAAGTTGTTTGGGATTTAAAATAACCTTTAAACCATAGTTTTTGTTTTTCAGTTTTCCCTTTGCAAAATAATTGTGAAGGTACAATATTATTTATTCATTCTCTTTATTGTTGTACGCAAGGCAATTTGCTCACTGCAATTCATACAACATTTAACAGACTTCTAATGTCCTGGAATGTATATATAAGTCTCAAGGCCCAGTGAGGTGAAGGTTCTGACTCTTGCTGTAAGAGATGTTTCTTAGATCATATTGATTATTTCGTTAATGTGCATATTGTTTCTGATTGCACATTTGGGAACTTGACCCTGGTTCCATTGTGACCCTTCTGATTTATTGCTTTAAATCTCACTGGGCTATATCATCTACACTTGTAGCATCAATGGTGGTTGTTACTAATGTATATTATTTTAGTTAAAGTTTGCAGAACTACAAATTTAATAATTCATCCTTAGCTAAATATGTCTCAATTCATCCAATTTTTGATGCACAAATTGTCTCAATTTTGTAAGTTTATTTTTACTGCATTTTTATTACCAAAGACATTGTCTCCCATGCTAGAATGCTTTGGATATATTTATATAATATTCTCCACACTTTATAAAATAGGATGTCAGTTGTTGAAATGATTTCTCTTTCTTCATGGCTACTACAGATCCATTTTGAAAAAAAATGCTTTTGTTTTTGCTTGAAAATAAAATAGTTGTCCTGAATTCTTAGACACAATATCTGATCTGGGTCCATAAGGTCCTACTTGTCAGTGGGTTTATACTTCTTAATGTTGAATCTGCTTATTTGTAAATGACTGATTGATATATTCAAATATCTCATAGTATTTTCATTAATATAATTTTTCTTGTTTTGAATTATTAGACAGTTTTATTCCAGAGTTTTCCTGACAGCTAAACTATGATTAGACTATTGCTTGATGGATTTCCTACTCTGGTTGGGATGCTACATTGTAGTCCTTCATCCTTGATCAGGGAGGTGATTTGTACGTGAAATGGGAGGTGCTGTGCCCAGGATCCTGGACATGTACATCACTCTTCCTGAATGGTAACAGATATTTCAGGTTGCTGACGATAATTTCTAGTGGGTTTTCCAGGCCCTAAGACTAGCTGCTGCTTAGTCAATCTGTCAAGCACTCTAGTCCTACAGTCTCTCCGAAGCTCCTGAAGCAAAATTTAGTTCCCTGCAGTCTTTCTAAACACTTCCTCAGAAACTGCAGGGTTAGATGCAAGCTAAGCTTATTTCTACACTTGTCCTCTTCAACCAAAAAACTTATAGCAACATAACCATGCTTTACACTGTTAAATGAGAAGTCACACGACAATTTCCAGCATCTGTGCTTAATCTACTAATGTCCCCTCAGCAATTGTGATTAAATTAGATATACAGAAAACATTATCTTTTATTATAGAGATTGTTTTAGCGATTCTGGGATCTTGTTATTCCATATGAAGTTGAGAATTTTTCTTTCAAGGTCTGTAAAGAATTCTGTTGGTAATTTGATGGGAATTGCATTGAATCTGTAGATTGCTTTCGGTAAGATGGTCATTTTAACAATGGTAATCCTGCCAAGCCATGAGCATGGGAGATCTTTCTATCTTCTGATATCTTCTTCTATTTCTTTCTTCAGAGACTGAAAGTTTTTTTTTTCATACAAGTCTTTGACTTGCTTGGTTAGAGTTACACCAGAGTACTTTATGTCCTTTGTAGCTATTGTAAATGGTGTTTTCCCCCTAATTTCTTTCTCAGCCCTTTAGTCTTTTGTATACAGGAGGGCTACTGATTTTTTTTAGTTGATTTTGTATGCAACCACTTGGCTGAAGGTGTTTATCAGCTGTAGGAGTTCCCTGGTAGAATTTTTGGGGTCACTCATGTATACTATCATATCATCTGCAAATAGTAATACTTTGACTTTTTACTTTCTGAACTGAATCCCCTTGATCTCCTTTAATTGTCATATTGCTGTAGCAAGGACTTCAAGTACTATGTTAAAGAGGTTTGGAGAGAGTGAGCAGCCTTGCCTTCTCCCTGATTTCAGTGGGATTGATTTAACCTTCTCTTCATTTAGTTTGATGTTGGCTATAGGCTTGCTGTATGTTGCCTTTACTTGGTTTAGGTAAGTGCCTTGTATCCCTGATCTCTCCAGGACTTACTTTAAACATAAATGACTGTTGGACTTTATGAAATGCTTTTTCAGCATCTAAGGTGATTATCATGTGATCTCTACAATAAAAGATCTTCTTGAGATATCTCCATCCCTGATCTCAAACTGTACTATAAAGCAACAGTAATAAAAACTGCATGGTACTGCCAAAGAAACAGAACAGTGGATTAATAGAATGAATAGAAGACCCAGAAGTAAACCCACACACTTATGGACAACTGATTTTTGACAACGACCCTAAAACCATAGAATGGAAAACAGATAGCATCTTCAACAAATAGTCTAACTGGATGTCTACATGTAGAAAAATACAAATAGATCCATACTTATCATCCTGCACAAAACTGAAATCCAAGTGGATCAAAGACCTCAATATAAAACTAGACACACTAAACCTGTTAGAAGAAAAAGTGGGGAAGAGCCCTGAGCTCAATGGCAGAGGAGACAACTCCCTGGACAGAACACCAACAGTACAGGCTCTAAGAGCAAAAATCAATAAATGGGAACTCATGAAACTGAAAATATTCTGTAAAGCAAAGGACACTGTCATCAGAACAAAACAACAGACACACATTGGGAAAGGATCTTCACCAACCCTTTATCTGACAGAGGGCTAATATCCAGAATATATAAAGAACTTAAGAAGTTAAACAGCAGCAAATCAAATAACCCAATTTTAAAAATGGGGTACAAAGCTAAACAGAGAATTCTAAACAGAAGAATATCAAAGGGCAGAGAAACACTTAAAGAAATATTCCACATCTTTAGTCATCAGGGAAATGCAAATGCAAATAACCCTGAGATTTCATCTTACACCAATCAGAATGTCTAAGATCAAAAACTCAAGTGACAACACATGCTGGAGGGGATGTGGAGAAAGAGGAACCCTCCTCCACTGCTGGTGGGAATATAAACTTGTACAACCACTTTGGAAATCAATCTGGCACTTTCTCAGACAATTAGGAATAGTGCTACCTCAAGATCCAGCTAACCACTTCTAGGCATATATCCAAAAGATGATCAAGTATATAAGAAGGACATTTGCTCAACCATGTTAGTAGTAGCTTAATTTGTAGTAACCAGAAGCTCGAAACAATCCAGATGTCCCTCAGTTGAGAAATGGATACAGAAATTGTGGTACATTCACACAATGCAATACTACTCAGCAACTAAAAACAAGGAAATTATGAAATTTGCAGGCAAATGGTGGGAACTAGAAAAGATCATCCTGAGTGAGGTATCCCAGAAGCAGAAAGACACACATGGTATGTACTCACTTATTAGTGGATATTAGACACATAATATAGGATAAACATACTAAAATCTGTACACCTAAAGAAGCTAGGCAGGAAGGAGGACCCTGGGAAAGATGTTCAATATTCATTCAGAAAGGCAAATGGGAAGGATATCAGAAGAGGGAGAAAACAGGGAACAGGACAGGAGACTATCACAGAAGGCCTCTGAAAGACTCTACCCAGAGGTATAAAAACCCAGCAGGGTATGCTGAGACTCATAGTCTAACTTTGGGCAGAGTGTGTGGAATCTTATGAAAGAATGGGGAGATAGAAAGACTTGGAGGGAACAGGAGCTCCACAAGGAGAGCAAACGAACAAAAAAATCTGGGCACAGTGTCTTTTCTGAGACTGATACTTCAAACAAGGACAATGCATGGAGATAACTTAGAACCCCTGTACAGAAGTAGCCTATGGCAGCTCAGTGTCTAAGAGGGATTACCCAGTAATAGGAACAGGGAAGATCTCTGACGTGAACTAATGGGCTGGCTCTTTGATCACCTCCACCTGAGGTGGGAGCAGCCTTACCAGTCCACAGAGGCAGACAATGAAGTTAGTCGTGATGAGGCCTGATAGAGGAGCATTGGAGGAAAGGGATGGAGGACCTCCCCTATCATTGGACTGGGGGTGGGGAATAAGAGAAGAAGAGGGAGGAAGGGTAGGATTGGGAGGGGATGGGAGATGAGGCTACAGCTGCAATACAAAATGAATAAACTGCAATTAATAAAAAATACAAACTAAAAAAGGTCTCACAATAAAATAAAATAAAAATTTTAAAAATAAGTTGTATTGGTGTCCATCTATCCGTTTGTCATTTATCTATAAATTGTTAATCGTCTACGGATGTGATTAATTTAACTTCAATCTTACAATACAACTAATACTTTACTTGCTATAAAAAAACCCCAATCATTCATTTTCCATAATCAAAATGTAGTTACAGACATCACTGAATGCCCACTGGGTTATTATTAAGCATTGATCTTTAAATAAAACCCACATTCCTAATGTTTGCTTATTTTTGTTTCAAGGATAATACATATTTAGGGTAAAGGGGATTTTGAATAAAAATTACCATATGCAAAGAAAACCAAAAGGAAAGCCAAGTAAAGGAGGCATAAGCCTTTTTGAGAACCTGAGGAACTCAGGAAGAAAATAAATAGTGGTGATTAAATAAAGTGTTGATTTTGGAATGATTCCAGTGCAGTCCTTTGAATATCTGACATTCTTTTGAGGTCATCAGAGTTCATGACTAATGCAAAGTGTCAATTATGCAAATGTTTCAGACTTTTGTACTTTAGGAAAAACTTTTTTTTTTTTTGGTCAGGATGGCAACAAAGCTGCTGATAGCCATGCTTAAAAGTTCTTGCTTTATTTAACGTGGAAATGACTCAGAAGCACCGAGAGAAAGAGAAAAATGAGCAAACTTTAAATAATTCTGCTTTGCAAATATTATTCAGTTTCCTCTGGAAATGCTGATGATTCATCTGGTTTCCCCAGTTTTATTGTTGTCTATCTAAAAACAAATATAAAGTGGTGAAAAAATGTACGTAAGGGCAATTACTCGGAAGGTTTCAATTCTCTCTCTTTCCTCTCCCTTCCCTCTCATTCAGGAATGGTCGGAAGGAATGGCTTTCTGTTTATATAACCGATCTCACCAGTACCTACAATTCAAATTTCATTATCCTTCTCTGTGGGTCATTTATGGAAGGTGGTAATTATCCGATTGCTGCCTTTCTTGCTCATTGCCACGCAGCTGGGCTTTGAACATCTCTACGTTCGTCATGTGATTAATGAAAATGTCTAAATGAGAAAAAGTCGCACAGGTCAGGATATTTGTCCAAGTTTTCAATATGGCATCCATTAAAAAAAAAAAAAGATTACCTTGTGCTGGTTGGGATTTCTATCATTTCTTGTTCCCTATTTGTCTCTTTCCATTAAGATTTTCTACTGTCTGTCCTGTAAATTATACGGGCCTAGTAGTTTGGGCGGGTATATTCCTAATGTGACAGTGTTACCTCTTCACTTATAACAGTAAAAACATCTCCAACACTCCCAGATATCCCGTGCTTTACACCTTGAACCAAGTTGAGCACAGTTTACTCATTTACTCTGAGTTAGTTTCTGTGGTTTAGTTTTTAATAACCAGAATGTTCATATTCTCTCACCTATTTTTGAAACATCAGTCAGCATCCTCATTTGTTCTTGTTCATCTCAGTTTTCTGTCACTGACGTGAATGAACAACGACAAAAGAGCAAGTGTTTGAAAAAACAGGTAGGATTTCCTTGTTTACAATTGCTGAGTAGTATTCTATTGTGTAGATGTACCACAGTTTCTGTATCCATTCCTCTGTTGAGGGACATCTAGGTTCTTTTCAGATTCTGGCTATTAACACAGATGAGCAAATGTCCTTATTGAATGGTGGGGCATTGTCTGGGTATATGCCTAGGAGTGGTATAGCTGCATCTTGAAGAAGCACTATTCCTAATTTTCTGAGAAAGCGCCACATTGATTTCCAAAGTGGTTTTACAAGGTTGCATTCCCACCAGGAATGGAAGAGGGTTCCAATTTCTCCATATCTTCTCCAGCATGTGTTGTCACTTGAGTTATTGATCTTAGTTGTTCTCATGGATATAAGGTGAAACGTCAGGGTCATTTGATTTACATTTCCCTGAACTAAGTATGTTGAGCATTTCTTTAAATGTTTCTCTGCCATTTGATACTCCTCTGTTGAGAATTCTCTGTTTAGCTCCATACCCATTTTTTTTAATTGGATTACTTGATTAGTTGCTTACTCAGCAATTAAAAACAAGGAAATCTTGAAATTTGCAGGCAAATGGTAGGAACTAGAAAAGATCATCCTGAGTGAGGGGTCCCAGAAAGACACATATGGTATATACTCACTTATAAGTAGGTATCAGCCATATAATATAGGATAAACATACTCAAATCTATAGTCCTAAAGAAGCTAAACAATGAGGAGGATCCTAGGGAAAAAGCTTAATCCATTCAGAAGGGCAAGTAGGATAGACATCGAAAGTAGAAGACAAGGAAAAGGACAGAAGACTTCTACAGAGGACTTCTGAAAGCCTCTACCCACCAGCGTATGGAAGGAGATACTGAGACTCAGAGTCAACTTTGGGCAGAGTGCCAGAATCCTTATGGAATAAGAGGGGAATAGACAGAACTGGAGAGGACAGGAAATTCACAAGGAGACAACAGAGACAAAATACCTGGGCCCAGAGGGTCCTGCAGGGACTGATACTCAAACCAAGGACTTTGCATGGAGATGTCCTAGACCCATTGTTCAAACGAACCCATTGGATGCTCAGTTTCTAAATGGGTTCTTTAGTAAAGGGTACAGGTGCTGTCTCTGACATGAACTCAGTGGCTGGCTATTTGATCACCTCCCCCTGGGGGAATAAGCCTTACCAGGCCACAGAGGAAGATGATGCAGCCAGCCTTGATGATACCTGATAAACTAGGGTCAGATAGAAGGGGAAGAGGTCCTTCCCTATCAGGGGACTAGGGAAAGGGCATAAGGGGAGAAGAGGAAGGATGAGTGGTACTGAGAGGAGACAGGGAAGAGAGCTGTAGCAGGGATACAAAGTGAATAAATTGTAATAAATAATATATAAATTAAATTAAATGAAAACAAGTATGTGGGGTTTTTTTTGTTGTTGTTGTTCTGTCCACATCACCTTGAGAGGTATGGACTTTCTTATGACAAAAATACTCCTTAAATTCTCTATGAGAAGAAACTTTTTTATTATTTTTTTCTAATGTATATGACTGAAAATGAACTAATAAAAAGAGAAGCACATTTTGGAAGTACTTGCTTAAGACGGAAAAATCGCTAGAAATAGACAATTTGTATGTTTTTAACTTTTTATTTTATTTTTTATTAATTACATTTTATTCACTTTGCATTCATCCTAAACTCCTCCCTCCTCCCCTTCCAATCCTACCTTCCCTCCCCCTTCTCCACACATGCCCCTCCCCAAGTCCACTGATAGGGGAGGTCTTCCTTTCCTTCCTTCTGATTGTTTTTAACTTTTAACTGATTTCGGTCTTTTGTTGTTTTATTTTTTTTAAAAAAAATTAAGTGAGAATGAACTGTTGATTTTTTAACCAAATCCAAATTGTTAGATTTTTACCAATAAAGATCAGGAAGCAAGATGCTGGAGTGAAAGCCTGCTGGCTTAGAGAGACAGAGAAAGCGCCCAGCTGAACTTCCTTCTCAGCCAAAGTTTCCAGAAGTAGCGCCACTCCCAAATGCTATCTCAAACAACCTTCTCCAAACTGAACCTCCCTCCCTTCTACTTCCTGTGCCTCTCTTACCAGTCCTCCTGACTTCCTTTTACTCTTTATGATATCCTGCAACATTGAACATTTATGTGTGGGCATCCACGTTCATGTATGAAGGATGGAGAAAAACTTGTGATTCAGGTTCTCAGGGCTCTTTGCTTTACCATTGAGACAGGATCTGTCACTGTCTTCTGAGTAACTCACTCAATATAGTACTTAGGCTGTAGACCATATTGGGAATCCACCTGTATCTTTTCTGCTTCAGGCAGGCTGGACACTTTTCTCACTCAGCTAATCTCCCAAAGAGATTCTAAACATGTTCATCTCATATCTTCAAAGAACTCACATCAGTTTGCATATGTAAATGAAGAAATTGAGGTTCAGTTATTGCCAGATAACTTTGGCTAAAAATCCTAGAAATATTTTCTCATATTCCAGATGTTAACTTTCACTTAAAACTAAGATTTTCAGAGATGGTCCTCCTATCCACAAGGATAGAGAACTTTCTATTCACTGTTCTCATGTGATTCTCAAGTATTGGAAACAGGGCTTTATTTGTAATAGGTAAAATAGGACGAGAGGGAAAGAAAGAAGGAAAGAAGGAAAAAGATGCAAAAAGAAGAAAAAGAGAAATAGAGGAAAGAAGAGAAGATTACTACCTAGGTTTTCTGTTGTTTTCATTTTTAGTGATATATAGCAGATAGTTGTAATATATAACATTACGTTGAGTGTTAAAACCCATGAATAATTATTTCATATTCTGAGTCTCTCACACTTGTCATCCTTTTCTTTCTACTCAACTACACACCAGGAAGTCATGTGCTCAGCTCATGCAGAAGAGTCTTTTGGGAGCTACTGAGAGTTTATGATGCTCACAACTGGGAATCCTTAGATAACTTCAGTGAACACTCTCCATCTCTCTCCTCTGTGCAAACAAATCATGTTAAGTTTTTTTTTAAGTGTTCCTTTTTCTTGTAACTGCCAGGTGTTCTCCTTTTGTGATAAGAATCTTTTCTACTCATTACAAATCACATTGATTTTTAGCTATAATAGATACAAAAATATGTAAAAATATGAAATAGGTCTCATTTTCTTATATCTGTTTTTTTCTTGAGTTATGCATTTTGCATCTTTATCATAAGAAATTTGGAGACATCAAAAAATAAACATAATTGTCTTCATTTAAAAATTTTGTACTCCTTGGCATGCTCCTGTTCTGTTGCTTGCCAAGGAGGACCTCTGGAGGGGGGGGGGGGTCAATGTAGCGATGTATCAGAGCGGATATTAAGACTCGAGAACAAGCCTCTGACAAAGGGCGAGAGTAATGATAGATCTGGGGGAGGTTGTTGAGACTTGGGGAGAACAAGAGCTCCACAAAGACCAAACTGAGCCGGGCACAGGGGTCTTGTATGAGACGGTTTCTACAATCAAGGACCATGTGTGGATGTGGACTGGAACCCCCACACGGATGGGGCCCATGATAACTTGGTGTAGGGCTGAAGACCCTATTCAGGGAAACAGGGACTGTTTCAGTCATGATCTTGATGGCTGACTCTTTGACCCTCCCCCATATAAGCCTGGGAGTGACAGACTGGCTAGATCCCAGGGGAGGACTTTGCAGCCAGCCCTGAGGAGACAGGATAAGCTGGGGTTGGATGGAAG
>CM053756.1:40309822-40334913 GCA_028658305.1 Pachyuromys duprasi | reverse complement strand
ATCCGAGGGGCCGAGGGGTTGTCTACAAAGTGAAATAAACTCACTCCTGTGCTTGTTTGATCTCGATTTGCAAATAATCACGGTAGTACAGTAAGCAATTTTCTGGAACCTTAACAGCCTTCTCAGAGTAACTTTAATCAAAGGAAAATCGGCATACATACTCGAAATTCTCTTAGAAATAAAGCTGCTGTTCTCTCACACACAAAAAAATTTTGTACTCAGGGATTTTTTATGGATTACCAAGAATATAATTATAGATTCATAGACTACGTCCTATCATTCTGAATATTACCAATCTATGAATGCTAGCAGATCTAGTATCATGAATATTATGAAATTCTGTTGAGTTGTCACAAACAACTAGATGATCCATGTTGTTGCCTATGTACAACTGTTGTCAAAAGTTTTCTGTCTCTGGCATAAAGAAGAACAAAGGGAAAAATATTGATTTGAGGACATAAACATTTCAAGAGTTACTCTCAAGTTGTGAGTATTTATTGATATGAAATAGTGTCGTATCCCTCTCTGGTATATTGCTTGAAGGCTCTACAATAGCATCAATTGTGATTTATTCAAGACTTTATAACATTAGTTAAAGGTACCCTGCTGTATTGATGTGAATGTTAAAATGATTCTACACAAGGTGCTAAAAAAAAGAGTAAGAAAAGAACTTGTAGACCGTGTGCCATATTTACAAATAGAACGCTTTACTTCAATTGGTACTTGTACACTATAGTTCAATAAATGTTAAAAACTAACTGTACAAACAAGGACTAGGTCATGTATACAATAAGCATAGTGAGAAGCTAGGGGATCCAGCCAGAACTTCTGTAGTTGCCATATCAACAGAGTAAGCCACTTGGGTCTTACAATCTGACTACCAATTATGTTTCTGTGTTTCGACCCCAATGACCACCTTAACACCATCCCAAGAGGGACAAATATGTTCTCCACATAGTTACCTAAGAAGTTCCACTTTTCATTAGTCTATCTCTTACCCTCTTATGCGAACAACCTCCTAAGAATTTCTGAAAACATTATAAAACTCTCCCATTCCTCAGTTCATCTTAGAGTTTCAAAAATGCAAATGAGGACAGTTCATTTTTTCGGGAAGGTGATTTTATGTCTTAAATCTTGAAACTTTGTCAGATACCATTAAAATTCGTTCAACTTCATTACCATTTGCTTTGGTGTCAAACAGTTATAAATCATACATTCATTAAATAACAGTGTTAGGAATAAATTATGTTTCAGAATGGAAATCAGTGGCTATTTGTGATAGGATTTATAATTAAATGGATGCAATGTTTGTTCTACCAGATTTTACTTGGCTCTGTTTAATTTAGGTTGCTTTAACAGAATAATAAACCTGCATACAAAATAAATTATTTCTTGCATGTGTGTATGTGTTTATACACAGCTTCACATATATGTGCATGTGTTTATGATGCATGTGTTTTGTGTTATCTTTTCTCAATCACGTTTTATCTTCTATCTTCGAAGGAAGACAGAGTCCTCCTTTGAACCTGCAGATCACTGATCGCTGTCCATCAAACTCCAGGAATCTATCTCTCTCTGCATCTCCAGTGCTGGGCTTACAAACCAATACTGGATGTTTTATACAGCTACTGATGATCAAACCTAGGTCCTCTACATGCTTTCCTATCATTCCTGCCCCCTACCATCTCCTAGTAAAAGCATTTAAAGGAAAAATGCCCTCCAATGTGAGAACTGGAAAAAAAAAGTCACCTGAGGCTTGGGTGTAGGAATTCTTCATGAAATAATGTAACCTAAATTATGGTTATAGATATACTCAGTGGCTGAACATACTCTAATAGACAAGGGGAAATACACATCTTCCTCTGAAATAAATTTTCCCACCAGGTAATTTTGAAGAATGTTGAAGCTTTTAGTTCTTCGTTGGTATTAGGTAGAACTGATAAGCTTGACGCCACACCATAACAGATTTGTAACACCTAAATTTCAATGTTCCTCTTAAAGTGTTCTAACTCTGTTACTTGTAGAAGTCATTTGAAACATAAACTGGCATTTGAAATGTATAGAGTGTTTCATGAAAACCACAATAAAAATTTTGGGAACGAAGGGGAAATTGAGTATTTGACTATTTCACATTAAAAATAAATGTTTCCTTGATGACAGAGTGGTTAAATGTAGTCGCCTGCGACCACCAATAGTATCTGCCTGTACAAGGGGCTGGGAATTAAAAGAGAAGACAGAGAACAGGAAGAAGTGACGCCAAGACAGAACTCTGATCAAGGCGCCATTTTTATTACAGAGTAAACCACTTATACAGGTTTCCAAGTAAACATATCCAAGCAAAATAGGAAAATTAACCAAGCAAAACAGGAGGTTTAATGGAGCTAAACAGGAGGTTTAACTGAGCAAAACAGGAGGCTTAACTAAGCAAACAGGAGGTGTCTGCTGAAAACAAGAATAGTGAGCCAACATGACTTGCATGCAGGTGACCATCTCAGGTCCAATGGAATGGCTACATCAGGTTTCCCCTTTTTCATTCATGACCAAAGACTCAAAAACTTTATTTCTTTTAATACAATAATAACTATGAAATTATGAAAACTGTTAGGTAAAATCTACTTATGCAATGTCTAGTCTATGTATATTCAGCAACTTAGGAGAAAGTATCTGACTATTCTATCTATTTTAACAAGTTTAGAGTTCTATACCTAAATTAACTTTCATCCTTATTGGTATTACCTATATGAAAGAATTTCTTAACTTCTAAACAACTTAAGTTTAATTATGGCACTATAACTATTTGGTCTTCAACCCCATCAGAGACTTGAGAAGGAATGAAATTAGTTATTATAGTAAATAGGAAGTGCATGTTAGCAACTTCCAAAAAACAAAAATTGACAGAGACAGTTTGTTACCTAAACAGTCACCCATAACTCTCTGTAACGTTGGAGCATCATCTTCAGCCTTCTGGCTCAGATTATTTGACAGACATATATGTGAATCAGGAACTATTTAGGACTTGCTTACCCTGTCTTGGCAGAGTTCGGCAGTCGACTTGTCCTGCTTTCAAGCTTGCCCATCCTTGGCAGAATTTGTCTGTTGTGAAGCAAAGGTATTTTCTTTACCCAAGTGGCTCGTTTGCCACATCTGAGGCCATCTCCATATGGAGGTTCTTCAATGCTCATTATCTTCTTTTAGGTAGGTGGGCTGCTGCCAGGAGATGACTTGTCTCATTGTCAAAGAATCTTTAAAATAATAAAGACACCTTTAAATGCCATATTCTGTAGATCTCTGAAGTTTTTGAAGACTACCTACCTTTAGATAATCGATCTGTCCACAAAATCATATTTATCTGTTAAGCTTAGGCTGTATACTCCTGTGATAGAGTGGACTAATGTCTGACATGACTATGAATTGAATAATTAGTATTTAACATGCATTACCTAATACCTTAACTTGTTTAAAAGTATTGGAAATAACCCTGACTTTTTATCAATATAGTAAAGCTTATACCAGTGTATCAAAAATACTCATTTTTTGCATCAATATGCAAAATTTTATACCATAGTTAAAATTAACCTTATTTGAGACCAACAAATAAAACCTTAAGATGAGCAGATTCAATAATGTACCTTTTGTCTTACTTATTTTTGCATCAATATGCAGAATCTTATACCAGAGTTAAATTAACTTTATTTGAGACCAACAAATAAAACCTTAAGTTGAGTAGATTCAATAATCTATATTGTGTCTTATTTCTATAAGATACCCCTTATATATTCCTTGTTTCACTTTGAATAATACCATTAATAATAAACATCTCCCAATGACCATAAAATTTCGTAGCCATAGTAAACAACCAAAAACATACCCAAACCCTTTTAAGGAAAGCTGGATGTTGTTCTCATCAATTTCTTCTAGCTGACATTTTGGGCACATAGAAATCCTGTAATGGGGCCCAAAGAAAATTGGGGAAAAAATGGTTAATTAAGCAAGCAATAGCATGTATGGTCCAGTCTTTGAATGTTGAGAAATTTTAGGTTTAATAAAAGTCCTGTTTGGAACAGTCTAAAATGCTGGACCAATTAAGATTAGTAGATTTCTTCAAAGTTCTTTTGGGACCAGGCTTTGATGAGAAATAACAATTGAAGCAGTTGAGGCAGGAATAAGCAGAATGCTGGAACATGGAAGATGCTCCTGGCAGGAATCAGAAGGTCAGGGCTGTCCTTTTTGTAAAAGGTCCTGAGCCCATCATGGTGGATTCATTTGACCCCAGAGGCAGTGGCAGTTCACCAGGGTAAGGAGCAGAAGCCCAAATGTCCAACTTAGCGGTCACTGGACAGGTCATCATTAACAGGGATATTGGCGTCAGCAACTGGGGAGGTCTCCAAAGATTTGATGTTGTCTACTTGAGGCACCAACCTTTCCAGGAGCCAGTGGGCAGCATCATTTTCCTGTGAGAAAACACAAACAGATCCTCTCCCCCAAATAATTACAGGGTGAGATCCATGCCATTGGTTGGTTAGAGGATCCTTCCATCTAACCATGGCATAAGTGGAAGAAGACTTGGGATGCCAATAACGTTCCACTGCAGATTTATCTTTTTTATCCACTTGTAAGAAGTTTAAAATGAAAAGAACATAGTCAAGGTAAACTCTGGGATACTTTATCAAATGGGCTCTCTCTTCTATACCTTGACCCACAGGATTGTAAGGTGTGCCAGTTTTATGTATAGAAACAATCTGTGGGACGCCTTACCTCAAAATGAAGGTGTCTAAAAACAGTGATTCATCAACATTGCTTTAAATATTTGTTTGGGTGAAAGATGTCTATTTCATTCCCAACTGAAATGTACCTCCATGCAGTTTCTCTTGGCTTCAGAGATTTAGGCCATGGGAAGGTGACCAAGAAAAAAAGAATGAGCACTCTTCTCCCTTTCCTTTCCTAGTATGAATGACAGTGATTAGAATAGGGTAGTTATCAAAGCTAGGAAGAAATTAATTGCACATCTCCAGTCCATGAACATCAAGGTCATACCTAATCTTTACCCAACATTGCCTATCTTGGAAATCCTACCATGATGGCACAGGGCGTGCAGGTTCCCAAATATTTCCTTCACTAATCTTGTCAGCTACTACAGATAGTCTGTGACCATTTATTTCCCTAAGGGCTGGTCCTGTTGTCACTGAAGTCTTGGGCTTTGCATTATGTCATGTGGATGCTACATCTTAGTACCCAGAGAGAGACAAGAATTCCCTAAGAAATGCCTCACTTACCCTCAGGTTTCCAAAGTGCCTAAGAATGAAGACCCCACTGAACATCTCCCCGAAGGTGCCTGGGATTCGGGCCTAGATCATTCCATTGATCTTAGTCCATCAACTCGTCAGAGTTGATGAGAAGGTATCTGTCACCCACACAGAAATGCTTCTGGCAGGCAGCACACTTGAAGCACTCCAGCACTTTGTCTTTTATTTGCATCGACATGTCATAGGCATGGATACCCTTGTCACAGGAAGCACAGTCCTCACGCTGGGTCTCTGGAACACGTGCCTCAGGCTGCAAAAGCTAAGGTGACTACCAAAAAGCCTGAGAGTGGTTCTGCTTTTGAGCAGGTACAATCCTCTGCATTATGTGCTGAAGGCAAAGTGCAACTGAGATTTTGTTAACTATTTGCTTATAAGTCTAGTCTGTGGGGCAACAATGTCTTCACATAATTTTGCTTATTATAGTTCTTTCTACAAAGACTGAATGTAAAAGTATCCAATATTCAATTACAGTAACAACAGATTAATAAATTATAAATCAACAAGATATTTATATTTGCTTAAAGATCATTTATCAAATTCCAGCTTGCAGGTTATCTGGAAAACTAATGATACAAGTTGCTAGAAATCTGGCATCCCAATTAAATTTTTATTTTTAAAAATATATAAAATGTCCCTCAAATTACTCCAAGTCCCACTGCAGAAGTGTTTATTTCACCCTTTTCATAAGGTATTAAGTTTTCAAGTTGCTAAACATTTTACCCAAACATGGGAAAACTGTCTGGAAATGCAAAGCACAATGAAGTAGGACAGAGTCACTTCGGCCCCAGCAGGGAGACCTGCAAATCTAGACTTTTTAAAGTTGCATAGCTGCAAGATGGTCACTTGCATGCAGGTCACCATCTCAGGTCCAATGGAAGGGCTACCTCAGTTAAATATCTTCATGAATCAAGCTATTGCTCATTTTATTTCAGAAGAAACAATGTATTTCAGAAACTGCAGTTCAGTAGACTGCTAAACCTTTTATTTAAACTACTAACATATTCTAGCTCTCTGACCCAGAAACCTATTTTTCCAAATACATTAAAACAGCAGCTCTACAAAACTTAATAAAAAGTAAAACAACTTTGCAATTAGTTAACTTTGGCCTCTGAATACAAAATGTTTATCAGTGTCATCTATGCAGTGACTAGTCCCAAGATGTGCAGCATTTTCAAACTCCCTGTGTGTCCCTTATATGCAAATTTCTCTCCCCCATAAATTAATAGGCAATCCTTTAATGATGAAAGGTTTAACAGTTCCTGAATTTTCCTCATCTTTCTAAGTAAGCATTTGAGAACTAATGCCCAATTCGCTGAAGGTGGGTAATGGTAGGCCCTTTAAGCCAATTCTGGTATCTTAAGTTTTTTACCTATTCGGTCCCAAACTGCTATATTCAAAGTCCCACTTTTAGGAAACCAGGGACAATTAACATCTACTTGATTTAAAAAGTCCTAAAGAGTTCAACTTTCAACCCCAACTCCTGGTGTTTTGAGTAATTGTTTGAGCATTTCAATAAACACTCCCCTGCTATTGCTCTGTCCCGTATTGCACTGTCTGGCCCTTACCTTGCACACTCACTGATGGGCGATCACCGATGTGCTTTCCTTTTGGCCCAATGGATGTCCTAAGTCACAGCATACCTCAGCAGGTCCCTCGTTGTCAGGTTCAATCCCAGGTTTCGGCACCACTGGTAGTTGCCCGTGACCACCAATAGTAACTGCCTGCACAAGGGGCTGGGAATTAAAAGAGAAGACAGAGATCACGAAGAAGTGATGCCAAGACAGTACTTTGATCAAGGCACCATTTTTATTACAAAGTAAACCACTTATATAGGTTTCCAAGTAAACATATCCAAGCAAAATAGGAAAATTAACCAAGCAAAACAGGAGGTTTAACTGAGCAAAACAGGAGGCTTAACTAAGCAAACAGGAGGTGTCTGCTGAAAACAACAAGAATAGCAAGCCAGCATGACTTGCATGCAGGTGACCACCTCAGGTCCAATGGAATGGCTACCTCAGTTAAATATCTTCATGAATTAAAAGTAGAAATTTATTTCTCACTTGTATTTCACATCTCTAGAATTTCTTCTGAGTGGTGCTCGATTCAATTATTAATATAAGTTGTGGAAATTCATATGTTTTGTGGAGTTAGAGTAGAGAATTGAGTGTGTGTTCTTTATGGGTTATCAAATAACATGATAAAGATGCAGAATCCGAGCTCCCAGAAAACTTGGTTGTTCAAAAGCCTCACAAACAATGTGTGGAGAGAACAGCCCATATACTCTCAATATTCTCATATCTTAAGTTATCTCTAAAATGAGTAGGATGCTCTGAAATCTGCCATTAGGAGAACTTGTCAGTGACAGGACCATTCTACAAAATCTGTGGCTGCTAATAGAACTGTTCCATGCATGAATGGTAGTGGGAGTAGGTGTTTTTATGTTTGAGACAACTAGAAGGGAAGGAAATTCTATTGTGTTTCCTTACGTTAAGAAAATTCCTGAGCCGTTTCTAGGTGGAATCTCTAGATACTGAAAATCATAGCCAAACATCCGGCAACGCACAGGGCAAATCATAGCCAAACACTGGGCAATGCATAGGGAATCTACTGGAAAAGGCGGTTGGTGGACCTAGATGTGCAAAAGCTCCACAAGAAGACCATCAAAACCAATAAACCAGGCCCAGAGGGGCCATTGGAGTCTGAAGCACCAACCAAAGACAATGCATGGACTGGGCCTCAGTCCTCTACTTATAAGTGGCCAATGGAAATCTTGGAGGGGGGCACTAGTTAGGGGAGTGGGGGATATCTCTGACATGGCCTATTTTGCCCACTTTTTGATCACTTCCCCTTGATGGGACTCTCCTACAAGGCCACAGAGGAGGAAGATGAACTCAGTCTTCCTGTGACTAGATGAGCTGGGGGGTCTGGGTGGGTGGAAGGAGGTACCTCTCTATTCTGAGGAATAGTGAATGGAGAATGAAGGAGCAAAGGTAAGACTGGGAGGAGAGGAGGGAGGGGCCAATTGGAGATGTAAATTGACTTAATTAATAATAAAATGAAAAATATAAAGAAAATTCTCAAGTTCTAACTGGGACACAGTCTGGGACACAGCCAGCAGAGGAGAGCAGTGGCTATTTTTCAAGTGCCTGCCTGAACCCACAGCTCTGAGGAGGGTTCCTTAGTCCCAGAAGATTCTAGGCTCCACCTTGTGGCTCTACTTGCCTTCCTGAGGAAACCTGCCAGTGCCCCAGGAACTGCAGCCCATTGCCCTACCCATCTCCCTGAGAAGGGATCCCAGGCCTTAGGACTATCCAGCCTCTGGCCCACAGCTCTACCCACCTTCTGTAGGAGGTCTGCTGAGCCTCAAGGACACCTGGTTACAGCCTCTGGCCCACAGCTCTACCTGCCTCTCATGGAGACCTGCTGGGCCCCAGGAACATTCTGCCTTTCCAAGGAGTCCAGTGGGCACCTGGAACATGCAGCCAACACTACAGACAACCATATGGCTAAAGGCCAGCATAACATCACAATCAACAAGAGTTAGTGCACTTTGATACCACCAGAACCCAGCAACTACAGCAAGCCCTGGATATACTAACACAGCTGAAACAAAAGAAAAAGACTTTAAATCTATTCTTATGAAGAATAGAGGTCTTTAATGAGAAAAAGAATAAGCCCTTAAAGAAATGCATTAAAATACAGTCAAACAGATAGAGGCCTTTAGAGAGGAAACAAATCACATATATGAGGAGAGAGAGAGAGAATATAATCAAACAGGGGAAGGAAAAGAATAAATTTGTTCAGCATCTAAAAATGGAAATAGAAACAATAAAAAAAACACAAACTGATGGAATCCTGGAAATAGGAAATGTAGGGAAGAGAACGGGAATGGAGAAATAAGCATCACCAACAGAATACAAAAGATGGAGGAGAGAATCTCAAGCACAGAAGATACAATAGAAGAAATCGATACATCTCTCAAAGAAAGTGTTAAAACTGACACCAACATTCAAGAAAACAGGGATACCATGAGAAGATGAAACCTGAGAATAATAGAGATAGAAGAAAGAGAAGATTCCCAGATCCAAGAACCAGATAATATTTTCAACGAAATCACAGAAGAAAATGTCCTCCACGTAAAGAAAGAAGTGCCTAGAAACACACAAGAAGCATTCAGAGCACCAAATAGACTGGACCAGAGAAGGAAATATTCCCACCAAATAATAATTAAAACACTAAACCTACAGAGCAAGAAAACATATTAAAAGCTGAAAGGGAGAAAAGGCCAAGTAACATATGAAAGCAGATTTATCAGAACTACACCTTACCTCGCAATAAAGACTCTAACAGCCAAAAGCCTTGGGCAGATGTCTTGTAGACCCTAAGAGACCACGGATGTCAGCCCAGACTACTATACCCAGAAAAGTTTTAAATCACCACAGATGGTGATAACAAACCAAAACCAGACCAAACAGAACCAAAAAAAAAAAAAATCCCCAAAACTCACAGGAAACAAATAACTGCACTACAGCAAAACCAAAATAAAAAGGAACACACACAAACACACAAACACACTACCACCAACAACCATCAAAATAACAGAAACTAACAATCATAGGTCCTTAATATTTCTCAACATCAGTTTATTCAATTACCCAGTAAAAAGACAGAGGCTAACAGAATGTGTAAACAGTGTACATCATTCTGCATACAAGAATCATACCTTAGCAAAAAGATGGACATTACCTCAGACCAAACAGCTGAAAGAAGGTTTTCCAAGCAAACTGACACAAAAAGCTAGCTGGATCATCCATTGTAGTATCTAATAAAATAGACTTTCAACAAAAAGTAATCAAAAGAGATGGGGAAGGACACTTCATACTCATCAAAGAAAAATCTGCCAAGATGATATCTCAATTCTGAACACCTACACACCTATAAAAAGAGCAACCACATTTGTAGGAGAAACATTGCTGAAGCTTGAATCATATAGTGACACCCACACAGTGATAATGTGAGACTTACTCTGAAAGAACTAAATTGAAGAAGATATCAGAAGATGGAAAGATCACCCATGCTCATAGATTGGTGGGATGAACAGTGAAAATGGCCACCCTGCCAAAAGCAATCTACAGAGTCAATACAATTCCCATCAAAATACCAACATAATTCTTTACAGACCTTGAAAGAACAATTTTCAATTCCATATGGAAAAACAAAAAAACCCAGAATTGCTAAAACAATCATCTACAGCAACAGATCGTCTGGGGATATCTCCATCTCTGATCTCAATCTATTATACAGAGCAATAGTAATAAAAACTGCATGGTACTGGCATAGAAACGAATGGTGGGTCAATGGAATCAAACAGAAGACCCAGAAATAAGCCCACACACCCGTAGGTACTTGATTTTTGACAAAGATGTCAAAACCATACAATTGAAAAAAAGATAGCATTTTCAACAGATGGTGCTGGTTTAACTGGATGTCTACATGCAGAAAAATGCAAATAGATCCATATTTATCATCCTGAACAAAACTAAAGTCCATATGAATCAAAGAACTCAGCATAAAACCAGACACAGTAAATCTGTTAAAAGAAAAAATGGGGAAGAGCCTAGAACTCATTAGCACAGGAGACAACTTCCTGAACAGAACACCAACAGCACAGGCTCTAAGATCAACAATCAATAAATGGGACCTCAAGAAACTGAAAAGCTTCTATAAAGCAAAGGACACTGTCAACAGAACAAAACCACAGCCTACAGACTGGGAAAGGATCTTCACCAACCCTATATCTGACAGAAGGCTAATATCGAGAATATATAAAGAACTCAAGAAGTTTAAAAGCAACAAAGCAAGTAATCCAATTTAAAAATGGGGTACAGAGCTAAACAGAGAATTCTTTGTAGAAGAATATCAAATGGCAGAGAAACGCTTAAAGAAATGCAAAACATCCTTAGTCACCATGGAAATACAAATCAAAATGACCCTGAGATTTCATCTTGTACACATTAGAATGGCTAAGATGAATCACTGAAGTGACACCACATGCTGGAGAAGATATGGAGAAAGAGGAACCCTACTCCATTGCTGGTGGGAATGTAAACGTGTACAACCACTTTGGAAATCAATCTGGCTCTTTTTCAGACAATTAGGAATATTATTACCTCAAGATCCAGCTATAGCACTCCTAGGCATATATACAAAAAAACATGCTCAAATATATAACAAAGACATTTGTTCAACCATGTTTATAGCAGCTTTATTCATAATAGCTAGAATGTGGAACACATCCAGATGTCCCTTAACTGAGGAATGGATGCAAAATTTGTGGTACGTTTACACAATGGAATACTTTTCAGCAATTAAAAACAAGAAACCATGAAATTTGCAGGCAAATTGTGGGAACTAGAAAAGATCATCTTGAGTGAGGAATCCCAGAAGCAGAAAGACACATGTGGTATATAGTCACTCATAAGTGGATATTAGCCGTATAATATAGAATAAAAATACTAAAATCACTCATAAGTGGATATTAGCCGTATAATATAGAATAAAAATACTAAAATCTTTAAACCTTGTTGTAAGAGGTTATTAATATTTACCAATAACTATGCTTTAGTAAGGCTTGGTGTTAATCCTAAACAGCTGTTAAACCAAATCACCACACAGAGACTGGGTTTATTTAGTTAACCTAGAACACAATGTTGGGCAGTTGGGCAATAGTTACTCCCTCCTAAACCTCCAAGCCCTCATAGTTAGATTTCCCACATTACACTTGCTTTTTGTGAAATCTTAGGTCTGGTTCATGCTCCATGACCTCCAAGCTCTCCCTCCCAGCTCTGCCTTCTTCTAAACCTCCAAGTCCCTTCTTGCCTTTTCTCCTCCTACTCATTTCCTGCCCTCTGGCTCCTCCCAGCTCTACATTGTGTCTAGTTGCTTAATTTTGTTTACATAAAGATGAGACAGGATGCTTCACAATGCAATGTCCGGATTGAAAGGAGAGAGTGGGTGGGGGTAAATCAGCATTTGAATGAACAAGGGTAAGGTGCATTCATTCCAAAGGAACATTATACCAACAAAACCTAAAGAAGCTAAGCAAGAAGGAGAACCCTGGGTAAGATGATCAATCTTCACTCAGAAAGGCAAAGGGAACTGAAATCAGGAGAGGAAGAAAACTGAAAACAGGACAGGAGTCTTTCACAGAGGGCCTCTTAAAGACTCTGCTCAGCAGGGTATTAAAGCAGATGCTGAGACTCATAGCCTAACTTTGGGCAGAGTGCATGGAATCATATGAAAGGAGGGGGAGATAGAAACAACTGGAGGGGATAGAAGCTCCACAAGGAGAGCAACAGAACCAAAAAATATGGGCTCAGGCGTCTTTTCTGAGACTGATATACCAACCAAGGACCATTCATGGAGATAAACTAGAACCCCTGCTCAGATGTAACCCATGGCAGCTTGTTCTCCAAGTGGGTTACCTAGTAAGGGTTACAATGCAGGGAATGTCTCTGACATAAACTCAGTGGCTGGCTATTTGATCATCTCCCCCTTAGGGGGGGAGCAGCCTTACCTGGCCACATAGGAAGACAATGCAGCCAGTCCTGATTAGACCTGATATCCTAGGGTCAGAGGGAAGGAGAAGAGGACCTTCCCTATCAGCGGAGTAGGGGAGGGGCATGGGAGGTGATAAGGAAGGGAAGGTGGTATTTGGAGGGGATGAGGAAGGGAGCTAAAGCTGGGATACAAAGTGAATTAACTGTAATTAATAAAAATTAATTAATTAAAAATGACGGGAGATTTCAACATCCCATTCTCACCCACAGCAGGTCATCGAGATAGAAAATAAAAATATAAACTAAAAAACAGAAAAATAATGAAAATAACAGATGTCATGAATTAAATGGATCTAACTGATTTCTACAGAATTGTTCACGCAGATAGAAAAGAAAATAATTTTGCTTAGCACCTCACAGAGCCTTTTCAAAATTAATGACACAGTTGGTCACAAAGCAAAGCTCAACTGACATAAGAAAATTGAAATAACTCTTGTGTCTTATCAGACCACCATGAATTCATGCTGGACTTCAACAACAGAAACAATAGAAACCTTACAACCTTATGGAAACTGAACAAACTCTCTACACAATGACTGCTGTGTCAGGGAAAAAAACAAAGAATTTAAAGATTTCCTAAAATTCAATGAAAATAAAGGCACAATGTACCCAAACTTATGGGGCATGATGAAAGCAGTGTTAAAAGGAAATTTCATAGTTCTAAGTACCTTCAAAAAGAAATTGGAGGGATCTCATACTTAACAGCACAACTGAATGCTCTAGAACAACAAACAAACAAATACACCCAAGAGGAATAGATGGAAAGAAACAATCAAACTCAGGGCTAGAATCAATAAACCAGAAACAAAGAACACAGTACAATGAATCAAATCAAAACAAAACAAAAAAACAAAAAAACAAAAAACAAGAGCTGGTTCTTTAAGAAAATCACCAAGACAGAGAAACACTTATCCACACTAACTCAAAGGCAGAGAAACAAGATCCAAATTAACAAAATCAGAAATGTAAAGAGGGACTTTACAACAGACACAGAGAAAATCCAGAGAATCATTAGTCCTTCCTTCAACAGCTATTACTCTAAAAAATTGGAAAATCTAAACAAAGTGGATGATTTTCTTGATCCCAGTTACCAGAGTTAAATCAAGATCAGATAATCAAGCAAGGCATGGTGGCACATGCCAATAATCTGAGCAGCTGGGAGGCAGAGGCAGATGGATCTCTGAATTTACAGCTAGCCTGATTTACAAAGTGAGGTCCAGGACAGCCAAAGCTACACACAGAAACCCTGTCATGAAAATCAAAACAACAACAAAATCAGATACACAATTTAAGTATTGCTATAACCCTTAAGGAAATAGAAACATTCATTGAAAGCCTCCAAACTAAAAAATAGCTCAGGGCCAGTTGATTTCAGCTCAGAATTCTATCAGACTTTCAAACAATAGTTAATACCAATAGTCTGCGAAGTATGCCACAAAATAGAAACAGAAGGAACATTGCCACACTCATTCTATGAGGCTACAGCCACTCTGATACCTAAAACATACAAAGATTCAACAAGAAATGTGTATTTCAGACCAATCTCCCTTATGAACATTGATGCAAGTGTGCAATGAAAACACAGAAACAGAATCCAAGAACACATCAATAATCCCATCCAGTGTGATCAAGTAGGCTTCATCACAGGGATGCAAGGTTCATTAAATATACAACAATCCTTCAGTGTAATCCACCATATGAAAACTGAAAGAAAGAAAAAAAAACAGGATGCTGAAAAAGCCTTTGAAAATATCCAACACTTCTTCATCTTAAAATTCTTGGAGAGATCAGGTATACAACACAGTGAACACAGTGAGGTAATACACAGCAAGGCCAACATCAAATTAAATGGAGAGAAACTTAAGGTAATATCACTAAATTCAAGGACAAGACAAGACCTAAGTATCTCTGCATCTCTTCAACATAGTACTTGAAGTCTTAGCTAGAGCATTAAGACAACAAAAGGAGATCAGGGAGATAAAAATTGGAAAGCAAGAAACCAAAGTATTGTTATTGCAGATGATATGATAGTATAGAAAAGTGACCCCAAAAATTCTACCAGAGAACTCTCAGAGCTGAAAAACACCTTCAGAAAAATGTCTGGATACAAATTAATACCCCCTCCCCAAAAGATCAGTAGCCTTCTTGACTACAAATAAAAATAGGCTAAGAAAGTTATTAGGTAAACAACACCCTTAACACAGCCACAAATAATATAAAATACCTTGGTGTAAATCTAACCAAGCAAGTGAAAGACCTATATGACAAGAACTTCAGAGAGTGAGAAGTCTTGTCTTGTTCTTCATTTTAGTGAAATTGCTGTAAGTTTTTCTCCATTTAATTTGACGCTGGCTATGGCCTTGCTTCTTATCACCTCATTGTGTTTAGATATAGTCTGGGCACAGGGGTATTTTTTAATACTTTTCTGATACTCCAATCAAGGACCATTCATGGGATAACCTAGAACCCCCCCCCCCAGATTTAGCCCATGGCAGTTCAGTGTCCAAGTAGGTTCCATAATAATGGGAACAGGGACTGTCTCTTACATGAACTGATTGGTCTATGCTTTGATCACCTCCCCCTGAGGGGGGAACAGCCTTACCAGGCCACAGAGGAAGACAATGCAGTCACTCCTGATGAGACCTGATAGACTAGGATCAGAAGGAAGGAAAAGAAGACCTTCCCTATCACTGGACTTGGGGAGGGGCATGCATGGAGAAGGGGGAAGGAGGGTACAATTGGGAGGGGGGATACAAAGTGAATAAACTGTAATTAATAAAAATTTAAAAAGTGGAAAAAAAGAATTCTCAACAGAGGTCTCTCAAAAGGTCAAGAAGCACTCAAAACAAAACAAAAGACCTGGAAAGTACAGGAGATCCTCAAAGAGAGCAACAGAACCCAAATATCTGGGCTCAGGGTTCTTTTCTGAGACTGATATTCCAACCAAGGTACATTCTTGGATATAATCTAGAACCCCTGCTCAGATGTAGCCCATGGCAGCTCAGTATCCAAGTGGGTTCCCTAGTAAAGCAAGAGGAACTGTCTCTGACATGAACTCAGTGGCTGGCTCCTTGACCACAGCCCTGTGGGAGGAGCAGCCTTACCAGTACACAGAGGAGGACATTGCAGCCAGTCCTGATGAGACCTGATAAGCTAGGGTTAGATGGAAGGGGAGGAGGACCTCTGCTATCTGTAGACTTGGAGAGGGGCATGGGAGGAAATGAGGGAGGGAGAGTGAAATTGGGAGAGAATGAGGAAGGGGGTACAGCTGGGTTCAAAGCAAATAAAGTGTAATTAATGTAAAAATATCAAAATGTAATTAAAAACAAAACAAAACAAAAAAAAGCAAAAATACCTCAACATCCTTAGTCATTAAAGAAATGCAAATCAATATGACTGTGAGATTCTACCTTCCTCCATCCTTCTGATCAAAAACTAAGTAACAAAACACTTCTGATTAAAAACTCAAGTGACTTCACATTCTGGGAGAGGATGTGGAGCAAGGGGAACACTCTTTCATTCCTAGTGGGAGGGTAACTCACACAAATGCTTTGGAAATCAATCTGGCATTTTCTCAGAATATTGGGAATAGATGTACCTCAAGACCCAACTATACCACTTCTGAGCATGTACTCAAAAGATATTCTGTCATACAACAAGGGCATTTGCTCAATGGTGTTCTTTGCAGTCTTATTTGTAATAGACAGAGTCTGGAAGCAACCTAGATGTCCCTCAACTGAAGAATGGATAAAGAAAAAAATGGTACACTTACACAATGGAATGTTCTCCAGTTATTAAAAATAAAGACACCATGCAATTTGGAGGCAAATGGATGGAACTAGAAAAGATCATCCTGAGTGAGGTAACCCAAAACCAGAAATACAGGCATCTTATGTACTTACTTATAAGTGTATATTAGTCTTTAAGTAAGGGATAACCATGCTATAATCCACAGACCCTAAGATGCTAAGTAAGAAGGAGGGCCTAGGGTAGGATGTTTGAAACTCACCCAGAAGAGGAAATAAATAGGCATTGGAGGTGGATGTTAGAAAGGAAACTGGGTGAAATAGGGGATGGAAGTGTATGGATGCCCCCTCCCCCCATCTGAGACTCCTAGCAGCAGGCCATACGGATCCTGAAGTGGGCACCTCCTTTAGCCAGGCAAGACTTCCTGTGGGGGGATAAGGACACCAACCCATCAAAAACCCTTTAACCCAAAACTTGTCCTGCCTTCAAGATCTTCAGGGGCAAAGATGGAGCACAGATTGAGGAAATAGCCAACCAAAGACTGGCCCTACTTGAAACCCATTCCATGGAAGAGAACCAATCTTTACATGATTAATGTTACTCTGCTGTACTTGCCAAGAGGATCCTAGCATAACTGTCTTCTGAGAGGCTTCACTCAGCAATTTGTGGAAACAGATGCAGAGACACATGACCAAACATAAGACAAAGCTTGGAAGTCACATGGAAGAGTTGTGGGACGATTGAGGGGCCTTGAGAGATCAAAGACTCCACAAGACCTACAGAGTCTAGTTACCCAGGCTAATGGGGGCTCACAGAGACTGAACCACCAACCAAAGAGCGTACATGGACTCGTCCCAGGCCCCTGCACATATGTAGCAGGTACATAGTCTGGTTCTCATGTGGGTTCTCCAGCAACTGGAGCAAAGACCCTCTCACTGAAGATTATTTATTGCATTAGTTTTTAACAATCTCTCAAAAGGAGTTGATAGATTTTTGTTTCATTTGTACATGTGAAGCAATTGTAACTATCAATAAAATCAACTATGGAATTGGTACTTTGGAAAAGATTTTAGGATAGCTGTAAACCAATAATGCTATGGCTTTACTATGAAGACGTCTAAATGGCTAATGAAGGAAAGAATGACTCACAATGTAGCCATGCTCAGAGGTAGAGCTTAGGGAAGTGACTGGCTCCTGAAGACTTTGGCATCATCAATGATGTATCAATAGTGAATCCAGAACTCAAGCACATTATGCCAGTAAGAGAAATTTCAGAGTAGGCTTAGCTTAAGGATATGTATTACTGAGGCTATGCCTTCTAGGGATACATTTTTTTCCTGTATCTCCTTTTCTTCTCTGTCTTCTTCCTGCCATCAAGCTATCTTTGTTATTAAAAAGTCTCCCCACCCCTCTGGTCTACTTTGCTCTCAGTCCAAAGCAATGGAGCCAACCTACCATGGACTAAAACCTCTGAAATCATGAGCCAAAATAAATCTTCCCTCTCTAAATTTGTTTTTTCCAGATAGTCTTCTGCAATGACAGGCAGCAGCACAAATAATGCTCTTCAATATCCATTAAATGACAATTTGGTCTGTAAGGGATTTGGGCAGGCATGTGGACCATCTGTCTCAGTGACTGCCCTTTATGCAATCTTCATTGACCATGATTCATTTTTGTTTATATGATTTACCTCTCTTATTTAATTACTCTATACTTCTAGATTTTGTGATTTGCAATATGTTCGCTGAGTGAAATGAAGCCCATATTGTATTCGCGAAGTCATTGGTCTTAATAGTCTGTTGCAGTTATCAGGACAGGAGTAGAATGAGAACTGCAATCATTTCACTATTTGTAAAATGATGTTGTTCATTTTCAACCAAGCCTGTATTTCATTCAAACTATATCACATATTTTTATCAGTTAACTCCTTTCTATCATCCTAAAAATAGCATCATGTTTTTCTTTTACCATTTATTTCTGAGTTATTTTAAAAACCAGGAACATGAAACTAAGGAAAACTGTCTTCATTGGTCATCTCTCCTCACTGTCAGCAAGTGACAGAGAGAGAACAACTTATGAGATTGTGTTAGTTTGCTTCTCTACAAACAAAAGCAGCGTGGGGATGAATTGTTACAGGCTATCACTGAGTAAAATTGAGGCAGGAACCTGGAGTAGAAATCACAGTGGAACACTGCTAACTGGCTGGCTTCCCCTGGCTTGTCCAGTTATCTTTTTTATACTATACAGCCTTCATACTCAAAGGTAACACTTCTATCAATTAGCAATAATAATAAAAAACACATGCCCCATGAACATTCAAAGCTAATATGATGCAGGCAACTCTTTCACTGAGATTTACTTTTCCCAGATGACTCTGGGTTGTATAAGTTTAAAACTGACACAAACAATGGCAAGTGAAATAATACAATAATACAAATAATAACAATAATAGGTATATAGTAATATAATCATAGGAATAATATTTTTGCTTCTGTCTACAAAGAATTCAGTCCATGGTCACTCATTTTTATATTTCTGGATCCTTACATGTTGAAAAAGAATACCAAGGTGACTGAAGTATGGAATAGAGGTTGGTCACCTCACGATAGACAGGAAGTAGATACCAGAAAGGAGAAAGGGGCCAGGGACTACTAACCCATGAAATTTTCCCTATCTTAACTTACTGTTAATAACATTGGTCTTGTACTGGACTACTATAGGTAACAACAGTTGTGAGTTAGTAATCACAATAGTTCTATCAATTCTAGAGAGAAACATTTGGTAGCTCTTCACCCTGTCTTCATTCTCTTATACACTTTTCTTACCTTCTCCTGCCATGTTACCCAAGCCTAAAACAGAGCCCTCCCTTACTTGCACAGCAGTGAGTCTCTGCATCCGTGGCCATTGGTCTTCTGTTATTTTTTTGTTTGGTTTTTGTTTGTACATATCTTTACAACATGTTTTACTAAAACAATAATAGTATGTTGAAATATTCAGGGTTTATGTAATGTTAGAAACACCAGAGTTTAAGTAGTGACTTCACATACTCACTTTAGAAAATGAGCTAGAGATTTAACGTAACTATTTTTTGTTTCAATGTTCTTATCTGTACATAATGAAGTTATATTTTATGCAAATTTACTGTTATTAATGCAATAAACCTCAAATAAGGTGAAAACTTACTCTGAGTTATTTATTATCACTCATTTTAATATTTTATTGGAAAATCTCAAAATAACAAGAATTTTGCTCTCAGTTATGAGAAGAGACATTAAGTGTGGTCTTAATGTGTAAGATAAATTAATTGACTTATTTAAATATAAATAAAAGGAAATATATCCATAAACATATACATTTAAACTGTAAGATATTTGACTATTTGTCAATATTAACTGCAAAGGCAGTTATTAAAAAAATTATTATGGGATATTTTGTTAATGAATACCAAACAGACTCTTCCTATATAAAAGGAGCATATCTTACTTACAGATAAGAAATATTCTGGACAATGGCTATAAGAGAGCATAGAGCCCATAAACTTATAAAAAGAAGGAATGATGATGTGCATATCCCTCTATAAGGAACAATGATACCAACGGGATAGACATCGGAAGAGGGAAGAAACAGGAACAGAACAGGAGTCTACCACAGAGGGCCTCTGAAAGACTCTACCCAGCAGGGTATTAAAGCAGATGCTGAGGCTCATAGTCAAACGTTGGGCAGAGTGCAGGGAATGTTATGAAAGAAGGGGGAGATAGAAACACCTGGAGGGGACAGGAGTTCCACAGGGAGAACAACAGAACCAAAATATCTGGGGCCAGGGGTCTTTTCTGAGACTGATACACCAACCAAGAACCATGCATGGAGATAACCTAGAACTCCTACACAGATGTAGCCCATGGCAGCTCAGTCTCCAAGTGGGTCCCAAGTAATGGGAACAAGGACTGTCTCTGACATGAACTCAGTGGCAGGCTCTTTGATCATCTCCCTGTGAGGGGGTCAGCCCTGCCAGGCCACAGAGGAAGACAATGCAGCCAGTCCTGATGAGATCTGATAGGCTAGGGTCAGAGGGAAGGGAATGAGGACCTCCCCTATCAATGGACTGAGGAAGGGGCATGAGAGGAGAAGGCAGGACTGGGAGGCAATGAGGTAGGGGGCTACAGCTGGAATCAAAAGTGAGTAAATTGTAATAAATAAAAAAAATTAGAAAAGCAACAATGATACCTCAGCTTACTTTGTCAATTGTTACTATGGAACATGGTTAACTCATCCAAATTAACTTTCAAAGAACCATGGTATTAACATTTTGGTAGAACCCACCACTTACATTTAATAAATTGATATTTAACATTTCAAATAATCTTTTGTGGAAAACGTGTTTTATTTTATAAACTAGAGTTTGAATGAGTCTGGAACCATTCAGATTTAACACTAATCCTCTAGATAACCAAAGTGAGATCTACAAACACTAGGTGAATATTTCAGAGTCACATGGACATTAACAAAGAAACCAAAAATGAAATTTTCTTAGCTCATTTCAGTTCAGTATTTTGAATTTGTATATAGCAGAGTGTCTATCATATTCTTACACCTTTGGAAGCTGTCTAGGCAACCATCAGTGCTTTAATGCTGACTCTGAGAGGATTTTAATTGAACTAATTGAATAATTTGCTTCTAGCACCCCACACCGTGTTTCAACCCCATTTCTGCAGTTTTGAATAGTATCTAAGATTTCTATGGTGTTAATTTTGTATCCTATATTTTTGTTTTACTTAAGTGCATCTACTCTTCTGTGACGAATATATTTATTTCATACATGTAATTGGGGTCATTATTATTTTAAAAGCAGTCAAAACATTTCCTTGCAAATCTACGACACAGGGGGAATTTAGTTGTTGTTTCTCTGGGAAGATCCATCACTTCATTCTTTCTCCATGGAGATGATATTTTGTTTTGTTTTGTCTTCTTTCTATAGGAATATATTCATATGATGCTTGACATGGGACTATAGCTTTGGAAGAAGTATTTATATCATAAATACTTGCCTTGAAAATTGTAAATAATTTTGTGTTCAAGGTTCAAGGGACCTTGTCTATAGTGTTCACAATCTTACTGTTAATTGGTATATCTTAGCATTTTATTTTTTAAATAAAATATAGCTCTTTTAAAAAACAACAGGATATAAATAAAAAAGCTTTTTAAAAGAAAATATATAAGAAAAGATGAAAATAAAGACACCAGGAAAGTAATAATGGATCTCATCTTCATCTTTGCCCTTTAAAATTCTTTATTTTCTTTTATGCTATAAAAATACCATAATCTATGGTTAACAACCTGAACCTACATGATCTTCAAATTCTGGATTTATATTTCAATTTAAAAATTGGGAGCCTACTGTATATTAATTATCATTACCATCTGCTTTATTTCTCACTCTTTCAATTCATTCACCTTTTTATTTCATTTATTGGCTGGGATTCACAAATGGGGCTCATCTCACCCCTAGATCTCCCTGAAGATTATTAACATTTCTGTGGTTTTATTGATACGAGTATAAAGAATAAACTATGAAACCAGTAATTGAGATGATTTCTACAAAGAATGAGAGAGAGAGAAAAGAGTTGAAAAGGAGATGAATGAAGATAATTAAAATATACAAAATCAATATCCACAGTGTTATGGTTTGGTATGGATTTAGTGTCAAACTGATGTAAATGTTCACAGTTCAAATAAAATAATTTTCTTTTTTTTCCTGTCTGCTTATATCTAGAACATTCACAATAAAGAACTCATAAATGTTTGAGGATATGGATGTTGCTAAATTGATTTAAACATTGTACCAGAATGTTTGTAAATAAACATGAAGTTAACTAATAATTACATATAATTTTTTAAAAAATGCATGGGAGGAGATGAGGAAGAGAGGGTGGGATTGGGAGAGGATGAGGGAGGAGGCTACAGCTGGGATAAAAAGTGATATGTTTCTTTGAATGGCCATCTTACCAAAAGCAATCTACAGATTCAATGCAATTCCCATCAAATTACCAACACAATTCTTTACAGACCTTGAAAAAAAATTCTCAACTTCATATGGAATAACAAAAAACCCAGGATTGCTAAAACAATCCTCTACAATAAAAAGATCTTCTGGAGGTATCTCCATCCCTGATCTCAAGCTGTACTATAGAGCAACAATACTAAAAACTGCATCGTACTAGCATAGAAACAGACTGGTGAATCAATGGAACCAAATAGAAGACCCTGAAATAAATCCACACATTTATGGACAACTGATTTTTGACAAAGATGCCAAAACTATTCAATGGAAAAAAGACAGCATCTTCAACAAATGCTGCTGGTCTAACTGGATGTCTACATGTAGAAAAAATGTAAATAGATCCATACTTATCACCCTGCACAAAACTAAAATCCAAGTGGATCAAGGACCTCAATATAAAACCACACACACTAAACCGCTTAGAAGAAAAAGTGGGGAAGAGCCTTGAACTCATTGGCACAGGAGACAACTTCCTGAACAGAACACCAACAGCACAGGCTCTAAGAGCAACAATCAATAAATGGGACCTCATGACACCAAAAAGCTTCTGTAAAGTAAAGGACACTGTCTTCAGAACAAAATGACTGCCTACAGATTGGGAAAGGATCTTCACTATCCCTATATCTGACAAAGGACTAATATCCAGTATATATAAAGAACTCAAAAAATTAAACAACAAATCAAGTAATCCAATTAAAAATGGGGTACAGAGCTAAACAGAGAATTCTCAATAGAGGAATATCGAATTGCAGAGAAACACTTAAATGCTCAACATCCTTACTTATCAAGGATGCAAATCAAAATGACCCTGAGATTTCACCTTACACCCATCAAAGTGGCCAAGATCAAAAACTCAAGTGACAACACATGCTGGAGAGGCTGTGGAGAAAGCAGAACCCTCCTCCACTGCTGTTGGGAATGTAAACTTGTACAACCACCCTGGAAATTAATCTAGCTCTTCCTCAGACAATTAGGAATAGTGCTTCCTCAAGATCCAGCTATACCACTCCTAGGCATATATCCAAAAGAGGCTCAAGTACACAATAAGGACATTTGCTCAAACATGTTTGTAGTCGCTTTATTTGTAATAGCCAGAAGCTGGAAACAGCCCAGATGCCCCTCAAGTGAGGAATGGATACAGAAATTGTGGTCCATCTACACAATGGAATATTGCTCAGCAATAAAAACCAAGGATATTATGAAATTTGCAGGTAAATTATGGGAACTGAGTGAGCTATCCCAGAAGCAGAAAGACACACATGGTATATACTCACTATTATAGACATATACTATAGGATAAACCTACTAAAATCTGTACACCTAAAGAAACTAATCAAGAGGGAGGACTCTTGCTAAAACGCTCAATCCCTATCTAGAAAGGCAAAGAGCATGAACATCAGAAGAAAGAGAAAAGAGGAAACAAGTCAGGAGCCTGCCACAGAGGGCCTCAGAAGGGTTCTGCCCTGCAGACTATCAAAGCAGATGCTGAGACTTATAGCCAACACTTGGGCAGAGCACAGGGAATCTCAAGAAAGAAATAGGAAATAGTAAGATCTGGAGAGGACAGGAGCTCCACAAGGAGAACAACAGAACCAAATAATCTGAGCACAGGGGTCTTTCCTGAGACTGATGGTCCAACCAAGTACCATGCATGGAGATGGCCTAGCACCTTTGCACAGATGTGGCCCATGGCATTTCAGTGTCCAAGTGGGTTCCATAGTAATGGGAACAGGGACTGCCTCTGACATGAACTGATTGACCTGCTCTTTGGTCACCTCCCCCTGAAGGGGGAGCAGCCTTACCAGGCCACAGAGGAAGACAATGCAACCACTCCTGAGGAGACCTGATAGACTAGGATCAGAAGGAAGGAAAAGAAGACTTCCCTATCAGTGGACTTGGGGAGGGACATGGGTGCAGAAGGGGGAGGAAAGGAGGGATTGGGACAGGAAGAGGGAGGGACCTACAGGGGTATATAATGTGAATAAAGTGTAATTAATAAAGAATTTAATAAAAATATACTAATAAAAAGGAAAAATGTTTCTTTGGTTATTTTTCTTTGATTATTGTTAAACAAACATACATATATCTTTAGAAATATATAAATAAAGCTTGCTGAGCATATTTTTTATTTTAGGCTGACTATTTTTGTTTTGTTTTGTTTTAAATTTTTTTAATTTATTTATTTTTATCTCAATCACAGGTTAGGTACTTTGAATCCCAGGCGTAGCCCCCTCCCTCATTCCCTCCTACCCTCCCACTCCCTCCCTCATCTCCCTCCTCCCCGCCCCCTCCAAGTCCACCAACAGGGGAGGACCTCCTTCCCTTCCATCCAACCCCAGCTTATCCTGACTCCTCAGGGCTGGC
>CM053756.1:40260183-40302401 GCA_028658305.1 Pachyuromys duprasi | reverse complement strand
CTGAGACTCATAAGCAAACCTTGGGCAGAGTGCAGAGAATCAAAGAAGGGGGAGTTAGTAAGATCTTGAGAGTACAAGAGCTCCACAAGGACCAAATATATCAGGGCACAGGGACTGACACTGATTCTCCAACCAACGACTGTGCATGGAGATAACCTAGAACCTCTGCTCACATGGAGCCCATGGAAGCTCAGTATCCTAATAGGTTTCCCTAGCAAGGAGTACAGGGACTGTCACTGACAGGAACTCAGTGGCTGGCCTCCTCACCCCCGAGGCAGGAGCAGCCTTGCTAGGCCACAGTGGAGGACATTGCAGACAGTCCCAAAGAGACTTGATACGCTAAGATCAGATGAAAGGGGAGGAGGTCTTCCCCTATCAATGGACTTGGAGAGAGGTATGGGAGGGCATGAAGGAGGGAGGGTGGGATTGGGAGGGAATGAGGGAGGGGGCTATAGCTGGGATACAAAGTGAATAAACTGTAATTAATATACAAATTAAAATTTAATAAAAAAAACAAGCAAACGGTGCTGAAAACCAAAACCGCTAAGTCATTAAGGTGGTCTTTCAGTATTAGGTTCAACATAGGTGTAGGATGCACATCTTTAATTTCCAGTTTATTTAAATAGATAATCATCAAATCCCAGATTATCACACTGGGAAGCACAATGCTAATAAGTCATTGATGATAATGAGCACAAAACGCTCTAGTGTGAGGGTGGCTTTTGAGGGTTTCTTCATTTAGACCAACAATTCCCCTCTGGTTTGCAAAGTCTGTGATACTTCGTGGAGGATATTGTTTTATTACCTTTAAGTGGGGTCCAAAGTCTCTACAGAAGGAGCTGTTTCCAAGATCAAAGAGGCCAGTGCCTGTTTTAGAAGTACCCGGCATGAATTTGCACTTTAGGAAAACAGTGTGATATAGGCAGACCACACTGAGCTCTGTAAGTCATTCACTGGTGTCACAAACATAGCAGGCTCTGAGTCTTGGGTTCACCCAGGAGGCTTCTGCCTTTTCACCTTTGCCGTCTTATTTCACCGGCATGTTTTGTGCAGAGCCAAATAAGTTGTTATCTCCTTGTTGTGTAACACGTTTGGTATTAAAGAAGCACCTTTTCTATTGAGAACACAGAAAGGTATCTTTCACTCAGCTGAAATCATTATATAAAAGAAGAAATCACATTCCAACTGTCATCCAATATTAGTCATTGGTAATGGCACGGAAAAGTAAATAAGCATACTCCCTTTTCACATGCTAATCTTGTAAATATCTGAACACAATTTTTCATGAAACCCTTTATGTTGTGAAAAGATAATGTTTAAATTATTCCTAGTAGACTTCATATTTTATAACCTCTGTCTTCCTCCCTTATAGGCTATATTTGTCACTATATGACCTTAACATAACTGTAATTTCTTTTATTCATTCAAAAAGGCTCATTAGAACTTGTTTTGCAATTGTACCAGATGCTCTTAGAGAACAGGAAGCTTGTGAGCGGCTGCCCACCCTGGGGTACTGGAGTACTGAGCCTAACAAAGTAGCTGAGACATAGCTGTAACTACTTTTCTACCCTGCTAGCTTTTGTACTTCTATTCACTGAGAACAGATTTTTCTCTTTGGGGTAAGAAAAGATTGCTAAAGGCTACATAACAATCAGCCAATGTTGAGTGTATTTTAGAATTATTTTCTAGGCAGCTCATTTGGACGTGGAATACATACATTACACACAGACAGACACATACGTACAATCAGAACAGTGAGTTGTAAAGTATTTTACATTTCTATAGAACAACACCGTGTATAACATTGAAACTCATGGGACAGTCTAAGGAATGATATAAAAGAAGATGTGGAAGAAAGATCCCATTTTATAGTTAAAAAAAAAAATCAGTGTTCAGAAAAAAATGAATGGCCCGAACAAGCTCAGAGCTAGTTATTACTCACCGGATCTTCAAAATCCTAGTTCAAGGCTATTTTTCACGCCTCTCTTCTGCTGTTTGTGAAAGGATATGATCAGGCACCATCATTTATTTTCTCTTCTCTGCTTTCCTGGGCTTCTTTTTATTGTTTTTCAGTTATTTACCTTTGATGGCAACATTTATAATAGTAAAAGATGCTGTGCCGGTCTAACTAAGCCGTGTCAGCACTGACCAGGAAGAAAATCATCAGTTTACACTGTGAAACACTCAGCAGCAGAGGGAATGGTATAGCAAATGGCCAGGGACTTAGATTCACAGAGGAAACACAAGAATTCTCCGAACCCCGACAAGTGCAATTTTTACTATTATCATCATAATGCTACTATGATTTTACAGGTACGGATAGGCTTTAAAATTCATCTTTAAAAGCTTCAAACTTAGCTATAGTTTTAGTAAGCGACCAAATAGCATTTGGAATGACAAGATAAAACATGGCTTAATGCTTTCGTCCACAAAATTGAACTCAGAAACAGATGAAAGTATTTCAGGAAAAGTGGGATCATTTGTATGACATCTTTGCTATGCACTATGTTATTTTTTAATCACTAATAAATATTTATTTTCAGCATAAACTGATTATGAGTGGCAGAATCATTAAGGATACATTAAGTTTATGCTTTGGAGAAACAGAAAATCTAAGATTGACTGAAATGTTCCTGTACCAGAAAAATTCTCATTAAAACTTCTGAGATAATCAAATGTAAGTCAAAAGGAAACGAAAATTTGGTAGAAATTAATAAGTCCACAGATACTTAACAATATTTGGCAATAACACAAAGGAATACGTAGTTTGCTGAGAAGTCCAGGATCTTTCTCTTATAGACAACATGAGAGAGGCTTCATCGGGAAATATGTCATCAGTATTCAGTGTGTTGATTAAAGTGGGTATCTGCTGTATAGCAAGCAATTGTATTTTTCCTTTCTCAAAAAAAATTAGAGGAAAGTGTTTATATCATCATAAACATCCCAGTCATAGTTCAAGACAACAGGAAGTCAGTGTAGGAACTCAAGGCAGGAAGCTGGAGGCAGGAACAGAGATCATGGAGGAAGGCATCCTCATTGGCCTGTTTCTCGTGGTTTCCTCAGACTGAGCTATGTAACTCAAGAGCACCTGCCCAATGTTGGCACTATCTTCTGTAGGATGAATCCAATCCATATCAATCATGAATCAAGAAAAATCCTGACAGTTCACAGAAAGGGAATTTCATCAAAAATGGCTTTCTGAGTATGCAATATTATTGTCTCATACAAGGCTGACCTTTCTGAAATATCTTCTTTAACATGTAGAAAGACAAACATCCTCTTGAGACATACATGCAAATCTAGGCGACCAACTTAAATGGCCTTATTCATATAACATTTTGATGTAGGTCTTATCAGCACTTCGTGTATCAAGTAAAATCACACTGTGTCCTAAGGGTCACTTCCGTAAAGCATCTACACATTTAGGTATTTTTAATGGTAAAATGTCAAGGAAAATAATAGTAAGATACTCTGCATGAGTGAGTATAAAAATGTACAATAACATCATATATCCCAAGTAGAAAAGCTAACTTTATAAAGAGGCCAGTGTTAATTCTTCATTGAATAAATGTGACAATATATATTTTGGGAAAAAGGTTGTCAGAAATATTTGATTAATAAATGCTTAGACTTCCAGTTTTCAGAATAAACCTAAGTCCCTCAGGTCATTTTTTGTCATTTCAAAATGTAAGTTCTCAACCAAAATGAATAACTCAATTAAAACTGTAATTTATGATTAAGTTATTATATTATACATTTTAACAAACCAAATAACTTAAAGCACCTTAATATATCATGACTTAAAAGAATCTAGTACCTTAGAGATGTATTTCCATTCTTTTTAATTTTCAAAACCTATCATAGACATCGGATTTTTTAGGGACACAGACTCAAAATTTTGCTGGTTATAAAATTTGGGGGCTAGTATCCACAGAAAACATATGAAAGAGAAAAGAAATCATTATGGTTATTGATTGATTGCTTGATTGACTGACTGATTGTAGGATCTGAGAAAAGCACTTATGCTCAGCAGCTAGCTCTTAAAGCAGCAAACTTGAAGATGTGTTCCTAGCCAGGAATGGTGGTGCATGCCTGTAATCCTAGCACTCAGGGAGGCAAGGGGAGGCAGATCTTTGAGACCAAGGCCAAGATGGTCTACAAAGGAAGTACAAAATAGCCAAGGCTATGCAGAGAATAACCCTGTCTCAAAACACCAAAATAAAAAAAGAAAGAAGAAAGACAGAAAGAAAGAATTCCCAAGTCATCTTTGGAACACTTGAAGGATAGAAACCAGAGGAAAAAATGAGGGTAGATTCACATTGATCTGGAAAACGTTAATGTTAGGTTTTAGAGATGAACATTGATGGAACAATGAACTAACATATCCCATGAGGCAAGTGTATCTATTAAGAAAAGGCAGTCATTTGGTGAGAGCAGAAACCTTTATTTTTTTTTTTCCCAGAACAGGGTTTTACAACCTCAAAAGTACATTCTGATCACATATAGAACCATAAGGTAGAATTTCAACCTTAGCAATTCTAATTTCATTCATTTTTATTCCGTCTTATTTATTTCTTAATTATTTTAATTAATTTATTTTTTGATTAATTATAGTTTATTTACTTTGAATCCCAACTGTGGCCCTCTCTCATGTCCCTGCAAGCCAACAGCCAACATCAAATTAAATGGAAAGAAATGTAAAGCATTTCTTCTAAATTCCAGGACAAGACACGGCTCCCTGTTCTCTCTATTCAGCATAGTACTTGAAGTTCTAGCTAGAGCAACAATATAACTAAAGGAGATCAAGGGGATACAAATTGGAAAGAAAAAAGTCAGCTAATCACTTTTTTGCAGATGATATGAGAGTATACATAAGTGACCCCCAAAACATTACCCTGGGACTCCTACAGCTGATAAACAACATCAGCAAGTGGCTGGATTAAAAATTACATTTAAAAAATAATGAATTCAATAGCCCTTCTTTATATAGATGATAAGTGGGCTGAGAAGGAAATTAGGGGAAAAACACTTTTTTTACAATAGCCACAAATCACAAAAAGTATCTCAGTGTAACTCTAACGGAGAAAGACAAAGACCTGTATGAGAAGAACGTCAAGTCTCTAAATAAAGTAATTGAAGAAGATATCAGAATATGAAAAGATCTCCTAGACTCATGGATTGTAGTGCTAACATAGTAAAATTAGTCATTTTACTGAGAGACCGAAAAATTAAAAACCAGTGGGTATTGTTTTAAAGTTTAAAGCACAAGCCTCAATGAATGCCAGCCACGTGCAGACATGTATAGCCACCTGTGGGGAAGAACTAGCCTTACTGCATTCTTTTCCTGTCCACTAGAGATACAGTTGCTAGGAAACCAGCCCTCTCCCTTAGGGCAGCCAAAACAAGGAAAGTTGGACCATTAATGGTTTGGGGCCTCCCTATAGCCAATCAGTTCAAAATGCATCCCCTTTTGTGTTTCGACCAATAGAATCCCCTGCTCTGGGCAGGCTGGGAGGGACTAGACTCTTTAAATCACCCAACTAACCTGAGCCTGGGGCTCTAGGCTCTCCACCACTTCAGCGGTGAAGGTGTGTGAGCCCAAGCTGTAGCTCATAATAAAAAGATCCTCATGTGTTTTGCAATGGACTTGATTCCTGGTGGTGGTCTTTTGGGTCTCACAAATTGGGCACATTACCGAAAGCAATCTATAGATTCAATGCAATTCCCATCAAAATACCTACACAATTATTTTTGGAACTTGAAAGAACAATTTTCAACTTCATATGGAAAAACAAAACAAAACAAAACAAAACCCAGAGTAGCTAAAATAATCCTTTGCAAAAAAAAAAAAAAAATTGGGAGATATCTCCATCCCTGATTTCAAGCTGTACTACAAAGCGATAGTAATAAAAACTGGATGGTATTGACATAGAAACAGACCAATTGATCAATAGATATGAATTAAAGACTCAGAAATAAAATCATATACTTACATACACTTGTTTTTTTTTTACAAAGAAGCCAGAATCATGTAATGAAAAAAGATAGCATCTTCAACAAATCATGTTGATCTAAACTGATATTTACATGTAGAAGATGCAAATAGATCCATATTTGTCACCCTGCACTAACTAAAGTCCATGTGTATTAAAGACCTCAACATAAAAACAGACATATTAAATCTACTAGAAGAAAAAAGGGGGAAAGAACCTTGAGCTAATTGGCACAGGAGACAACTTCCTGAACAGAACACCAACAGTTGAGGCTCTAAGATCAACAATTATTAAATGAGACCTCATGAAACTGAAAAGCTTCTCTAAGGTGAAGGACACATTTGAAAGAACAAAATGACTGCCTACAGACTGCAAAAAGATCTTCAGTAACCCTCCATCAGACAGAGGGCTAATATCCAAAATATTTAAAGAACTCAAGAAATTAAATACCAACAAACCAAATAACCCAATTAAAAAAATGGAATGCAGGGCTAAATAGAGAATTCTTGACAGAGGAATCTCAAATGGCCGAGAAGCACTTAAATGCTCAATGTCCTTAGTCATCAGGGAAATGCAAATTAAAATAACTCTGAGATTCCATTTTACACCCATCAGAATGGCTAAGATAAAAATCAAGTGATGGCACAGGCAGGCAAGGATATGGAGAAAAGGAACACTCTTCCATTGCTGGTAGGGCTACACACTTGTACAACCACTGTGGAGATCAATAGGAAGGTTTCTCAGAACATTCAAAATAGATCTACCTCGAAACCCAGCTATACTACTCCTGGGCATATACTCAAAAGATGTTCCACCTTGCCACAAGGACATTTGCTGAAGTATGTTCACAGCAGCTTTATTCCCAATAGCCAGACTGGAAGCAACTCAGAAGTCCCTCTGTCTAAGAATGAATAAAGAAAATTGTGGTACATTTACACAATGTATTAAAAACAAAGACATCATGCAATTTTTCAGGCAAGTGGATGAAACTAGAAAAGATCATCCTGAGTGAGGCAACCCAAACCCAGAAAGATAGACATGGAATTTCCTCAGTTATAAGTGTATATTAGCTTTAAAGTACAGGGTAACCATGCTATAATACACAAACCCAAAGAAGCTAAGTAACAAGGAGGGCATAAGATAGGATGCTTGAATCTCACTGGGTAAAGGAAATAAAATAGGCATTGGAGGTGAATGGAGGGAAAGAACTGGATGATGGGGAAGGGAGAAGGCTTGGGGAATAGGAGTAGGGAGAGCAGGGAGAGGAGAAGCTGAATGGCTGAGAATTCAGAGTTTTAGGGGCATCTCTGGGACTTGCCAGAGACACGGGATTGGGAAGGTCCTGGGAAGTCTACTCGGGTCACCGTAGGTGAGAGTCCTTGCAGCAGCGGGTATATGCAGCCTGATGTGGCTGTCTTCTGCAGCCAGATAGCACTTCCATTGCAGGCGTGAGAACACCAATCCACCCAAAACCTTATTCCCAACGTAAGTCCTGCCTATAAGACGTGCAGGCGCAAAGGTGGAGCAAAGGTGAGGGAATGACCAAACAAAGGCTGGCCCTACTTGAGACCCATTTCAGGGGAGAGAATAAGTCCTTGACATTATTAATGCTACTCTGCTGTGCGTGTAGATAGGCGCCTAGCATAACTCCTCTGAGAGACTTTACCCAGCAACTTACGAAAACAGATGCAGAGACCCACAGCCAAACCTTAGAGAGATCTTGGGGAGTCTCTGACTTTGAAGCCTGCCTACGGATCCTCTTCCCCTAAGGAGGCTGCCTATCTGGCCTCAATGGGAGAGGATGCACCTAGTCTTACAGGGACTTAATGTGCCAGGGCTGGTTGGTACCCACAGGGGACCTCCAACTTCTCTGAGGAAATGAAAAGAGGAGAAAGAGGTGAGGTGTGTGAATGGGGACCTAGAAGAGAGGAGGGGAGACTGTGATCAGGATGCAAAGTGCATAAATAAATTCTAAAAAATTATAAAGCTCAAAAAGGAAAAGAAAAGTCTTGCCTTTTTTCCCATGTTTATTTTCCACAGACTTTACTGACAAAAACAAAGAAACAATAAAACGAGCAAAAAACACTCTAACTGCCCTTTTCTTTGTCTATATATATTGTTCAAAGATTTTCTTTTAACCAAACAAATCTTTAATTTGCATGAAAAATGTTCATTTTAATTTTAATCACAATTTTCATGTGATAGATAATTTTGTCCATTTATTTTAAATCTATTACTTTCTTTTTACAATTAATTTATTTTTTATTAATTATAGTTTATTCACTTTGTATCCCATCTGTAGCTCCCTCCTTCATCCTCCCCCAATCCCACTCACTCTCTCATCTTGTCCCATGCCCCTCCCCTAGTACACTGATAGTGGAGGTCCTCCTTCCTCTTCCCTCTTGACCCTAGCCTATGTGGTTTCCTCAGGACTGGAAACCACATTGTCTTCCTCTGTGGCCTGGTAAGTAAAAACAAGCTTCTTTATTCATGTATACAGGCTGCCTCCTTCTAAGGCAGGGTTTCAGAGGTCAGCATTGCATGTAAGGAAGACAAGGGTTTTATAGCTCAGTGGTGGGAGGGGGGGTTCCAAATAGAAGAATTTGGCTAACAAATAGGTGGGGTTAGAGGAGCAGAAGATAAACATAACAAGTCAGTTTTAACAGCTCCTGAAACAAAGACATAATTCTGAGGAGGCTGAAACGGACAGGTAGTCACAATAAGGCAGTACACAGCATTTGTAGTTAAGGTTACAGGTGGGGCATAGCTCAATCCTTGCAAAACAAGGATTTAATCATAAACAGGAATGAACCTAATGTCTTTACTGTAAGATGGCTTTTAAAGCCCAAGAAAGATGGAGGCAGGCTGGCTCTTCACATATAATTTAGCATCCCCCAAAGAGAACAGTTTTACACTGTGCTTTTCTTTTTAACATTTAAAAAATATTACAGTTTATTCACTTTTGTCCAACTGTAGCCTCTTCCCTCATCCCCTCCCAATCAAACCCTCCCTCCCTCTTCTCCTCCTATGCCCCTTCTCCAGTCCATTGATAGAGGAGGTCCTCCTCCCCTTCCATCTGATCCTAGCCTATCAGGCCTCATCAGGACTGGCTGCATTGTCTTCCTCTGTGGCCTGGTAAAGGCTGCACTTGCCTCATGGGGAGGTGATCAAAGAGCCAGCCACTGAGCTCATGTCAGAGACATCCCTTGTTCCCCTTCCTAGGGTACTCACTTGAACACTGAGCTGCCATGCACTACATCTATGCAGGGGTTCTAGATTATCTCCATGAATGGTCCTTGGTTGGAGTATCAGTCTCAGAAAAGACTCCTGGGCCTAGAGTTTTTGGTTCTGTTGGTCTCCTTGTGGAGCTCCTGTCCCCTCCAGGTCTTTCTATCTCCCCCTTATTTCATAAGATTCCCTGAACTCTGCCCAAAGTTTGGTTATGAGTCTCGGCATCTGTTTTAATACCCTGCTTGGTAGTCTTTCAGAGGCCCTCTGTGGTAGGTGCTTGTCCTATTCCCTGTTTTCTCCCTCTTCCGATGTCTACCCTGTTTGCTTTTCTGAATGAGGATTGAGAATCTTACTCAGGGTCCTCCTTCTTGCTGGAGACACTCTTAATGTAACTGTTGCTTAATTATCACATGTAACTAGGAGGTTGCAATGTTGTCCTTTACTGACAGAACTACTGAATTGTAAAATTATTTTCAGAAGCATATTATCTAAATAGGGGTGTTTGTCTGTCTGCTACTGATCTGCTTCCACCTGCTTGTCTGTTTGTCCATCTAGAACGAAGTTGAGGAGAATTATATATAAGAATATTTATTAAATTATCACATTTCCTATTGTAATTATTCAAAAACATATTTAATAATGTGTAGTCTAAAACCAATATGTAATTCATTTAGTTCACATATGATTTCATGTATCAAGATTATTCTAAAAGAAAATATGGAAATCTTGCTCCTTCTGAAAATTATTTATTACATTAGTTTTTATCCAATCTCTCAAGAGGAAACAGTGCATTTTTATTCCATATGTACTTGTGAAGCTAAGAATTGTAACTATCACTAAAACGGACTATAGAGTTGGTATTTTGGAATAGATGTTGAGATAGCCATACACCAACACTGCTATGGCTTCAATATGAAGACATCTAAAAGGCTCAAGCTGGAAGGACTGGCTCACAGTGTAGCCATGCTCAGAGGGAGAGTTTACGGTACCAATTAGCTCCTGTGGACTTTGGCGTCATGAACTATGTATCAATAATGAATTCAGAACTCAAGGGCATTAAGAGAGTGAGAGAATTTTCAGAAAAGGGATGTGACTGCCTCCTGAAGACTTTGGCATCATCAATGATGTATCAATAGTTAATCCAGAGCTGAAGGGCATTATGCCTGTAAGAGACATTTCAGAGGAGGCTTTGCCTGAGGATATGCATCACTGGGGCTATGGCTTCTAGGAATACATTCTTTCTTGTTTTTCTTCTTTCTATCTGCCTTCCTACTGCCATAAGGAACCTAGGTAGAGGATGAGATGGGGCTGATAATAGGGAAGGGGACCAGGTTGCCAGAAAGAAAAGGGGGGATTGTGAGGAGAAGAACTGGGAAAGAGAATAGAAATCGGTGTATAAGGTAGCATCTCTGTGGGGGTGTCTCTAGCTGAGACTTCAAGCAATGTGTGTTAAGAAGCATGAAGTTGGCACCTCCTGTAGCCAGGGGCAATTCCTAACAAAGGGAGGGGGACACCAACCCATACATAAAACCTTCGACTCAAAATATGTCTTATCTTTAAGAAGTGTAGGGGCAAAGATGGAACAGAGACTGAGGAAATGGCAAACTAGTGACTGACCCAGCTTGAGACCCACCCCATGGGAGAGGATCGACTACTATCACTATTAATGATACTCTGCTATGCTTGCAGACAGGAGTCTAGTTAACTGTTGTCTGAGAGGCTTCATCTGGCAGCTGATGGAGACATGCAGAGACCCAAGGCCGAGCAGTGGCCTGAGGTTGCAGGGTGCTGTGGAAGAGTGGGTGGACAGACAGAAAGAGTCAGAGGGGTCAAGGACACCACAAGAAGACCTACAGAGCAATCTAACCTGGGCCCAAATAGGCTCACAGATAGTGAACCACCAACCAAAGAGCTTGCATGGACTGAACCTTTACCCTCTACACAAATGTAGTAAATGTTCAGCTTGTTCATCATGTGTGTCTCCTAACAAAAGTTGTAGAGGCAGACTCTGAATCTGTTACCTGATGGTGATTCAGTTTCCCCTAGATGGGCTACCTTGTCACTTCCTGATGGGAGAGGATTACTTAGTACTGCTATGATTCCAGATACCAGGGTAGACTGGTACCAATTGGGGCCTCCTCTTCTCTGGGAGGAAGAAGGGAGATGGGAGGAGGAAGGTGTGGGATGTGACTGGGAAGAGAAGCGGAAGCCAGCTGGGATAAGGATGTAAAGTTATTATACAAACAAACAAATAGATGGAGAAAAATTGTGAGGACATGTGCACATGAATTTATTTCTCTGGACCACTATTACAATTCTGCTCTTTTCTAAGGGATATTTATTAACATTTTAAACTGTGTTCCTGAGTTTGAAGAGTTTAGCACAAGCCATAAAACAGCAGACTATCTAATACTGGCTGACCAGTTTATCAGTGAATCAGATCAATGAAAGGATATATTAAAAAGAATATGAAAGAAAGGGGAGATAGAAAGACCCGGAGGGGACAGAAGCTGCAAAAGGAGACGAACAGAGCCAAAATACAAAAAACAAACAAAAAACTGAGCCCTAGGGACCCTGCAGAGACTGATAACCCAACTAAGGTCAATGCATGGAGAGGTCCTAAAACCTTGGCTTAGATGCAGTCCATAGACTAAGTATCCAAGTGGGACCCCTAATAAGAGGAGCAGGAGCTTTCTCTGGCATGAACTCAGTGGCAGGTTCTCTGATCACTTCCCTTGGGGGTGAGGGGTGCAGCCTTGCCAGGCCGAAGAGGAAGAAAATATAACCAGTCCTGATGAGACCTGATAGACTAGGTCTATCCGATAGAAGGGAAGAAGGACCTCCTGTGTCAATGGACTAGGGGAGGGTCATAGGGGGAGAAGAGGAAGGGACAGTGGGTTTGGGAGGAGACAAGGCAGGGGGCCACAGCCGGGACACAAATTGAATAATTTGTAATAAATGATAATAAAAAACAAATAAAAAATATAGCATAAATGTACCAAACAATACTACATCTCCTTTCAATATAACAGAGTTCACCTTTTAAGTATATTTTGAAGTAGTTGTGCAATGTATTAACCTGTGGTGAATGTGGTTGACTTGTGTTTTAAGGAGGCTGCCTTGTGAAAGAGAAAGAATAGATTTGTCTGTACCAAACAAATGTGAAATACAAGAAAAATAATAGGAAAATATTCCTGATGGTTCTATGTTTAATGAACCATAAACTAAACAATCTTCTTTCATTTGCAAGTTTTTTTTTCTTGTGTTACTGCTAAAAGATTCAAGAAAGGGAAACAACCACTTAATAACAAGTCTGTGAAAGTCACCGCAGATGGTAATCATGAGTTTCCCAGGATTTCAAGGCAAGTAGAGCTACTTGGGAAGGAAATAACAACATAGGGCTTCAGTCCCTTGGGAAAAATTATGCCAGGCAGTCTAACCGAGTGAAAACTACCCAATAAACTGTTCATGGACTTTACAATCAGTGAACTCTATAAAAGAGACTCAATTTCCTGAATTGCATGTCAAGGAATAAATTTACATGACATATCCACTTGAAGCAAACACAAGGGATTGTGTGGATACGGGGACACTTTGGGGATAAACGGATATCACTAAGCAACTGCCTGACCTCTTAGAGTCTTCCTGCATCTGTGAATGGATATTATTGCCTAATGTCTCTCTCTCTGTGCGTGTGTGTGTCTCTCTCTCTGTTTCTCTCTCTCTCTTCCTCCCCCATTTTCTCCCCATCAGTCTCCCCCCCACACACAATTGACTCTCCTAGCTGAACCAGTCTGCTGAACAATAAAGACCCCTACAAAGAAAAAGACTTCGTTCCTACATTAGGACTAGTCTAACTAAATTAGGTCAATTGTGCTTCAGAGTATATCTAGTAAGTCTAGATATGATTGTCCCAAATACCCATCTAATAATAATTGAGATTATAATAAGTTCATAAATATTCCCAGGTATGGTAGAGCGATTATAAAAATCCCTAGGCTTCCTATCTGTCTGTTTCTATACCTATTATCATTTTCCTGCCTCTCCATGTAAGTATGCTTTAAATCAGGCTCTTTGATTTCTCACCAGAGGAATTTTAGCAGGCCCAACACGGTTGCTGGCCTAATATTTGTCCTGATCAAAGGCATTTGACAGAAGCCACAATATGCCAGTTCTGAGCCTAGACCTCAAAGACTTTACAGCCTTTTCTTCCTTTTCTTAGAACCTCATGGTCATGACCGAACAAGTCTACGGCATTTGTCCTTGAGGATGGGATAACACGTGCAGGAGAAATTGGAGGCTATTCAGGACTGTCTGACACCATTCATCCCTCAGGAAGTCTTCTACCTATCTCCATACATAAACTAGGACACCCCATGCTATCACAGCTATTTCCTATTAGACATGGTTTACAGGGGTTTGTTTAAATCACCAAGTGACTTGAATTGTCACTAGAAATATCTTTCCTACCAGGAGGTATATTTTTTGGAGGTCCAGAAAAGGGCAAAGGCTGTGTGTTATCAAGTCACAAGAGTATGTTTGAGAGGAATGAAAGAGTAGTCACTCTATAGAAATAAAAATAGAAATTGCCACAGACACATGAAGGTCTTGTTCTGTAATAACCATCCATAGCGAGGGCACTGAAAACCTAGGCTATAGAATGTGAGACATCTTTCGTTTCGAGGTGTTTGCATGGTCAAGAGCACTACCTTACTTAATCATCTTGGCCATCTTCCTTGTTACACTCTATTTCTATGCTTGTAAGACAACACTGTCCACACCTCAACATTCACATATATTTAAATGAAGTCATGCAAAGTGCCTTTTGTGAGCACAATGGAAAAAAGTAGAAATCAAAGATACAGGAGACTCAAAGGCTCTTCAACACTGTGAAACTGAAAGACAAAATTTAGAAATGATCCATTAGTCAATGGGAAGTCAAGAGAAGATTAGGAAACAGATTGTTTTCAGTAAAACTAAAAATCTATTAAAATTTCTATCATACAAATACATCAGCACTGAAAGGAGATGATACAACATACATTGAGAAAACAAAAATGAAGCTCATATTAAGAATCTAAGTTTCCAGCTGAAGAACATTGGAAGACAAGAGTAAATAAACTGAAAGAGGGGAAACAGGAAAGAAGGTGGGACTGGGAAGAGGGGAAGGATGAGGCTAGGACCAGGATGTAAAATGAATAAATTAAAGTTAATGTTAAATTAACAAAAAGAAAACCCTGAAAGCCTAAAGAATCAGATCCAAACAAGAAGAGAAAGGCTGGGTAGACAACTCTTTGTATCAATCAAATTCTCACCATGCAAAAGTGAAGAATGGAATTTGGATTTCCATACCCCATGTAAGAGCTGAAGACAAACTGGCTAGTTATATTTGCAAGAATTAGCTAAGCTCTAAGTTAAAGAAAAAAATAAAAGAACTGTCTGTAAAAAACAGACTGATTGAAGACGATGCTTGGCATTTGTGTACCTGCACACCCACTCACATAACAAAATAAGCATACACCCAAATGCACAGCACACATATCCACATGAGAAGGAGAGAAAGAGAGAGACACACACAAATATAGAGAAAGAAGGGATGGAGGAGGAGGAGAAGCTGAAGGAGGAGTCTTGTTTTAAAAAATATTCTCCAAGAAAGAAATTCACAATGTCTTATGGTTTCAGTTAATGCCTTTACTAATATCAATAAAACATCATTAGTTTTAAAAGGTCTCCTTCATGAAAACAACATAAGAGAAAATATTATCAAATCATTTTAAGATTACACTACACTGATAGAATATCCTGAAAAAAATTTCTAGCCCAATATCAGAGGAAGACTACTAGTCTATACAAAGAATGTTTAAAACTCTACATTTAAAAATAAAATTAGAACGCATGTAAATGTTAGTTAAACATTTTGAAACTTCAAGGGGATTCATATAATGAAATGGAAATGATAACAGAATAGAAATCTCAAGCCTGTAGACCATCAAGTATAGAAGGAGTAAGTAATCATCAGCTAGACAAAAGGTAGGAGATGAGAGGAGAATGAACCAGTAGAGGCATCAAAATGAATACATTCTCTAGTAACATCTGGATTTTCTCAAAAACATTAAACTAAGAGTGAGAGAAAATGTGGATCCAAAAAATCAAATAATAATTGACAGATGATCTGACCTTAAATTCTTAGCCTAAATTTTAATGAGAGAAAATGTGAAATAAAAATGCACCTGGATGGAGTTGAGATGTTTAACCCTGGTCCATCACAACTCTGGACCTGCAGGACTACTCTAGTAGGCTGTTGGACAAGTAGCCTTGTCTTAAAAAGCAAATAAATCAGGGCTGGGTAGATGGCTTAGTAGCTAAGAGTGTTCGCTGCTCTTGCAGAGAAGTGGAATTGTGTCCTCAATACTGACATCAGGCAGTGCACAGCCACCTATACTGCTGCCCTGTTCTGGACTCCATGTGTACATGCATACAAATAAAAATGAACCTTTTAAAAAGGTAAATTAATTAATTTTTAGATGTGTAACTTTGGAAAACATGCCTAATTTTCGCAGATTATTTAAAACTATTATTCTCAGTTTTGATTTTACTGTTAATCAATCTTTATACGAAGTGCCATGATTATTTGCTTTACCTTGAACTTCACAGTGGATTGAAGATTTAGCCAGAACAGATTAGAAATTTTGGCAGTAGTATCTGGAAATGATGGTGTATATGCTTTGTCTTAGTGTCAGGCAATGGTGTCTAACTGATAGTATATTTTTCATGTAAGATTTACACCACAAAGGAGAATTAACAAATACTCATCTGAGCACTCATCTTTTGTAAACACAATATACTGGCTACATTTGTTTCATTTTAATTCATTTAATTTTGGCAGAAAATTAAGCCTTGCGATATTTGTGTTTCACAGTAAATTCTGTATTACATAAATGTTAACTTTCAAGAAATCTCAAACATAGAAAAATTGAGTTTTTAATGTTTTTAATTTTTATGCATCAATATTAGAAACTTGGTGAGCAAATGTTTTAGCAAATGTATTTTACCTCTACTTTGTGAGACTGGGAGATTTTATAACCATTCTTGAATGGTTATAAAAAATTGAACCAATCAATTTGTTGTTGACTAAGAAATAAAACAGTATCAACATAAACACGTAAAGCAAACATGAAAAACTGCATTTGTTTGCGATTCCATTTTACAATCAGTTGTATAGATTCTGGCTATGAAACTCAATCATGCCAATGTCATGTTGGGTCAGAGATGTTCATGGGCTGATGTTCAAGATGAAAAGTATTTAATTTTCTGACATAAAAGCTGAAGAGTTCTGTAATATAAAAAGACTCACCCAACTTTCATTCCTCTTTTACTTTTCATGGAACAGTGACTATATTAAATGGAAGTTATGCAAAATCAAGAAAGAGCTCTAGGCTAATACAAAGGAAATAATATTATTTCAATGGCAAAAATAAAATTTTCTCAAATTTTGAGGAGGACTTGAAGTATTAATCACATTTTTTTCCTTAATGTTTCTAAAAAACCTAGATGGAGAGCGACACTTCATTCTCAACAAAGAAAATATCTGCTAGGAGGACATCACAATCCTGAACATCTATGCACCAAACACAAGGGCTCCTGCATTTGTAAAAGAAACATTAATAAAGCTTAAATTGCTTAAATCACATATCAATCCCAACATTTTATTAGTGGGAGACTTCAATGCCCACTCTCTCCAAAAGTAAAGTCCAAGTGGATCAAAGACCACCACATAAAACCAGACACACTAAACCTGTTAGAAGGAAAAGTGAGGAAGAGCCTTGAACTCATTGGCACAGGAGACAACTTCCTAAACAGAACACCAGCAACACAGGCTCTAAGATGAACAATCAATAAATGGACCTCATGAAACCAAAATCTTCTATAAAGCAAAGGACACTGTCATCAGAACTGGGAAAAGATCTTCACCAACCCTATATATGACAGAGGGCTAATATCCAGAATATATAAAGAATGCAAGAAGAAAATCACCAACAAACTAAGTAATCCAATTAAAAAATTGGGTACAGAGCTAAGCAGAGAATTCTCAACAGAGGAATATCAAATGGCAGAGAAACATTTAAAGAAATGCTCAACATCCTTAGTCATCATGTTAATGCAAATCAAAACGACCCTGAGATTCCACCTCACATCTGTAGTCCCAAAGAAGCTAAAAATCAACTAGGACACTAGGGAAGATTTTTAATCCTCATTAAGAAGAGCAAACAGGATAGGTATCAGAAGTAGAAGAAGACAAGGAACTGGCCAGGAGCTTTCCACAGAGGACCTCTGAAACAATCTAACCACCAGGGTATCAAAGGGGATACTGAGCTACATAGCCAAACTTTGGGCAGAGTGCCAAAATTCTTATGGAAGAAGAGAGAGACATAAAGACCTGGAGGGCTCAGGAACTACACAAGGAGAATATCAGAGCCAAAATACCTGGGCCCAGTGTAGCCTGCAGGGACTGATACTCCAACCAAGGACTGTGCACGAAAAGAACCTAGACCCCTATTCAGAGGAAGCCCCATTGGCTGCTCAGTTCCCATGTGGATTCTCTAGTAAGGGGTACAGGGGCTGTCTATGACATGAACTCAGTGTCCATCTCTTTGATCACCTCCCCCTGGGGAGTGAAGCCTTGCCAAGCCACAGAGGATGAGGATGCATCCAACCCTGATAGGACCTGATAAGCTAGGGTCAGATAGAAGGGGAGGAGGTCCTCTCCTTCTCTATCAGGGAACTAAGAAAAGGGTATAGGGAGAGAAGAGGGTGAGTGGGTGGGACTGGGAGGAGGCGAGGGAAGGGACTACAGCAGTGAATACATTGTAATAAATAAATATATAAATAAAATAAAATAAAACTCAGGCGATAACACATGCTGGAAAGGTTTTGGAGAAAGTGGAACCCTCATCCATTGCCAGCGGGAATGTAAACTTGTGCAACCACTTTGGATATCAATCTGGAGATTTCTCCGAAAATTAAGAATAGTGCTACCTCAAGATCCAGCTATACCACTCCTGAGCATAGAGCATATACCTGAAAGATGCTAAACCACACAACAAGGACATTTGCTCAACTATGTTCATATCAGCTTTATTCATAATAGCCAGAATCTCAAAATAACATAGATGTCCCTCAACTGAAGAATGGATACAGAAATTGAGGTACATTTACACAAGAGGGTACTATTCTGCAATTAAAAACAAAGAAATCATGAATTTTTCAGGAAAATGGAGGGAACTAGAAAAGATCATCTTGAAAGAGGTAACCCAGAAGCACAAAGACATACATGGTGGATATTAGCCATATAATATAGGATAAACATACTCAAATCTATAGTCCTAAAGAAGCTAAACAACAAGGAGGACCCTAGGGAAAAGGCTGAAACTTCACTCAGAATGGCAAACAGGATAGACATCAGAAGTAGGAGAAGACAAGGAACAGGTCAGGAACCTTCCACAGGGGACCTCTGGAAGACTATATCCATCAGGGTATTGAAGGAGGTGCTAAGACTCATAATCAAAGTTTGGAGAGAATGAAGGAAACCTTATGGAAGAAGAAGGAGATGGAAAGGCCTGGAAGGGACAGGAACTCCACAAAGAGACCCACAGGACTGAGGGCAATATTCCAACCAAGGACCATGCATGGAGAAGACCTAGAACCCCTGCTCAGAAGAAGCCCATTGGCATTGGCTGCTCAGTTCCCAAGTGATTTACCTAGTAAAGGAAACAAGGGCTGTTTCTGACATGAACTCAGTGGCCAGCTCTTTGATCACCTCCCCTTGGGGATGTGGGTGCAGCCTTGACAGGCCACAGAGGAAGACAATGCAGCCTGTCCTTATGAGACCTGATAGGCTAGGGTCAGATAGAAGGGGAGGAGGTCCTCCCCTATCAGTGGACTAGGGAAGGCATATAGAGGGAGAAGAGGGAGGACAGGTGGAACTGGGAGAAGAGGGAGGGAGGCTACAGTAGGGATACAGAGCGAATACCTTGTAATCAATCCATCAATAAATAAAACCACAAGGAAAGAAGTGTCTAAAGAAGCAAAGAAACCAAGTGATGGGAGTGAGAGGGCTAGGTGGAGTGTGCTGTGTACCTTTGGACTATTTGCCTCGAATTATTGACACACTGAGATGAATTTCATTGGAGCTTACATGGTCCTCAGAGCTTTTTTCTTAAATCTCTTTGTCTATAGCACAATTTTACTCTCTTTTTACAAATGAGATTATTTGCTGCCTTCCTTAAATGATAGATAACTATTAGGTTCTCCCCTAAAACCTAGACATCCATTGAGAGGACCTAGAACCCCTGCTCAGAAGAAGCCCATTGGCTACTCAGTTTCCAAGTGGGTTACCTTAGCCATCCATTTTTCCCAGTTAGTGATAACAGGAAATTTTCTTCTTGCAGAGTGGGCCTTATGTCCAGAGAGTTACTACTGGTTATTCCCATAACATTTATGCCACTGTTGTACTAGTGGAACGTCCTTGGTAGTCCATGTGTTGCTCTATCTCACAAAAGGATTCACAGTTAGATAAGACAATCGACTACTCCCCACCCCCGATAGTGTACACAGAAATTTCAAGGAATATAGACTCTGTAACGATTGAGTGCGGCTGCGTAAACAAGACTTGTTCCAGATCAAGCGAGCCAAAATCCCAGCAAGGATATGGGAAGGTGGGACCTGGGGTCCCATGTTGTGGCTGAGATCTTATTGGCCATTAATGGCGACTAGACGATGAAATGTCTTTCATCCTCAGGAAGCAGGGTCTGTGGGGCTTCACATGCTGCCTACACTCACGTAGGCTGTTCTACACTCATGTGCACACTGGCAGTACCAAATGGGATTTAGTGAGTTTAAAAGCAGAGTGCATGGACTTGTGTGGGGAAAAGTGCAGTAGGGAGGGAGGGTAGACAAGGGCTTGATGAAGACATCATGTTTCCCTGCACTCTACCGAAGGTTTGGTTATGAGTCTCAGCATCTGCTTTGATACACTGCTAGGAAGAGTCTTTCAGAGGCCCTCTGCAGTAGGCTCCTATCCTGTTTCTTGTTTTCTCCTGCTTCGCATGCCCATCCCATTTGTCTTTCTAAGTGAGGATTGATCATCTTACCCTGGGTCCTCTTTCTTGGGATACAAAGTAATTAACCTGTGATTAATATTAAAAATATAAAAATGAACATAAAAAAGAAAACATGTATGGGTGAAAATCTCAAACAATTTTAAAATGGAAATGAAAACACACCCACAGAGTATTAACGAGAATAATAATACATTATCTCAAGATCCATTCATTTCAGAACTTGAACATTTGTAAAATTTCATACGAAGCAATTAGATGTAGATAAATATAATTGGAATCACACACTAAAACAGGCCTTCTGAGGTCTTGTACTTCTCCACCTAAACATAGAAGCCATCCTTGATTGTTGTTACAAATGTTTAATTACAGCTAGGTGCAATGCAATCCACAGGAACAGAACCAAATTGTGCGTTTAAGGTGTAAATGATATAGGAGTGTCCATCCCTGCATGGTCACTTCCATCTCAGCATGTCAGTAATTATAGAAAAATATTCCAAAGGCACACAGTCCCCTCTGCCTCACCCTCTCACTCCTATAGTTTGGTCTCTTTACCCCTTTAAAGAAAAGAGAATAATAGAAACTCTTGCTTATATTTCTTTCCTCGTAGTTTTCAGTAAGCATCAAGGAAGCAAGGATATCCATATTTCATCTGTGTGGTATTGTGTTCTTCTGCATTACACAAACTTCAAATTTTGGTCAAAAGATCCCAGATCCATGTTATTGCAGCCCAGGAGGACTAGAGGAAACGTCAAAACAGCTGTCCTATGTACACCTGGAAATACACGGGTGCCATCAGCATCTGGAGGAACAATAATCAAGTAACTAAGTAACACATTTCGTATATTTATTTGTAGAACAAGATTAGTAGGACAACATACATGAACATTGGGGGAAAGTTCTCTGTTAGTAAATATAACATTTGCATATCAAATGTGTATTAACACATATTCATTTACTTGGTCTTTGTGTTTTTCCCAATTTGTTGTTGGTGTTAACTTTTCTAAGTTCTTTGTGTGCTTCTCCTGATTTTCCTTAAGTGTCTGAAAGAAGTATTGGAAATCCCTGCCCCATTTTTCCCCCTACTCCTTTTAATGATGTTTTCATCCTATAGAAATCTTTGTAGGTTCCTTTGCCAGTATGATAGGCGTAGGATATGTTGGGTTTTCTTTATAATTTATATCTCATCTCTCAGAATCCTTTTCTCTCCTCAGAAGCTGTCTTCATTGCTGTGGGGTCTCTGCGTGAAGCACGGATCAGTGGTCAAACCCACCCGTGGTCTCATCACCTATCCTCAGACTATGTAAGCATGGTGCCTAGGAACTAATTTAAAGCTCTATGCCCAAACATTCCAGGGATCTGAAAGCAATAGGATAAAAGTGAGAGAGAGAGAGAGAGAGAGAGAGAGAGAGGGAGAGAGAGAGAGACAGAGAGACAGAGAGAGAGACAGAGAGACAGAGAGACAGAGAGAGACACAGAGACAGAGAGAGACACAGAGAGAGATGTCACTCCCTATGTGGGTTTCTATGGTAACAGTGAGGCTGTCCCTCCTAATTTGGGACAAGCTTATCCTTAAAACTATGTATTTCTTCCTTCCCTTTTAACCATTTTTCTTTAAAAAAAATTAGTATTTTCTTTAATATGGGACCACATATTCCCGATTACTTAATTCCTGTTAGAGAGTTTCCTATGTGACTGCACATGTACCAGCTTGTATATTCTATGTAAATCACAAGGCAAGTTTCACCTGACAGTATCGCTTATTCCAGTACTTTTTTTCCAAGAAAATAATTGTTCAGTAAGAGGCATAGTATTAGTAAGCACACTGACATTTGACATTAATTAAAAGAAGCTATCCTGTGGTTGCACATGCTTTTAATCCCGACACTTGAGAGGCAGAGGAGGCAATATCCTGAGTTCAAGGCCAGCCTGGTCTACAAAGGAAGTTCCATGACAGCTAGGGCGACCCTGAGAAACTGTCTCAAAAAGCCAAAATAATTAAATCAATGAATCAATGAATATAGATAGATGGTAGATAGATAAACAGATAGATAGACAGAAAATAGATAAATAGATGAAAATTTTGGAAGGTAGATGCTTTGATGCTCAAAATTATCTTAATTCCACTTTGGCTGATCAATATCATAGCACATTAGGGTCAATATTATATTAACTGAAGTTCAATGGCCACTCCTATCCCCAAAGTAGGCATAATGAGTGTAATTATTTATATATAATAAATATATAAATATATATACAATAAAAATATACATTTAATTTTAGTGTGAATCATCAAATAATCTGCCAGTGCACTATTTGATATTGGAAAGAAGACAAAAATTTCAATTTCAACTTAGACACAATTTCAACAAATATCCAATATTGCTCCAGGAATTCAATGAATAGAGGTATCCTAGGAAAAATAAAATGTGGATATATTATAGACTATCCTTCTCAGAAGGGCAGGTGGTGATAGCGAATAGTGAAGATGAAAGAGATTACAGAATATTTCCAAAAACTGGAGGAAAATCATTTGTGCAGAACTCTATTGCTGAGTTAATTAGGGTTTTCTTAACTCATGAGAAGGAAATGAAAACATCCTAGAAGTAATAACACTACCTAAGATTTTACCTAATATAAGGTCAATCAAGATGCCACAAGGACCCTGGGACAGAGATGTTCCTACAGTGCTGAAGGCTTGTGCATCTATGTGAAATGAATGTTGCTGGACTTTGTAAAAAAAAATCTGATAAGCTGAGCACATTTGCTCTTTATGAATATATTATCTTTTTCCACCAGCATTAGCTTCTCACATAAATGACATCATAATCTACCAAAGGGAAATGGCTATTGTCATAAATAAGGCGTCTACTTCTCTGGATAGCATATAATTAGACTTCAATAGATAGTGACACTTGTTTCTTGGAAATAAATCACTAGCAAGAATAATTGAATTAGTCAAAGAAGCACAGGGTAATGATATGGGAGCCATATAACTCTCAAAAATCTCAGTAACATTTCTCCCCTTGAACATTTCCTTGTGTGTTCAATCTCTGTTAGCTTTGGTGACTCTTTGGTAATATCTTGTGGTGACTTAGGAATAAAGGTTTGTAAACGCTTGTTGTCCCTTCCACTCTGCACTCAGAGCAGAGCCGAAGGGAATACTTACAGTACTTTTATCTTTTGTCTTCAATTGCTTTAGCTGAGAATTACTGGAGTTTGAAGCCTGGTCTGAAAGATTGGTTCACATGACCTTGCCTTGTCATAGCGGTAAGAAAATAAAAGCGAGCACAGGAAATGTTTAGGATGAATTACTCTCTCTGTAAGAATCCTCTAAGATGGGGCTGGAGAGATGGCTCAGCAGTTAAGAAAGTTGTTGCCTCTCCTGATGAGACTTGATAGACTAGGATCAGAGGGAAGGGAAGGAAGACCTCCCTTTTCAGTGGACTGGGAGAGGCACATGGGTGAGGAAGAAGAAGGGTGGGATAGGGAGGGGAGGAGAGAGGGAGGTGCAAGGGGGATACAAAGTGAATAAACTGTAATTAATAAAAATCATTAATAAAAAAACAAAGAAAGAAAGAAATTTGTTGCAGTTGTAGAGGATATGGGTTCAAATACCAGGACTCACACTATGGTTCACAACCATGTGTAACTCCAGTCCCAAGGGTTCTGATGTCTTCTTTTGATCTCCATGAGCACCAGGCATATATGTTGTGCACATATGTACATGTAAAAAACATTCCCACAGATTAAAAATAGAGCATTATTTTATGAAACCTTTAAAACAATTTTATGTAATTGCAGAATGTTACTTGTTGTGTGGATACTAAAACTTAACAAGCTAATGTAAGTGAATCTAATAAAGGACTCCAAGTGGGGGTGTAGCTCAATATTAAACTATTAGCCTGTGCAAGGACCATGGTTCCATTTCCAGCACTATAGCTAGATAATGAGATAGCTAGATAGATACAAAAGAACCTGAAAATTAGTTCATGCATACAAGAAAGATGAATGTATAAAATGAGAATATTAACCTTGAATGTGGTAAAGGTATCAACACAGTGTATCAGAGAAAATAATTTTGTTTTCATTTAATAATATTGGATGAATTTAATTTTTCAAATTTGTGTTTTTTTTTATTCACTTTACATCCTGGTTGTAGCTACGTTCATCTCCCCTTCTCATTCCCACTCTCCCTCCCCACCATCCTCTGTTCCTCAGAAAAGGGGAGCTCCTTTTCCCATCCACTATCACATCAGGACTGAGCATGCCCTCTTCCCCTGTGACCTTCCCCTGAGTCCCGCCAGGGGAAAGTGATCAAAAAGTTGGCAAGTGAGTCAGTGTCAGATGCAGTCCCCTGCTAAACAAAATAATGATGCCTCCTATTTCATATAATGCACCTCTCACTTTCAGGCACATTTGATATCTAATTGCTTGGATAACAAACAGACCACTTTGAAGAAAATGTAGAAGTCTTGTTGGAAAAAGTTGGAGTAGGCAAAAAAATCCCAAAGAAACCAATTCCAATTATCTGAGAGATCTTAGCTGAGCAAAGAAGACTGAATTAAAATTAATAATTTATTTTAAGAAAGAATTCATGGAGTGAAAAGGAAAATTACAGTCTAGAGTACAGTATGTTTTAATAAACAGATCTACAATGAAACCATATGTACTTTGCATTAAAGAGAGAAAGGCAAATTATTCGGTCTGGAAACAGAAAGCTTAGAGCATTCCCTTCAGGAAGGAAGGTAACTGAGTAGCTAAAATCCTATTTGCTAGTCATTAAAGACATACAAAACTAAGATCATAGTGTAACACTATCATATACACAACAGAATGTTTGTAACAAAAAGGACATCCCCAACTCAGCCTCAGAGCAAAGAGAGCATTTGAACACTCCCACTTGGTTGTTGGAAATGTAAACCAATAAAGTTCATACCTTTAAAAATAGAACACACCCAGAAATACTGAATTAGGGTAATATTCTTTGACAGGATAAATATGTCCACTTATTCATGAAATATATTTATAATAATGTTTAATGCAATGCTTTTCATAAAAGCCAGAGACTGAAGTAGACCAAATGCCCATCATACAGAATACAGCAAGAAGCAGCCAGATTTTGAGGGATAGTAAACTATTTAGGTCCTGAAAAACATGTGGTCTCTGCCACAAATACCCTGTTATGACTTTATAGTGTAAAACCAAACCTAGAAAAATCTATAACTAAGCTTGCAGAGCTGTATTTCAACAGTTTGATTGAAAAAAAACCAGGTGGTTTATTGGATTTGGTCAATAAGTTCCTCTCCATTCCAATTGCATAGATTAAATACATACTACATAGTTAAACAGTGGATATTAAAAATCAAAGCCCATAAAAACACTGTAACTATATAAGCAACATAGATGAATCTCCTTATTTTTATGTACAACATTAATTTTATTTTTTACTATTTATTCACTTTTTATCCCTGCTGTAGCCCCCCCTCCCTCATCTCCTCTTAGTCCTACCAACATTTCCTCTTTTCCCTCTATTCCCTTTCCCTAGTCCCCTGATAGGGAGGACCTCTTCCCCTTCTATTTCCTAGCCTATCAGTTTTCATCAACTCTGGCTGTATAGTCTTCCTCTGTGGCCTGGCAAGGCTGCAACCCTCCCCCCAGGGGGGAGGTGATCAAAGATCCAGCCACTGAGTTCATGTCAGAGACAGCCCCTGCACCCATGCAAAGGAACCCACTTGGAAATTGAGCAGCCAGTGGGCTTCCTTTGAACAGGGGGTCCAGGTCCTTTCCATGCATGGTCCTTTGTTGGAGTGTAGGTTTCTGCAGGGCCCCCTGAGCCCAGGTATTTTGGTTCTATTGGTCTCCTTGTGGAGTGTCCGGCCCTTCCATGTCTTTCTATCTCCCTCTTTTTCCATAGGTTTCCTGCACTCTGCCCAAAGTATGACTATGAGTCTAACATCTCCTTTGATACCCTGGTGGGTAGAGTCTTTCACAGGTCCCATGTGGAAGGCTCCTGTCCTGTTCCCTATCTTCTCCTACTTCCAATGTCTATCCTGATTGCCCTTCTGAGTGAGGTTTCAGCCTCTTCCCTAGGGTCGTCCTTATTTAGCTTCTTTAGGACTATAGATTTTAATATGTTTATCCTATATTATACGGCTAATATCCAGTCATAAGTGAGTATATACCACTTTTCTGTTTCTGGGTTACTTCACTCAGGATGATCATTTCTAGTTCCCTCCATTTGCCTACTGATTTCATGATTTCCTTGTTTCTAATTACTGAGTAGTATTCCATTGTGTAAGTGTACCACATTTTCTGTAACCATTCCTCCATTGAGGTATGTCCAGGTTGTTTCCAGATTATAGTTATTACAAATAAAGCTGCTATAAGTATAGTTGAGCAAATGTCTTTACTAAATGGTGAGGCATCTTTTGGGTATATGCCTAGGAGTGATACAGAAGAAACAAGACATGTGAATATTCAAATTGTATTATTTCATATATTAAGTTGGCCATGTATAGAACTGCAAAGAAGGATGGTTTCCCCTGGTATGTATGTTTGTGTGAATAATCTTGTGTGTGTGTGTGGTATCAGTGGGTAGGGTAGCTACAGTCTGTGTAGAAAGTCTGAACAGAATGCTCAGAATGACTAAGTGTTCTGAATAGCTAATGCTATTCTTTTTCAAACTAGCTTCTGGCTAGATATATATTTTACCTTGTGAAAATTCATCAAGCGATTCATGAAGTATTTCTGATCAGTACATATGGCTTTGTTCCATGGGGAAGGATGGTCTTAAGAAAATGGATGGTTCATACCCTTTAATCGAGTAGCAGCAGGCAGTCAGGTTTCTCAAATGCTAATTTAAATTTATTTCATTATGGTAGAAAAATGAAAGAAGATTAAATTACCTTTAAAATAAAACCATAAAACCAAACCCTGTCAAAAGTTTTCAAGTCATATTCAATCATAAGTGAATGTAGAAAATCTAAAGCATGTTTTTTTTTTAAATAATAGATTGGGAGACATATCATGGTAATATTAAATTAATAAAAAGGTCTGTATTCTAATTAGAGTAATAACTAACAGGAACTTGAAGGTTCTGGTATTCATTAAATTAAAATATAAATTATTATAGGCCCCAGATAATGAACTAGGCTCTTGTGCCATGTCTGGATTGTCTGGTCCACTATCCTGGCTTGGCCCTGCCTAGCTTTGCTCTTTCTATTCCTGTTTGGCCCCAGATTCATCCTCACCATCTCCTTCCATCTTCTCATGAACTCCTGGAAGTGTCTCTGTGAGGAGATCCACAAACCACTGCTAATGGTGGATGCATACATCACACCTCAGTGTGAGAACATCGGGGATGTGTGCACCTAACTCAAGATCACAGATTTGCCAGAAATATTCTGTGCATCAAAGAAGATACAACTAAGTGGAATTTAGCCTTTACTGTATACGAGTTTGATATGTTGAGGTATGTTTTGAGAGCAAGGAGACTAGGTGGATACCTGAACAACTTGTGGTTTTACACATGAAGTATAGATTGGAGGGTAAAAATTATGAAGGTGTTGCGGAAGTTGAGAAATCCAAACCGTTGGAAGTGGAGTTATGAGGCCTAGAGGACCTTTGCGAAACATTCATTAATGGTTTTGTGCACATGAAGAAGTGGGAAGAGGACATGTCTGACGGCAGTGATTAAATGAGCACTCAAATCCTGTACTTTAGCATCTTATCCATGTTCAGTATTATTGTACTACCCACCTGGCCAGCCTTCCATCTGTGTTGCTTCTTCAATCCAATAATTTGACAGAGCCATGAGGCTCAGTCTTTTGTCTTCTTGTATGTCAGCCATCAGAGTATCACCAGGATATGCTTGGCTTAGCTCAAGACTATCCTACCAATGGTGATATCAAAACAATGGAGTTTTCTTGCCAGAGCTGATTTCTTTTGGTATGGGAGAACACGAGGCAGCATCTATACCCAGGAATTTAACAAGGTCTATAAGATTTGGACCAGTTTTGCAACAAGATTATTAAATTCACGTATGAGGTTAAAAATAAAAATAAATAGAGGTTACTTAGATGATGCCAATGCCAGCATTCACTCTAGATTTCCTCACTTGTTCTGTTTGAGCTGATTTCTTTCTTTCTCCCACTTGCTCATCATATTTGTCTTTCACTCTAGTCCTTCCTTAAAGATTTGTATGACCTTGGTCAGCTTGTCTCATTCCAGTTGTTCTCTTCTGGTTTCCTTCTGAAAACATTCTGTTCTACCTCTTGGTGCTTAGATGAAATGCTTACATAGCTGCTGTTGGTATCCTTCATGATTTTATGACTCTTAAGAGGGTTATGGATGGGAAACATAAAAAAGGTGTTCCCTGCACTATAGAGAATCTCTTTTAAAATTATTATTTTTTAATTTATTGTTTTATGAATGACAGCTTATTCACTTTGTATCTTAGCTATAGCCCCCTCCCTTATCCCCTCCCAATTCCACCTCCTTTCCCTCTTCTCCCCTCATGCCCCTCTCCCAGTCCACTGATAGGGGAGGTCCTCTTCCTTTTCCATCTGATCCTAGTCTATCAGGTCTCATCAGGACTGGCTACATTGTCTTCCTCTGTGGCCTGGCAGGGCTGTTGCCTGCCTCAGGTGGAGGTAATCCAAGAGCCAGCCCATGAGTTCATGTCAGACATGGTCCCTGGTCCTATTATTGGGGAACCCTCTTGGATTCTTAGCTGCCATGGGCTACTTATGTGCAGGGGTTCAAATTATCTCCATGCATGGTCCTTGTTTGGAGTATCTAGTTCAGAAAAGATCCCTGTGCCCAGAATTTTTTTTCTCCTAGTGGAGCTCCTGTACCGTCCAGATCTCTCTATCTCTCCCTTCTTTCAAAGATTCCCTGCACTTTGACCAAAGTTTGGCTATGACTGTCAGCCTCTGCTTTGATACCCTGTAGGGTAGAATCTTTCAGAGTCCTTCTGTGGTAGGCTCCTGTCCTGTTCCCTGTTTTCTCCCTCTTCTGATATCCTTCCCATTTGCCTTTCTGAGTGAGGATTGAGCACCTTACCCAGGATCCTCCTTCTTGCTTAGCTTCTTTAGGTGTACAGATTTTAGTATGATTATCCTATATTATAAGTCTAATATCTACTAACAAGTGAGTATAAACCATGTGTGTCTTTCTGCTTCTGGCATACCTCACTGAGGATGATCTTTTCCAGTTCCCACCATTTGCCTGCAAATTTCGTGATTTCCTTGTTTTTAATTGCTGAGTAGTATTACATTGTGTGAATGTACCCATGATAATGGCTAAGATCAAAAACTCATGTGATAACACATGCTGGAGAAGATGTGGAGAAAGTGGAACCCTCATCCATTGCTGGTGATAATGTAAACTTGTACAACCACTTTGGAAATCAATCTGGCACTTTCTCAATTAGAAATAGTGCTTCCTGAAGATCCAGCTATACCACTCCTAGGCATATATCCAAAAGATGCTTAAACATACAACAAGGACACTTGCTCAACCATGTTCATAGCAGCTTTACTTGTAATAGCCAGAAGCTGGAAACAACCCAGATGTCCCTCAGTTGAGGAATGGATACAGAAATTGTGGTACATTTACAGAATGGAATACTATTCAGTAATTAAAAGTTCTTATTTTATACAATTAAAATACTTATGCGCAATGAAGTACGAAATACTGAGTTTTTCTATCCTTTAATAACGTTGTGAAGAAAATGTTATGAATGGAATGATTTAGAGCATCAACAAATTTGTGGAATTAGAATTGACTCCTAACATAAATTTCACTAAAAAAAATTTTTTTAAATAAGATTTGGTGGTGGTGAGGTAAGATGACTGAGTGGGTAAAGTTGATTGCCACACAGACACATAAAGCCAGAAGGAGAGAACTGACTTTCAAAGTGTTGTTCTCTCATCTCATATGAATGCTGTAACACACACACATGCTTGTTTCACCCGCCACACACTCATCATGCACACACACACCAAACAATTCAAAAAATACATCAGAAATAAAATATCATGCATGCTTTAATATTAACTATGCTTTAATACTTATTTAGTGTGTTTAGGTGTTTTGCCTGCATGCGTGTCTGTACACCATGTCCATTTTTGGCACCTTCAGATGCCAGAACAGAGCATCAAAACTGCTAGAGGCAGAGGTTGGGTGTGTGCCACCGTGACGCTGGGAATGGAATCCAGGTCACCGAGAAGAGTAGCACGTGCTCTTAATCACTGAGCCATATCTTCTACCTCAAACAGATGCTTGTCTAACAATATTAAATGCAATACATTCTAAGCATCCAAACAGGGTAATCTGAAAAAAAATCAAGGTCCTACTTCATTTGAATAAACAGGAGACAATTATATGACTGTTCAAAATTTTAAAATAAATTCTAAACATTTATGACTGCGAGGTTGAAAAAAATAGGAAAAGCTATTATAAGATTGATAGTAAACTTTTCAAAATTATATAGAAAACACTATAACCAACACTACAAAAACTTCTAAAGAAATTGTCTGGAACTAAGCCAGTGTGTTAGGTAATCTCCAAGTCAACTTGACATTATTTGGAATCATCGACGAGATGAGAACCCGCGGCTAGAAAGACACATCTTGAATGTGGGGAGCATATCCTCAATCCTCACTGCTTTGTCTTCTGGACCAAATAAAAATGAGAAGGCGATCCATGGGAGGCCTCCCTTTTTCTGAGCCTCTTCTGAGGAGAAAGGGAAGATAGGAGGAGAATGGGGAGGAGAGGAGAGAGGGAGGAACTGGGAGGAAAGGAAGAAGAGGGTGCTGTGATTGGGATGTAAACTGAATAAGGAAAAATGAGGCAGTGAACTGAGCACCAGCACTTACCTCCTTTCTGTTTCCTTGATACGGATGTAATGTGACCAGTTACCTTATGTTCTAACCACAAAGACTTCCTCTCATGACAGACCAGATCCCCAAACTCTTAGTCACAGTTAACCCTTACTTCTGCCATGTATTTTGCCTCATAAAAAAAAACAAAAACAAAAACAAAACGACCTCTGATCATCCAAGCAATGGTGATGTGTGACTGTAATCCCAGTGTTCCATAAGGGGATGTGGGGGAGTTAAGTTTGAAGGGAATTGACACTTTCTATAAAGGCTTTCTCTCTAGGGAAAGAATGACCAAGACACAGGAGAGATGGTCCTGCTGTAAGAGTACTGGCTGCTCTTCCTTAGGACCTCCTTTCAATTCCCAGATCCACATGGTAGTCAAGGATCATTTGTAACCTCAGTCCCAAATGTCCTGCCTTTTTCTATTGGTCTCCATGGACACCAAGCAGACATGTGGTATATAAACGTACATGAAGGGAAGACAAACACAAACCCAGGAACATAAAAATGTTTAAAGAAAAATGGTCTTGAAATGAATTTTAAATATTTTCTACTGAGGCCATTTATTTGTCCCTCTGTTCATCAAAGGTCCCCCAATCTTCAATAATCTTGATGCGCCTTCTGTATAAGAAGAGCTGAGACAGGGGGCATAGCTGTGTTTTTAGTGTTACTTCACATGCAAGAAACCATGGCCTGAATTTATTCCCCATTACTAGACTGAAATTTTAGCAGGTGAAGATGTGGAGGCGTGAGGGTCAGGAGTACATGGGTATCCTTTGCAACTCAGTGAGTTTAAAAGGCCAGCTTAGGATACATAAATTCTCTTCTCAGTAAAAAAAACAAACAACCAATAGAACCTATTTCCTCTTCTTCACATTTTATTATTATTGTTAAGTATATTTGACACTTAAATACTTTGTGTCACAGGTCTTATTATATAGGAGAGTTCTACATACCAAACATTCAATCAGCACATAATCAGCTTAGGGGAAGGGATGGGGACACACTGCCCATGTTTATCTTCAGATTTAATGTAGTATTTAAACTATCAAACATTAAACAAATGTCACTAAAGCCATTCTAATGATTGCTGAAATATATCTTTAAATACAGAATTTCTCTTTATATGAATCTCAAACGGTGGTTTAATTGGTCATAAAAATAATGTTGAGAAAAACCTTCTGGAAGGTCTAATTTTCCCTGTTATTACATAAACTTTCAGAGCTATCACCATGATAGCTAACATTAGGTGGCACTGTTCTCCTTTTGGTATAACCCCAAAGGCAAAACCCAGAATGAAAGAACTGTATTTACGTTTTTTATTCCATAAGAGAATCTACAAGATTATTGTAAGATATTTTAATTAAAGAGTGGCAAATGCCTTAGAAAAGTAGTGGCCACTAATATTTACATGCTAGATGTTTTCTTCATGAGTAGTTTATAGAAGAGGTTCTTGCAGGATATGAATTAAATATGCGATGACTGAACTTCAAAATTCACTTTTCACTCATAGTGGTGTTACACAGTTAAGAAGGACTTCTTTTGTAATTGGTAATTATTCTACTGGAGAAAGGAAAGGTTGCATTTAGGCAGAGATGAATTTAAACTATGTTATTAGGACATCAATTATGTTTATATACGATATCATTCATATTGCACTTATTTGAAATAAGAGCTTTCAAATCACTTGCATGCATTGCTTTTGCAAATGCTTCACTGAGTTTATAGATTGTCTGTGTGGAAGTACAAACTAGTGTAGCCAGGAACACAAAGTGAAGGTCTCAAAGCTAAATATAGAATGACCATATGAATCAGCTATAAAATTCCTGAGGATATCTCAAAGGACTTTAAGTCTTGCTATATCTGTATTTATTTTGGCATTGTTCACAATTGTTAAGAAATGGAAAGAACCTATGTGTCATCAACTGATGAACTGATGTGTCATAAACTGATGATGTTTAAAGAAAATGTGGAACTTGTGCACAGTAAAATTTTAACCAACTCTTAAAATATGATCATGACCAAGCCCTGAATTCATGAACACATAATCTATACACAATAAAAGCATATATACACCCGGTTGTGTTTGTATATTTATGTATATCCATTTATATAACAATAATGAGGAAGCAAAGAAACCATCAATTTGACGAAAGGTAATAGTAAGACATGGAAGTAGCTGGAAGGAGGGGAAAGAAGGGGAGTAATGTAATTATAATTATATTTTATATATTATAATTATGTTAATTTATTTTATATGTATAGGTGTTTGCCTCTGTGTGTGTGTGTGTGTGTGTGCATGTATGTCTGGTACCCATGGAGACCAGAGGAGGGCATAAAATATCTTAAAACTGAGGTTACAGGCAGTTTTGAGTGACCATATGGGTGCTGGGAACTGAATCTGGGCCCTCTGCAAGTGCAGCCAGTGATCTTATAGTGAAACAACTGAATGCATGTGACATGAATGCAGCATGGGATGCTGGGAGCAAGAAGAGGTGGCATCAGGAGAGAAGTGAGAAGGTGGGAGAGTCCTCTAAAGAGAGGATGTATATCTGAAACTATATAAAGAAACCCATTCCCTGCATACTAACTTTAAATGCAAGGGGAAAGAAAATTAATTTACTTAATGTTATGTTGGCATCAAAATTATATTTATTGGGTAAATAAATTAAGGATGGTTGTGAAAAATCATGCAGACTCGCACAAAATCATTTGGACACTTGAGAAGACTATTCCTCTTCATAGCTTAAGATAGCATTATACAACAATACTGGAAATATGCCTTTTACAATTATAATTAAAAATGAACTTTAATTCTCAAAAGGCAATAGGACCATTTAAAAGGGAAGTTAGCTCTAATAATTATGAATAAGTTTCTCTATATTGAAGAATATAAAATTAATTTCCTGTGCATCTGCTATGGTCCATGCATTTGATGAGGATTAACTGCATTTTTCCATGTGTTATGTGAGTTAATATTGAACAAATTTTAACATGAATTGAGAGCTCTTATCAATCAAGAACTATATTTTGAAATTGTTAAGAAACTCGTGGCTAAAATATAAAACATACTCTGATTTCGATTATTTCACAGTAAAATATTTGAACACTAAAAATTCACATAATATCCTATGTATATATGTTATAAAACCTTAAAACTGAACTTAGTCTCAAAGGTCGACCTATGCTAAGATGGATATAGGCTTGGATATTTTCACTTTAAATTGTCATTTATAGTTAAAATTACAAAATGTCCTACATCCATCTAGGTACATTATTTCAGGATGTTTCTGCAGGAGTAGTTTTCCATAGGACTTTCTCAGTTCTGAGTGTCAGGCATTCCCCCCCCCCCTTTTCCCTTTATTACTATCCCCACCACCCACTCTATATGACTCTTCCTATGTCCTAATTCTCCTTTTCCCAATCATGTCACTGTATTCCATCTCTACTCTTGTGAATTCTCCATGGCCCTCAATTAACCCTGACATCTGTGCACACTGAAAAGAGCCTATGACATCCATCTATGAGAAAAAACATGTAACATTGCATGTCTGAGCCTATGTTGCCTTACTCAGCATGATTAGTTCCAGCCCCATCTGTCTAACAGTGGATTTCATTTTTTTTCAAAACTGACTACTATTCTATTATGTAAATGTGCCACATTTTAATTATCCATCCAACCATACATTGGCATCTACGATGTTTCTGTTTCCAGGCTATTACAAACAGAGCAGCAATGAACCTGGATAAGCAGGAATTTCTATAGATGGAAAACAGAGTCTTTTGAGTTTATGCTCAAGGGTGGTGTAGTGGGCTCTCTGAAAGCTCTGACTCTAAATTTTAGAAGAGCTTTCACCCTGATTTCTCCGTGGGCATTACCAGTTTTCATTCCCACCATCAGTGACTAAGTGTTCCTTTTTCCTGTTTTTTTTTCTTTTTTTCAATATTATTATTCTTAGTAGTAGTAGTAGTGTGATAACAATTTATTTACCTTGTATCCCAGTTGTAGCCCTCTCTGTCTTCTCCTCCTGGACCTACCCTCCCTGTCTCTACCTCTCTTATCCCCTTTCCTAGTCTACTGATAGGGGAAGTCCTCCTCCCCTACTCTCTGGCACTAACCTATCAGGTCCCCTCAGGACTGCCTGGATCTTCGTCCTCTGTGGGCTGGCTAAGTCGAAGTTGCAGAGACAAATGATGAAGGAGCAGGCAACTGAATTCATGTCAGAGATTGTCTCTTCCCCTTTTAAGGGATCCTACATGCTGAGCTGTCTATGGGCTACATCTGAGCTGGGGGTCTAAGTCCTCTCTATGCATGGTCTGTGGCTGATGCATCAGTATCTGCAGTTCACAATGGGCCCAAGTTTTCGGCCTTTTTGGTCTTCTGGGGTTCCTTTTTGTTGCCTGGCCTACCAGGGTCACAAGGGGCTCTTTTTCCACATTGCCAATATTATTTATTATCATTTTTTTCTTAGCCATCTGTCTAGGGGTAACATGATTTCTCAAGGTAGTTTTGCATTTCTTTGATTTCTAAAGTTTTGAACATTTTGAGAATATTTTAAAGTCCTTTGTGAGGGTGGTGTTAAGTTTTGTCCAGACCCAGGTTGGTATGATCAATGCTCATTTAGATGAACTAATAGGATGGACATTGAATGGAGGAGAAAACAAGCAACAGGAGAGGAGCATACCAAAGAGGACCTATGAAAGAATCAGTATAGCAAAGTATCAAAGCAGATATTAAGACTCACAATTAAGCCATTGGCAGAGGGCTGGAAGTAATAATAAAAATAAGGGAAGTTAGTAAGACTTGGGGAGAAAAAGAGCTCCACAAAGATCAAACTGAGCAGGGCACAGAGGCTTATATGAGACAGTTTCTCCAACCAAGGAGCATATATGGATATGGCCTAGAACCCCTGCTCAGATGTGGCCCTGGATAGCTCATTGTCGAACGAAGACCCTAGTAAGGGAAACAGGGACTGTTTCAGTCATGAACTCAATGGCTGGCTCTTTGACCCTCCTCCATACGCTCCAGGGAGTAACAGCCTGGCTAGATCCCAGGGGAGGACATTGCAGCCAGCCCTGAGGAGACAAGATGATCTGGGGTCAGATGGAAGGAGAGGAGATCCTCTCCTTGGACTTGGAGGAGGTGGGGGGGGGGGGAGTTGAGGGAGGGATGGGGATAGTGGGAGAGAATGAGGGAGGGGGCTACGCATGGGATGAAAAAAACCTAACCTGTGACTGATATAAAAATAAATAAATTTATAAAAAAATGTTTTGTCCAGAGTGAGAGATAAGAATATAGTTTAAAGATATGAGGAACGTAAAGTTGTATAGGTATGGAAAAGAGGGGAGAGATCTTATAGAGCATTGATAAAGGAAAAAAAATCAAAATACATGTGTAAAAATTCTTAAAAAGTAATGAAATATTTTAAAGATAAACTGGATAAAAATATACCAAATACCAAGAAGGATCATAATTTAGGATTAGGGAACATAAAAGATACATGTTTTCCTTCTTCACCTGCCTGTCCAGACTTAATTATATAAACAGCACTTTAGCAAATTTACAGGAAGCTTCTGCCTTTACAGATTTCTTTGAGTATTCTAATCTATTTGTTGTAATTAAGCAGTGATATTCACAGAGAAATATTTTTTAGTATTTTTTATCTATAGTTAAAAAGCTTAGGATTATTGAAGGTTATTAAATGGCAGCCAAGGAATAGGATGAGTAATATTAATTTAGTTTATTAATTTGCTCAATCTTTTTTCATTAGTTTTCTATTTACATTATTATTCATTTTAAATTTATTTTTTATTAATTACAATTTATTCACTTTTTATCCCAGCTGTTGCACGCTCCCTCAGCCCTCCTATTCCAACCCTACCTCCCTCTTCTCCTCCCATACCCTTCTCCCAGTCCACTGATAGGGGAGGACCCCTCCCCTTTCATCTGAACCTAGCCTATCAGGCCTCATGGGGACTGTGGCCACATTGTCTTCCTCTGTGGCCTGGGAAGGCTGTTTCCCCTTCAGTGGGAGGTGATCAAAGAGCAAGCCAATGAGTTCATGTCAGAGACAGTCTATGTTCCGTTGCTATGGAACCCACTTGGACACTGAGCTGCCATGGGCTACATCTGTGCAGAGGTTCTAGGTTATCTCCATGAATGGTCCTTGGTTGGAGTATAAGTATAAGAAAAGACCCCTGTGCCCAGATTTTTGGTTCTGTTGCTCCCCTTGAGAAGCTCCTGTCTCCTCAGGTCTTTCTGTCTCCCCCTTATTTCATAAGAGTCCCTGCATTCTGCCAAAAGGTTGGCTATGAGTCTTTGCATCTGCTTTGATACCCTGCAGGGCAGTCTTTCAGAGGCCATCTACAGTAGGCGACTTTCCTGTTCCCTTTTTTCTCCCTCTTCCGATGTCCATCCCCTTTACCTTTCTGAATGGGAATTGAGCATCTTACCGACAGTCCTCCTTCTTGATTAGCTTATTTAGGTGTACAGATTTTAGTATGTTTATCCTATATTACATGTCTAATGTCCACTTATAAGTGCGTATATACCATTTGTGTCTTTCTGTTTGGGGGATACCTCACTCAAGATGATATTTTCTAGTTCCAACCATTTGGCTGCAAATTTCATGATTTCCTTGTTTTTAGTTGCTGATTATTATTCCATTGTTTAAATGTACCACAATTTCTTTTTTCCATTCCTCAAGTGAGGGACATTTGTTTGTTTCAAGCTTCTGGCTATTACAAATAAAGCTGCTACTAACATGGTTGAGCAAATGTCCTTGTTATATACTTGAACATCTTTTGATTGGTATCGCTGGATCTTGAAGTAGCATTATTCCTAATTGTCTGAGAAAGTGCCAGAATGATTTCCAAACTGTTCGTACAAGTTTTACATTCCCACCAGCAATGGAGGAGGGTTCCCTTTCTCCATGTCCTCTCCAGCATATGTTGTCACTTCAGTTTTTGATCTTAGCTATTCTGATGGGTGTAAGGTGAAATCTCAGGGTTCTTTTGATTTGTATTTCCCTGATAGCTAAGCATTTCTTTAAGTATGTCCCTGCCATTCAATATTCCTCTTCAGAAAATTCTGTTTAGCTCTGTACCCCATTTTTTAAATTGGATTACTTGATTTGTTGATTTTAACCTCTAGGATTCTTTATGTATTGTGGGTATTAGCCCTCTGTCAGATATAGGGTTGGTGAAGAACCTTACACAATCTGTTGTCAGTGGTTTTGTTCTGTTGACAGTGTCCTTTGCTTTACAGAAGCTTTTCAGTTTCATGAGGTCCCATTTATTGATTGTTGCTCTTAGAGCCTGTGCTGTTGGTGTTCTATTCAGGAAGTTGTTTCCTGTGCCAATGAGTTCTAGGTTCTTCCCCACTTTTTCTTCTAAGTGGTTTAGTGTGTCTGCTTTTATGTTGAGGTCTTTGATCCACTTGGACTTTAGTTTTGTGAAAGATGATTAATATGGATCTATTTGCATTTTTCCACATATAGAAATCCAATTAGACCAGCACCATTTGTTGAAGATGCAATCTTTTTTCCATTGTATGGTTTTGGCATCTTTGTCAAAAATCAGGTATCTATAAGTGTGTGGGTTTATTTCTGGGACTTATTTTTTATTCCATTGATACAGCAGCTGGTTTATATGCCAGTACCATGCAGTTTTTATTACTGTTGCTCTATAGTGCACCTTGAGATTAGGGATGGAGATACCTCCAGAGAATCTTTTATTGTAGAAGATTGTTTTAGTGAGTCTGGGTTTCTTGAGAATTTTTCTTTCAAGGTCTGTAAAGAATTCTGTTGGTAATTTGATGGGAATTGCATTGACTCTATAGACTGCTTTCAATAAGATGGCTAGGATTACTATGCTGATCCTGCCAAGCCATGAGCATGGGAAATCTTTCCATCTTTTGATATCTTCTTCTATTTATTTCTTCAGAGACTGGAAGTTTTTTTTTCATACAAGTCTTTTACTTGTTTGGTTAGAATTATACCAAGTTACTTTATATCCTTTGTGGCTATTGCAAAGGGTATGTTTCCCTAATTTCTTTTTCAGCCCTTTTGTCTTTTGTATACAGGAGGGCTACTGATTTTTTTAAAGTTAATTTTGTATCCAGCCACTTGCTGAAGGTGTTTATCAGTTGTAGGAGTTATTTGGTAGAATTTCTGGGGTCACTAATGTATACTATCATACCATGTGCAAATAGTGATACTTTGACTTCTTCCTTTCTGATTTGTATCCTCTTGACCTCTTTTAATTTTCTTATTGGTCTAGTTAGGACTTCAAGAACTCTGTTGAAGAGATATGGAGAGAGTGGGCAGCCTTGCCTTGTCCCTGATTTCAGTGGGATTGATTTATATTATCACTTTTTAAATAACTTATTCACATTGTATACCAGCTGTAGCTCCCTCCCTCCCCTTTTCCCTGTTCAATCATTAAAAAAATTGTTTGATGGACCTTTTTGAAGGAATAAGCATGACTGGGTAAAGCTATACAAACATTAAATGTACAAATTGCACAATCACCTTTAAGATAACTGAATATTATATGTAAAATCATACATGGACTGAGTGAAAAAGCTTCAATTATTTTTAAAGCGCCCAAGTTATTGCTGGCATGTCTACCTCTTTGCATACTGTATTTTGTGTTAAGTCAAAGTGTGCAGCAATATTATTTCCAGTGATAATGGTGACCAGGGGTTAAATACCTACCTCCATTTCTTGTAGTCACACTCCACACAGTTCCGAGTTGAACTAACTAGGCAATCGTGGTCATGCCTTTCTTGATGAGTCCTGACTCTCTGTACCATCTCCCAGGGATCATGGTTTAAAGGTGAGGAAAAGACATCTTTGACAATAAAAGCACCTTGCCTGCTTTCAACGTGAGACTTTCACTTTGACTGACAACTGGGATATGGTGGTATGGTTTGTAGCAGGACAGACGGAACTTCACACCAATCCACAGTCGTGGCTTTTCCTTGCTCTGGCACTGAACTCTGGTTGCAGTTCTTGTGGCCACATCTAGGTTTGCAGAAAGCATCAACACAGCAATCACCCTAACCCTGCATAGCAGCTTCTTACCATGAATCTTTATATCCTCTGGAATCAAATGCTCAGCCTTGGGCATAGAGCTGATACATATATTATAGAGGGTTAATAAAATGCAGTCTTGATGTTTTCCTGTCACCCAATTACATTGTATTTTCCCATGTTCTTGCCCCTGAAATCATTAAATCTAAGTACTTCTGGTAAGACTTCCCCATTCTGAGACTAGTTTAGGTATAGGCTCCATGTAAAACCCAGTCCTACTGCTCAAAGCCAACCTGACACAGTTCTTCTTTTCTCTCTCTCTCTCTTTTGGACATCTTCTCAATTTTAGTAGACCTCTGAGCATTATTTGTGGAAGGCTAATTGAGCAGCATCAACCTGTGCTGTTGATCCTTCAACTCTTGATTGAAAGCAGCTAGCAGATCTAGAGTTATTATGAACTAATTTTACCATTCTATCACCTGATTAAAAACATACAGTACTAGGATAGTGGCATTAAGCAGTGGGCAGCCTAAGAGCTTCCTGGTTGATGACACTGGAGTCTCCCATATACTACAGTTTCTTGGGTTTTCTAAGCATACTGCCCAAAACAAATACTTACACATATCAATATTCATTTTTCTGTTTTATTCCTCCATAGCCAGTGATTAACAAGAAATCAGTATTCAGACTGTAGACTATCATTTTAAATTGTTTTCAATTGTTTTTTTTACTTTCATTTTATATTTAGTGATACAGGAATAAGTAACAAAGCATAACGAGACATGTTTATAAAGATAGCTTCTTTAGGGCTATAGATTTTAGTGTGTTTATTGTATATTGTATTTCTAATATCCACTTATAAGTAAGTATATGTTATACGTGTCTTTCTGTTTCTGGGATACCTCACTCAGGATGATCTTTTCTAAATCCCACCATTTGCTTGCAAATTTGATGACTTCCTTGTTTTTATTTGCTTGTTATTTATTTGTTTTATTCCATTGTATACTGCAGTTTCTGTATCCATTCCTCAGTTAAGGAATATCTAGGTTGTTTCCAGGTTCTGGCTATTACAAATAAAGCTGCTATGAGCATAACTGAGCAAATGTCTTCACTGAATTGTGGGGCACATTTTGGGCATATGCCTAGGAGTGGTATAGCTGGATTTTGAGGTAGCACTATTTCTAATTTTCTGAAAAAAAAAAAAAACAACAACACCAGATTGATTTCCAAAGTGGTTGTACAAGGCTACATTCCCACCAGCAATGGAGGAGGGTTCCCCTTTCTCCACATCCTCTCCACCATGCATCATCCCTTGAGTTTTTTATCTTAGTCATTCTGATTGGTGTTAGGTGAAATCTCAGGTTTGTTTTGATTTGCATTTCCCAAATAACTAAGGATGTTGAGCATTTCTTTAAGTGTTTCTCTGCCATTCGATATTCCTCTGTTGAGAATTCTCTGTTTAGCTCTGTACCCCATTTTAAATTGGATTACTTAGTTTGTTTGTGTTTAACTTCTTGATAGGCAAACAGAATAGACATTGGAAGTAGGAGAAGACAAGGAGCCTTCCACAGAGGACATTTGAAAGACTCTAACCACCAGGGTATTGAAGGAGATACTGAGACTCATAGCCAAACTTTGGGCAGAGTGCAGAATTCCTTATGGAAGAAAAGGGAGACAGAAACACCTGGAGGGGCAGGAACTCCACAAGGAGACCAACAGAGCCAAAATACCTGGGGCCAGGGGTCCTGTAGAGACTGATACTCCAACCAAGGACCTTGCATGGAGAGGACCTCCCCTGTTCAAAGGAAGCCCACTGGCTGCTCAGATTCCAAGTGGGTTCCCCAGTAAGGGTCTCTGACATGAACTTCGTAGCCAGCAGTTTGATCACCTCTCCCTGGGGTTTCAGCCTTGCCAGGCCACAGAGGAAGAGGATGCAGCCAACCTTGATGAGAC
>CM053756.1:40227431-40242568 GCA_028658305.1 Pachyuromys duprasi | reverse complement strand
GCAAATCAAAATGACCCTGAGATTTCACCTTACACCCACCAGAATGGCTAAGTTCAAAAACTCTAGTGACAACACATGCTGGAGAGGTTGTGGAGAAAGAGGAACCCTCCTCCATTGCTGGTGAGAATGCAAACTTGTACAACCATTCTGGAAATCAATTTGGTGCTTTCTTAGACAATTAGGAATAGTGATTCCTCAAGACCCAGCTATACCATTCTTAGGCATATATCCAAAGGATGCTCATGTACACAACAAGGACATTTGCTCAACTATGTTTGTAGCTGCTTTATTTGTAATAGTCAGAATCTGGAAACAACCCAGATGTCCCTCAGTTGAGGAATGGATACAGAGATTATGGTACCTTTACACAATGGAATACTACTCAGCAATAAAAAAGGAGGAAATCATGAAATTCCCAGGCAAATGGTGGGACCTGGAAATGGTCAACCTAAGTGAGGAATCCCATAAGCAGAAAGAAACATATGGTATATAGTCACTTAAATAGACTTATAGGATAGGAAGGTCATGCTGAAATCTATACACCTAGGGAAGACAAACAAGAAGGAGGACTCAGGTTGGTATGATCAATGCTCTTTTAGATGAACAAATGGGATGGACATTGAATGGAGAAGAAAACAATCTACAGGACAGGAGCATATAAAAGAGGGCCTCTGAAAGAATCAATACAGCAATGTACCAAAGCAGATATTAAGACTCACAACCAAGTCTTTGGCAGCGGACTTGTAATAATAATGAAAATAGGGGAGTTAGTAAGACTTGGGGAGAACAAGAGCTCCACAAAGACCAAATTGAGCAGGGCACAGGGGTCTTTTACAAGGCAGTTTCTCCAAGGAAGGACTCTGTATGGATATGGCCTAGAACCCCTGCTCAGATGTGCCCATGGTAGCTTGGTGTCCAACTGAAGACCCTAGTAATGGGAACAGGGACTGTTTCTGTCATGAACTCGTTGGCTGGCTCTTTGACATTCCCCCATACATGCTCGGGAGTAACAGCCTGGCTAGATCCCATGGGAGGACATTGCAGCCAGCCCTGAGGAGACAAGATGAACTGGGGTCCGATGGAAGGGAAGGAGGTCCTCCCATGTTGGTGGACTTAGAGGTGGGTGGGGAAGAGATGAGGGAGCGATGGGGAGAGTGGGAGGGAATGTGGAAGGGGGCTTTACCTGGGATGCAAAGTACCTAACCTGTGATTAATATAAAAATAAAGAAATTACATTTAAAAAATTGTGAAATGGGGCTAAGACTTGGAAGCAAGATTATTGAAGAAATGACAATTTTGAGGAGGCTTTGTAGGAAATTCCACCTGATTTTATTCAGTAATATTTAAGGTATACAGTAAATGCCAGTAGAATGAGTGATTCCTGCATGGAAAACAAACCGATTTCAAAGTTTACTTCATCATGTTTAGGCAGCTCAGGTTTTCTGAGTATGGTTATATGGAAGCTCTGTTCCTTGTATTATTATTCATCTGTATGGGTTACAATACTGCTCAGAAGATTTAATGCTGACATAATACCTGTCCTTTTAGGTACTCCTCGCCTATTCTAGATTTCAGAGGCACCTGTGTTGCTTGAGTCATTTCCATTTCTATCATCTTTAGACATATTCACTCTAACATCTGCCTGTGTCATCGCTCTGCTCTCTTTATTTCTACCTCTATTTTTCCTTTCATTTGAACCATGTGATATGCTGAGCACATCTATTATCTAAGTCAAGCCTTCTGTCTCAAAGTAACCAAGTAGCCCCATTGATAGATCAACTTGTTTCATGTAAGATAAGATATTCACATATTCTAGGAATTGGAACACGGACACTTTAACTATATAATTACTATGTCTACCATATATATTAACATATATGTATATGTTATTATCCACTTAAAATAGTGTAAGGTTATTTCTGAACAAATCCACTTCCAGGTGAAAGCATTGTAAGTGTAAAACGAACTTAATATATGTAACCTATAAATATCATATCTCAGCCTGATCAGCATTGAGCTTCCTCAAAAATTTATATGACCCCACAGTTGGGAAAAAGGTCTAACACAAACTTGATTGTATCTTAAATGACTATTTTATAAGTATACAGATAGATGATTTCTAAACATGATGAGATATGAAAAGACAGATTAACCTAAGAAGAGATAGTGAGCACACACATTTCTTCTTGTGCATAGAACAGTGGCTGACTAGATCCGTGTCTTCCTGCTATTTCCAGAGAAAATATAGTATTGCTGCATACGAACAGCCTTGTAAAAATTCAAAATTGAAAACTTGAATGATAAGCTGCACTGAGTAAATATTATTTTCTAGCTATGGAAATGTTGAAAAGGTTTAAGTCAAGTCATCATAACCTAAGCACCGACCGTGATTTCTGTCCAGCACAGAAGGGTTTTTACTGTTGTCCCTCTCCTGTGGAAGGAGAGAGATTTGTCTCCATTTGTACGTTTACTGTAATACTTCTGATTGATACATGTGTTATTGACTTGTCCCTGAATCTGGCTTAACAAGTTATTGCCCTTCTCATTGTTAATCAGTCAAATAAAATTTACAATATATTTTGACTTTATAACTTTTTATAATTTATAAAAATTAAGATTTTAACTTTCAAGAAACTATCCCTTAAAGCTATAGGAGCAGAGTTGGAATTGATAACTATAGTTGATGTGCTTAAAATTAGAGGAAAGAACTTTAAAGGCTATTAATTCATATGTTAAAGGAGCAGTGTCCAAAAATGAATTTGGGTCAATATTTTGAGAAGTATTAAAATTATTGGTATAAAGTATTTTTAACCTAATCATTTTAAATATTCTAGACTCTGAAAAATGTGACATATTATATTATATTATGATTTTACTTACGTATTAGCAATACATTTATGAGATAGATAGATTATAGAATACTATAATCCATAAATTATTTGTGAGAAATTGTAAAAGGCTAAAATTAACAATGAATGTCAGAGTTAACCATGGTACAAACATATATTGCTTTTAATTCTTAATATAAACAACTGTTGATTACCTTTCTTGTTTATTGATATCATGTTGTATCAACATTTTTGCATTTGTACAGCTTGAATTTAGATCAAATATTTTAATATGGACTTGCAAATTTAAGGATGAGTATTTGAAATATTTTTTATTTAAAAGTTGAGAACAGTGATGAGTTCTTACCTGTGGTGCTACTATATACTTCCAGCTAAGTAAAATTTGTCTATGTGGAACAGAGTAGCTCTTAAAGCTTATTAAAGAGCCTCTGGGTACACGCTCCTAAGGCTAAAATACAAAACATCATTCATCCCTGATATTTTAGCAGCTGTTTAATGAAAAGTGTCAGCTCAGTGTGTAGTTAATCTATATAATAATTAATAGAACTACAGTCTGAGATCAATGTGGTGTAACTCCAAAGTCCTTGTTCATTTGCGCATTAGTACAGGGACTTACTTTTAGACTCAGTTGATTATTTAGGAAGGATACTCAGGTGCTTAAATCCTTAACTTCAAGGTTTTCACTTGATCACATTTCATTTGAAAATACCACATAAAATAGAATTTTAATGACAACGCTAAGAGTGAAATCCAGTAAATTAATCCCCTTATGCTTGTTAAAATATACACATGTAACTCTCAAATCTAAAAGACATCATTAGGACATTCTCTTACAAAAAGGCTAACCTGAGAGCAAAGTTATTTATAATGTTCTTAACAACACAAATGTCTACAATTCATCTTTGCTCATGATGTAATCAAAAGATATCTAACACAGGTAAAATATCATGTTTACTGATTGATAAAAATTTTAGTCTTAAGTTAAATATTTTCTAAGACTTCTGTATTCTGTTTTTTAATCTTTTAATAAAAGATTATTTTAAAAAAGAGTATGAGCTAAGATGAACACTTTTACTTATACAAAGGTAACACATGCATATATTTAGAACTGATATGACTGAAACTTTGGAACCACCTTAGTATGTGGAAATTCTAATCCTCAATGTGATCGTTTCCATAGATGACTGGGCTATCATGATGTGATTAATGCCTTATAGGAAAGAAACAATTAAAACTTTTTCTATCCCTCTCTCTCTTGCTCTCCCTTTCTTACCCAAACACCCGTCTCTTTCTCAAAGAGAGAAGGATCACAACACCCACTGTAATCCAGGAATATCTTACCATACAATAGTAAAAGACCAAAGAATTAAAAAAAATTTGGGGGGTTATTGAATTAAAGTTTAAAGCACAAGCCTGAACAAAGGCCAGACAGGTGGAGATATGCCCAGCCACTGTAAGGGAGGAACCAGCCTTACTGCATTCTTTTCCTGCCCACTAGAGATACAGTTGCTAGGAAACCGGCCCAGGTAGCCCCTCTCCCCTAGGACAGCCAAACATGGGAAGTCATATCATTAATGGTCTTGGGGGCCTCCATACAGCCAATCAGTTCAAAATGCAACATCCCCTTTTGTGTTTCAACCAATAGACGTTTTCCAGGCAGGAAGTCCCCTGCTTTATGCATGCTGATAGGGACTGGAATCTTAAAATCACCTGCCTAACCTGAGCTTGAGGCTCTCTGCTCTCAACCACTGAGATTGTGAGGGTGTGAGCCCAAGCTACAGCTTGTAATAAAAAGATCCTCATGTGTTTTTCATCGGACTCCACTGCTGGTAGTCTCTTGGTGGTCTCGTTATCTAGGCATAATGATAGATTTGCTGATACCTTCATTGTGGACTTCCCAGCATTAGGAATTATAACGTGTAATTTTTTCCTTTTATGTTAACTAGTTTATAGTAATCAAATTGTAGCAGGTTAAATTGTTTAATAGACACATACACACGAACACAAATATATGTTTAAAAGTTCTCCACAGTGATGTTAAAGAATTTTTTTCTAGTTAATTCCTGTTTTCTAACAGCAATACATTTTTATCAAGATCTTTTTGCATATTTCACATGATTTCAATAATAAGAAAATTTAATACAACAAACATAGCCAGAAACAGTGCTCTATACCCATGTAAAATGAACATAGATGTATAGGATAGTTCAATGCAGACAGATAAGCATTGCTTAAGGGGAATTTTATTAAAGAAATGCATCTGTATTCTGAGATATATGTCATGATTGAAGTTTTGACCTACCAAAAATATAATTGTGATAGTGAAATAATTAAGGAGAATATGTAAAATAGTACAAGTCTGAACAAAATCTTATTGTGTTAATGAGTAAATTAATTTGAGACTTTCTGAGTAAGTAAGCCCGTTGAATGACTCTGACATGATATTACTGTGATTATATGCAAAGCCTTTGACTAAAGATGAATAAAAATTAAACTTTACAATGTTTCAGTTATTTACCTTCTGTTTAATTTTAATTCTTTCAATTTATATGAAATCAGTAAGAATAAAACAATGAACACTCACCTCTCTTGTTAGCATTTTATCTTGATAGATTTGCTTTTTCTTTTCCTTTATTTCTAGTGAACTGATTCAGTTAGTTCTCCTAAGAGCAAGGACAATCTTCCAAATAAATAAAATAAATCATGAAACAGAAGTAAATTTAGCATTTATGAAATTTTTTCAAATAGATAGGCTCTCTTAAAGTTATGAAATTTGTTTTCAAAATGTAATACAAAATAGTGTTTGTTTGTTGAAAGAAGCATATATTTAGCTTTTTATTTTTTCTAGTTCAAACTATTAATTATAGTAACTGTAGGCTTAGATTTTTCAACACACCTGCCTTATTCAGGGTCCTCAAATGCTTCTACCTAACTTCCAACCTACTGACCAGAGGTACAAGAGAAAGAAGGTTATTAGGAAAGGGGGATTGTAGAAATTTTTAGGATTAGTTCCTTGAGGCAAATCCATTCTTCATTTTACGGATACAGGGGGTCCAGAACAAATGCCAACACCACCACCACCACCAACAACAACACAAATCAGCATGATTCAGCTAAAACAGTGAGACTGAATCTGAATGAGTCAGAGAAAGCCAGAAGAGTCAGTTGGATTGCTGTGAGTTCTCTGGAATGTTTCTTTTTGCAAAGTGAAGTGGTAAGAACAAAGACCAGCAAAGGGATGTTGATCTAAAAAGTGTAGTCTCACTGTTAGTGGGTCCCATATATCTCCTTTCCTCAAAGCCCACCCACAGATGTTTTCTGCTGGCCAAAGTCAGGCCACTAGCACAAGAAAACTCAAAGGAAAACATCGCCTGTCCTCTCTCAAGACAGCTTCTAGCAAAACATCACATGATTCAACTGAGTCGTCAAAGAAACCAGAAACTTCCACTTCAAGTAACTTTCCATTACAGTAGTCAATCATCTGTCATATAATATTGAACAAAGTAAGCCATGAATTACAGTTAAAGTTATTTGATTAATCCTCAGAATGCTGGATAAGATTCAAGTTAAAGTCTTTGGGGAAGAAGAACTCTCGATTTAGATAGTGGTTCCATAAGAGAAAGCTGTGGGAATGCATAAAAGGCATTTTCTGAATTACTTACTGAGGTAGAAGGAATCAGCTCATTGTGGCTGCTACTATACTTGGGCAGGTTGTCCTGAGTGCAGTGAAGAAAAAGACTGAGCAAGCCATAGGTCAGCAAGGCATTTCTCCATAGCCTCTGCATCACTTCCTACTTCCAAGGTCTCTGAATTTCTCCTCTGACTTCTTTCCACGAAGGACTTATAAGCTGAAATAAACCCCTTTTCCCCCAGGTTGCTTGTAGAACCCTTAACAGACAATCAGAGAAAATAACATTTTTTGTGTAAGACATAAACTGATAGATATTAGTAATAAAATAACTAGTTTCTGAAGAAATGGAAGTATATCTCAAAATGCAAACGATGATTGATATCCTAAACCAAAATCTATGAAGGGTTAAAGAACTAAAAGTGACAAGTGAGTGGAGAACACGCTTGACAAGACAGTTGACTTTGTGATTCTATCCGTACGCAGTTAGGTGTGAGGGTCCTGGTAAGCTGAACATATGAATCTCTGTTTTTATTTAGACCTTCAGTCTTCAGGGGAACAGATGTAAAGACAAAATATTTCACGCTCCAAAAACCGTTTTGTGCCCTATAACACCCCTGAACTCTTTGTACCTCCTCACACAGGCTCCATGGCCACAGAGAGACCCTAGCCTTTTATTGTCCTAATTAAAGAACAACCTGCTCCCAAAAAAGTTAATCTCCCTTTTCTTTTGATTCACGTAGCCTCAGTCAATCTTATGGTACATTTGGTGCTGAAACTTGGGAGTGGGGTATGACACCATAGGTTTCCCCACCTCCCCTCTGAGAGATGTTTCCCCTCTCCCTTTTTTGGCACCCATCCTATCTAGAGCTTGCACATTGCAGGGCTTACTACAGATTAAACAGCTATCAGTGTTGACCTGAAACTGCTGGGTTTTTTCACCTTTGTTGACATAAGCGGTACAAGCCCATTTGGGACATCATTGGTGTACCACAAAAATTCAGTTTGAATTCTTTTTCTAAGTTGCTCTTCTCTCTCTCTCCTGAAATTTGGGCCTTCCACCATTTGCCATACTAGCATATCCAACATCCACACAGCAAAGTAAGATCAAGGTTCAGTCTCTAAGTGTCTTAAATTGACACCCTCTGTCCAGACTCTGGGCTTCTAGGCCTTCCTACCCCTAGCTTTGCCTGCCAGATCATAGAAATTTTGGACCCTGTGGGCTCTTTGAGCTTCCTGCTTTACACTTTGCCAGCAATGTCACTAGAATTGAGGACCCCCATTCCAGCCACCAGGTCATTCTTTTCTATCCACTTTCTAATTGTAGGTAATGACTTATTACCATAAATAAGCCTCCCCCTTACCTTGATACAAATAGGGTAAAGATCTCTATTCCTACACACCTTTTACTTGCTTTAAAACCAACTTTTAGGCATTAGCATGCCTGTTGACTGAAGTCTGAGGCCAGTACAAACTGGACTGGACAATACTTTCTAATTTCAGAATTTCACTGACTCAGAAAATTTCCTAAGGAAATGGCAATGGTCTGAATTTTCCCACTTGACTAACATCTGGAATTAACTAAAAACCCAGAGAGCAGAGCATACCTCAAAGGGATTTTTTAGTTAACTGGATCATTTAAGGTCAGCTGACCCATCCTAATGAAGAATCTGAGCAGAACAGACTCCATTTTGGTACTAGCCTCCATTTTGTAATTGACCTAGCTCTCACCACCAGAACCTGAAAATATGTTTGTACTTGTAGGAAACCATGAAATTCTAGAAGACACAGTGTGCCCACCCTGACACCAGTCAATTAGTAAACAGGTCGAAATGACTGCTCTCTTTCCTTGTGGTTGCTAAAACAATTATATATTTTCTGTATGGTTGTCAAAATAGTTACTCCAACTTCCCTTTAGCCAATCACTATGTAACAAGCCTGCTCTTGCTAAATCTCACCCAATCATGAAACCACCAAGTCTGGAAGCCCCTTCCCCTTGCTAAAAACCCTATAAAAATCAGCTTCTTTCTGGGCTAGGGGCTCCTGGCCTGTGACTGCTGTGTCAGTTCATGCTGGAAGTCTGAGCTTAAGCCTGAAATAAAGATTCTTTTTTTTTTTTTTTCAGACAATTTCTGAATCCTGGTGTGGTTGGCGGTGTTTTGTGGTCTTGCGAACTAGGTACAACACTTCTTGGCAACACATATAAAGGTCATGAAAGACAGTTGTTTTTGCTTTCTACCTACTTGTCCTTATTTTCACTGGCAAGCTCATTTATCTTGCTGCTGAGGCATTGCTTTACCAGTATTAGAGCCTATTTTTCCAGGATTCTGGCATATATCTAACACCAGCTAAGACACCCTACCTTGTGGACTGAACAGCTATCGGATTCCTCTGTTTGCTCTCTGGAGTCCGCCATTATTGCACTGGTGGTCTACAACACATAAGCCAGTCTGATAAATTGCAATTACTTTCTCATTTCTATTTCTAGAGGGAATTCCTAATAGGAAAACACATAGAAAGATAGATAGGTTCCTTTCTATCTCCACTCCTGTCTTTCTGTTTGCTTTTAACAGTTCTGTGGATCAGATTTGACCAGCTCAAATTTCTATGTTTTCGTCCACTACTATGTCTTTATGAACAAACAAATGAACAATTTTTTTTCAGGAGTCTTATTTTTGCCAGGTTTGTTTGTTTGTTTTAAAGTAGTATCTCTTATAATGGTTTTGGTTTTTCTTTTTTGTAATTTTTTTTCGTCCTATCCTCTATGTTGAGCATCTGCAATCTTTATACCTTCAGCTGTGCCAGCCTAAAATGCTCACAATGGGACTTGTTAAATGTTATTATTCCTCACAAAAACAGGAGACGAACAGTCCATCTAAGTCAACTTTATATACTCCTTTAAAAGAAAAACTGAAAAAGAAAGAAGTGAGACCTACGTGACTATGAAAAGGCCGTCATCTATTCTGTGTAAAGGTTTTTCAGAGTGAGTGTCAGCATCGCCCACAAATGGGAATTTGTAAGCCCTATTCAATTAAGCCCAATAAAGTCATTGGATCCTCAGGGAAAATATGGCTACAACTGAACTTTGGTTTGTAATTTGGGACCTTATAAGGAAAATCAAAATATTGTACTTTCCCCTCTCCTAGGGAGGAAATTCTAACAATAGATAGCAAATTAATTTGTTTTTTTTTTTTTTGCTGTTATTCCTCATGGTTTTAAGAAATGAAAAATATCTGCACTGAAAACATCTGTCCCTGGACCTTTTTTGATGGGAGACTTTTGATGATTGCTTTTATTTCCTTAGGGGTTATAAAGTGTTTAAACTGTTTACCTGATAATGATTCAGTTTTGGTAGGTGAAATGTATCAAGAAAAGCATCCCTTTCCTTTAGATTTTCCAATTTTGTGAAATATAGGCTTTTGAAGTAAGACCTAATTTTTTTTTATTTCCTTGTTATCTGTTGTTATGTCCCCCTTTTCATTTCTGATTTTGTTAATTTGAATATTCTCCTTCTGCCTTTTAGTTACTTTGGCTAAGGATTTGTCTATCATGTTGATTTTGTCAAAGAACCAGCTCTTCATTTCATTGATTTCTGCATTGTTCTCTTTTTTTCCCCCAAGCTACTGATTTCAATCCTGAGTTGAAACCTCTTGTGTGTGTTGCTTCCTTCTGTGCTAAAGCTTTCAGGTGTGCTGCTAAGTTACTAGCACGGGCAGAAATTTACCAGACATACAAAGAAGAGCTAATGCCAATACTCCTCAAACTGTTCCACAAAATAGAAACAAAAGGAACATTACCAAACCCATTCTATGAAGCAACAGTCACCCTGATTCCTAAATCATACAAAGACTCAACAAAGAAAGAAATTTTCAGACCAGTTTCACTCATGAACATTGATGGATGCAAAAATACTGAATAAAATACTCTTAAACCAAATCCAATTACACATCAAATATATCATCTACAGAGATCAAGTAGGGTTTATCCCAAGGATGCAGGGGTGGTTCAATATACAAAATCCATCAATGTAATCCATCATATAAACAAACAAAGAAAAAGATCACATGTTCCTCTCATTAGATGCAGAAATAGCACTGAAAAAAATCCAACACCACTTCATGATGAAAGTCTTGGAGAGATCAGATATACCAAGGCACATACCTAAAAATAATAAAGGCTCTGTAGAGCAAGCCGATAGCCAACATCAAATTAAATGGAAAGATTCTAAAAGCAATTCCGCTAAAATCAGGAACAAAAGAAGGCTGCCCACTATCTCCATATCTCTTCAATATAGTACTTGAAGTTCTAGCTAGAGCAATAAGAAAGCTAAGGGAGATCAAGAGGATATAAATTGGAAGGAAGCAGCCAAAGTGTTGCTATTTGCAGAAGATATTATAGCATACATAAGTGACCCCAAAAGTTCCACCAAAGAATTCCTATAGTTGATAAATACTTGCAGCAAAGTGGCTGGATACAATACTGATTAAAAAAAAATCAGTAGCCTTCCTTGTACAAATGAAAATGGACTGCAGAAGAAATTAGGGAAACTGCACCCTTCACAGTATCCACAAATAATATAAAGTAACTTGGTTTAACTCTAAGCAAGCAAGTGAAATCCTATATGACAAAAACTTCATGTCTCTAAAGAAATTGAAAATGATAGCAGAAGATGGAAAGATGTCCCAAGCTCATGAATCAGTAGGATTAACAGTAAAAATGGCTATCTTACCAAAAGCAATGTACATATTCAATGTAATCCGCATCAACATAACACAGTTCTTTACACCCTGAGTGAACAATTCTAAACTTCATATGACAAAAAACCCAAAAAAACCCTTAATAGCTGAAACAATCCTATACAATAAAAGAACTTCCAGATATATCTCCATCCCTGACATCAAGCTATACCACAAAGTAACAGTTCGCCCAGCACCATTTGTTGAAGATGCTGTCTTTTTCCTTTGTATGGTTTTGGCTTCTTTGTTGAAAATCAGGTGTCCATAGGTGTGTGAGTTTATTTTGGGGTCTTCAATCAATTCCATTGATCAATCAACCTATTTAAATGCCAATAACATTTATTACTGTTACTTGCTCTATATTCACTCATAAGTAGATATTAGCCATATAATATAGGATAAATAAGCTACAAGGCACAGACTCAAAGAAGGGAAATAACAAGGATGATCCAAGAGCAGATGCATAAATCTCACTCAGAAGGGGAAATGGAACCTAGACATAGGTTGTGGTTGATAATCTAACTGAGGTCAGTTGAGTGTATTTTAGTGGTTTCGTCAATGATATTTAACTGAAGGAGCATGCTGGGACGCAGGGTGTCCTGGGTTTAACTGAAACCAGAGTCTTGTTGAGTAGTAAAAGACAAGAAAACAAAGAGGGAGTGCTATGCAAAGAAGTGATGGTCATAGAGATCACAGTGGGTTGCAGAGCTAATAGGAGGATGGTAGTGATAATGTGTTCTCTGCTGATTAAAAAAAAAGAAAACAAAAAATAAAAATCAAAACAAAATAAAAACCCCAACCAGGCAAAGTGCCACACGATTGTAATCCCAGTACTCCGCGAGGCAGAAGCAGGCAGATCTCTGTAAATCTGAGGCTAGCTTGGTCTACAAAATGAGTCAAGGACAGCCAAGGCTATGAAAGAAATACCCTGTCTCAAAGAGAAATCCAAACAAACAAACCTCTTAAATAGCAGAACATTTAGCGACATATAACAATCCATTAACTACTTAACTCATGACCCAAATAGTTAATAAATATGACTTTTGAGATACTTCATGTATATATTTGCTTTAAAATCAAAATCAGAGATAATTTTGCTCCCTACCCATCTCTTTGCACCTCAGGAAGAGTTAATTCATGATAATTTGAAGACAGGTACATACATCTTTTTACATATATGTTTTATACTTTTGTTAATATGTCTACTAACTAGAGGGATTCTTTTCATGATCTTCAGTGAGTGTAATATTTTTTCTGTCTTCAAAAACGTCTTTTCTGATGTCACAAACTATATTTTACAGACAGATGTATGTGGCTAAGTGCAATTAAGTAAGTACTGTGGCCTAGATGGCCCTGAACTGCAGCCTCGTCATGGTCATGTCCGCCCTCCGCCTCTCAGTCCCTCTTGGCCAGCCCTCAGGCCAAGGTGACCATTATCTCAGCAGGTCTCTGATCTATTTAAAGCTCCATGACTGGGAAGCTCTGCCCCAGGGTCCTTAGTAGGGAATAAAAGTGCTGATTTGTAGGGTGTTATACTCTCAGTATCTCGCTTTCAAACATTTCTCAGTTTTTTTTTCAGAAACATTCACACTGCCAGAGATCCCCCCCACCCCCTCATTCAATGTGTCAAACAGTCAAGTTGTGCGACTTAACTCTGAATTGGGTTATGCACTAATGACTCGGACGCTACTCAGCCACCAGGATTGCACCATTTGTGGCTTCTATATTTATCACTTTGCTATCTTTCCAATGGAGTAGTTTCCCCTCTTCTCTTTTTTAATTGAGCCACACCTAATCTAGAAGCTTTTCTGAAGCATATGTACTGTCAGTATCTTCTGCAAGGTGATATGCATTTTCACCCACTTCAGTGACTTAACTCTTACAGAGATTTTTCTTTTCTTTTTAATCAAATTTAGCATAACCTTATTGACATAAATAGGAGCTAAAATCAGAGAAGAGCACAGCGTAGGTGTTAAAACTGCCAGGCTGGGCTCACCCTGCCTATGAACAGGGTAACTTCCTGTCTACATGTGTTCTTTGTCCCCACCTGGGCTTGTTTGTGTGTTGGTAAAAGAGCTGATAGCAAGGCTGATCTCACCGATCAGTGTAAAGGATTCTTAAGGTGGACACTTACATCAAGAGCTCTGAGTAGAACAAGAGTTTTGTTTTTACTGTAATTACCATTTTTTTCTCACGGTTTGTGCTTGTCTCCGTTAGGCTACCGGGACACCAATTTGTTGATTCCTGAAAAGTTGAGTATATATTCTCACGATGCACAAGGCTAGCTTTTATTACGTTAATATTTAAAATGCATCTGAAGTGTGGGAAAGATGCTTCAGTTATCCACTTTGGAAAGTTTAGTATGCACTATTCTTTGGGGGCCTGCCTTCCAGTGCCCACCTTGCAGGGCTCACAGACACAGTCTGTAGCCTACTTGTCAGCCATTCTTTTTTGACCCTATTCTTAACATCTGGAGATATCCTTTACCTGTTTCTTGTTTCCGTGTCTATTTAACACTCTGACATAATTTGGTTGCATTCATTGTTGTTTTGGTGTTAGTGAAGGAGGCTGGTGGGATGAGAAGAGATCTATAATTCTAGTCACAAGGTGCAGGAATACAGTTTCTTTGCCTTACCTTGACCGTATAATCAAAAATGTTCTTTTTTTTAAAACACAGTATATATTATTTTCTATTGAAAATATAAATTAAACACCTTGAAAAGGTTAATTCTATATAACAAGCATCATTATGACTATATTCATTTAGAAGTTATGCAAATGTAATTTTTGCACATTAGAAGAATTTCAATAGTGGGGACTTTGAAACATTCATTACATTACTATTGTGTTTGATAATAGTTTTAGTTATCTTGCCTACATAAACTTTATACTCTTTTATTTAAGTAAAAGCACATTCATGGCTCATAATTACTATGGTTTTTGTAAATAAGGTTTCCCAAAGATGCACATGTTCAAAACTCAGTTGTCCACTTTCTAATTTTATTTCTATTGATGTGACAAATATTCTCAGAAAAAATGAGTTTAGGGGAAAAATAGTATGTTTGGCTCACAAAGTTTACTTTCATAAAATCACAGAGACAGGAGCTTGAGACAGTCATTCCACACCCACAGGCAAACTGAGAGACACAGAGGCACACATGCTGCCTAGCTGCTTGCCAGGGTAGTACTGAGGTAGCTTTCTCTAACCTTCTGGAGTCTGGGGCCCACCATGGGCTGGCTCAATTTCCAATCAAGACAGATCCCACAGACCTGTCTCCAGGTCAATGTGACCTAGAGAGTCTCTTGGTTCTCATCCTTTTCCTAAGTGGCTCTAGGTTGAAGCAAGTCATCATTGCAAACTACCCAATCACACTCTCTGGTTGTCTTTTGTGAAGCAGAAGACTCACCAGTTCTGATACACTGAATGCCGTAATTTTTTAATAAATTCAGAGTTTGCACTGGGCGTAAAGGTGGGCACACTTGTAATGTCACACTCAGGGAGGCAGAGGCAGATGGATCTCTGTGAGTTCATGGCTAGCTTGGTCTAAAAAGAGTTCAGGACAGCCAAGGCTACACAGAGAAACCCTGTATTGAATTAAAAAAAAAAAAGCAACCAAAGAAAGTTTGCTGGTACTGTTAGCAGTTTAGCAGTTGGTAGAAAAGTTAGAAGGTGTAGTCTAGCTGAAGGAAGTAACTCACTAGAGGGTGTTGCCTCAAGGGGCCTGGATAAACTGATTCCTTCCTCTTTGTCCTTGTTAATGGCTGCACTGTAAAGAGTAGCTTCCTCTGCCAGACACTCTAGTCACTGTGATGCAATGCCAAAGCCTTAAAGCAATAGATGTGTTGATCCTGAACTGAAATTCTAAGCTAACATATTTCTTCTCTTTCTGTGTGTCTCTCTCTATGTCTCTTCTCTCATGTTTT